>JANCRA010000051.1:1200000-1515099 GCA_024362935.1 Setophaga petechia | reverse complement strand
TTTAGAGAGTGAACTCAAAAAGTCATACATAATAGAAAAAAGGTTTCAGAATTGATTGAGATAAAGAGTGTCATTACTCACAGAATGCAGAGAGGGAAGTGGACTACCTAAGAGAAAAGCAATAACAAATATATTCTTATTGAATAAACATTTTTCGTTCATCTCAGTATTTTCTCTGTCAGTGATAACAATGAAAAGAACAAGAAAGCCTGTGCAACAGACCTTTGGAAATGTCAGTGCGTTGTGTACAGTTACTTAAGTGTTTTCTTCATCTCACTTTCTGTTTGACTCCTTGGAAATCACTCTGTGCAAATTCCCAAGGGAAGAGACATTGGTTTGTCTCTACCCTGGTCAGCACTGGGTGAAAAACTCAGGCAAATTGTGCAGGTGAACATTGCTGTTAACTCTCCCTCAGTAATCATAGCCATATGAAAGCTATGAAACAAACACATTTTAATTTCAGAGACAACATTTTTGACATGTGCCTATCCTATTTGGATTGAGTTCCCTGGGATTTTCTCTGGGATTTTTGCACATATGTTGCTGAAAAGCAGATTATCTTCTACAACTTGTGCATTTGTGTGACTGCTGTGTTTAAGTCACTGTTCATATCTGAGCCATGGCTTCCTTTTATACAAGCAAATTAAACTGGATCTGCCAAAGTCATACATCCCTGTTATTCCCTGTAGAAATGAACCAAGATGCATGACACTTGCTAGTGCAGTAAATTAACAAAATTAATGGGAGATTTCCTCTTACCTTGTGAACCCAAAAATCCATCTCTTTGTTCACACTAGATTAGTTTTAGTCTTTGCAAGTGGCCCATCTCTAATTTTACATTCTTCAAAGATAATGAATAATTTCAGACTGTAAATTTCCAGTACAGCACTTGAGCAGGATGCTCTCTGGGATTTTGATTTCAGATCTACCCTGAGACTTGAAAAGTTATTTTCATCAAATATATACTGGTCTCTGGTTCTGCACATATTTATCCTATGTCTTCAGATTCATGACATATTTACTTTGCAAAAGCATCTCCATATAAATAAAACACAGAATATGGGAATCATCATAGCACAGGAGGCTTGAATATTGTTGTCACTGTGGAAAAATCATTGGCTTTTTTCTGTCTAGATACAATTGGAACACATTGCTTTCAGCTGGAATAAAAAATAAAATACAAAGCTTTATCTTTGGGCCAGTTATCCTTGCAGTGACCTGCTACTTCAGGTATATGGAATTGTTCTAAAGAGTATGAAGAGGTATTATAGAACATGTTCCTTTCTGAACAGGTGACTAATTTAATTTAAATATTTTTTATTTTATTCATAGAGTCACAGTGTCGCTACTTAAGGCTTGCAGGGACCTCTAATGATCATCAAGACCAATATCCACGTTCAAAGCAGATTCAGCTGCAGCAGGCTGCTCAGGATTGTGTCCAGTTTTGGATACTTCCAAAGACAGAGAACACAGAACTTTTATGGGGGATTTTTTCCACTGTCTGACCACCCCTTACCATAAAGCAGAATAGAATCACTAGGGTTGAAAAAGATCTGCAACATCATCAAGTCCATTTCATCCTGCCCTTAACTAGAGGTTCTTCAGATCAGATAAATAAATAATGTGCTCAGGTGCAGCCAAAAGTATAAGAAATCTAGTTTTTCAGCAGTCAGGTTTTTAGAGGTAGCAACTTTGATAACTTTTTTCTTTCATCACTCCATGCTGCAGTTTCAATTTGTTTTTAGAATGATATTGTAAAGGTGATAGGATAAGAAATCCATATTAATTCTTTACGTAGAACCCATGCAAAATCCTTACTTTAAAAACCAGTTGGAAATTCAATCAAGTTTTAGGTTCTATATTTGCTTTTGGTAACAACCGTGTCAGAAAGAACTTGAAAGTTAGCAACAATTCCAAAATATGTGAAAAACTATGAATGTGTGTGGCAGAAGCATAAATATGAGCAGATCAATAGGAATCTAACTTCAAAGGGGCAAGAAAGATGCATTTGTGCTCTTTTATGGATGTAGAACAGCCCCACAATAAAAGTTCATCCCAGAAGATCGGTAGAATAAATTTAAAACCTGCTTCATTTCGAAAAAGAATCTCCAGTAAAACTGCAAAGTGCATTTCTAGTAAACTTCTAGTCTAATGTATTCTGATACAGGTCAAGATTCTTGCATATATTATTTTAACTTTTTCCATTATTTAAATAGCCCCAGAAGTATATTTGTGTTTCTTTTTCCTCAAATATTACAAGATCTATTCCCTTTTTCCTAGGGCTGGATGTTGGATAAAGCATATTAAGTGCTAATTATAAAAGAAAAGGGAATACTGGAACTATAAAAACAAAGAAAGTCATATTCTTGGTTTTCAATATAAATTTCTGAGGAGACATAATGACATTAAAAATACATTCAATAGAAATGGCAAATAAAACCCCCTAAGCTATCTTTAAAAAAAAAATCTATTTTCTCCTATCTTTTTCTTTTTTTTTTCTTTCTTCTTTTTTTCATTTTTTCCTCTTTTTCCCTTTTGCCCTTCCCTTCCCTCCCTTCCTTTCCTTTCCCTTCCCTTCCATGCTCCCCATCTACTGAATTAGATATATTCCAGCAATATGAGTAAAGCACCCCATTTTTAGATACAATAATCTGAGAAATGCAAAGCCACTTATTTGCATTAGATGAAGAAATTTGATTTGATATATCTGGATATAACAATATGACAGCTGTTATTTTCATGAGTGTTCAAAAAGATATAAATAGTGATGAACTTCAGCCTAGATTAGATAATTTCTTAGATAATTAAAATATTATTTGCAATTAAGAATGAAGTCACTGTGGCTTACAAACCTGTACAAGGGTAGCCTGGGTCCTTAAAAGAGCAATTCAGGTGTAAGGTGAATTCACTACTCTGTTCTTAACAAATACAGGACGCCAGAACTGATTATGCCATTAAATTACTTAAGTCCTGAAGGTCATGGGATCAAAACAGATATTTGTATTCTGTATGTATTCTGGACCAATGGTATTCTTAATATAGGAACACTTATTGAAATTTAATCTAAGTATTCTATATGTCAGAAGGCCTCTGTGGCTCAATTCATGGTCAACTCTACAGTACAGAAATAACCTTGCATGCATAAAGCAGAAATATGGAAGTTTAAGTGAAAAATGTTAAATGACATCTTCTGAAAGACAGAGGAAAATGAAATAATGAAGAACATTAAAATTTAAGTACTTAAATACAAGGCTGAGGATCCAGAAATTGTAATTGTTTTTTTCTTCATTATCTAAGTCTTTTTTATTCAATATATTAAATTACAGGTAATGAAACCTTCATGAACTCTTACTTTCTTACAGAGATATAGGTCCATTTTTGCTGAGGTTTTTTTTTTCTCCTTTCTGCTGTACTGCAGTATTGAAGACAATAGATAATATTTTTTAGTTCTGAGTTATCCTGCAGAGAAAAGAATCCGTATAATAGCATTACAGACCAAAGTGGTCCCAGGTCTGTAATAAGATTCTAATGTTGTTTTTGTGTTTTCAGGTCATAGAGCTTTTCTGTGGGGGTAAATTGTCAGGATCATCTTGTGCTTTGGGGAACTCAAGTTATCTTCAGTATGATTTGAAAATTACCACTAAACAAGGTAGAGGGAGCTAATTCTCGTACTCTGCTTGGATACTGGGGAAGCAATCAACAGATACAAATCACCACCCCCAACATTTCAACAAGACCCAAATTTCTTTCTGTTTAGTTACTTTTTCATTGCCTTGCTTTTCAGCTTAGTGTTCTTTCCCTTCCTTCCTCCTCCTGAAAGTGTGTGTGTGTGTCTAAGCACATTTGAAAAACGACATAATATTGCATACTTATAATAAAAAGATTGTTAAAATTCTTAGAGTGAATTTAGTATTAGGGTATAGTCAAATGACCTCTTTAAGACTACCAGTGCCTGAATGTATTCCAGATACTCCAAATCAGATCCTAAATGTGCATTTTTTTGATGTGCTGCATGTTTCATTTGTTCAAGAATTTTACTCGTTTGAAAATGAACATGAATAAGTGAAATAGTTTTTTTACTATTTAGGTACTAAAAAGTCTTGCATAATTTGATTAAACATCCAGAATAAGGATCTCATCTTGGTTACTATATTTCTTCAAGACAAAAATAGGGGTGGGCAGATTCAAATCCCTGTAATCTTGTGTGAAGCAATTTTTTTTCTTTATTTTTGGGAGGTTTTTTGTTATTTTGGGGGTATTTTTTGGTGTTTCTTGGTGTTTTTTTTTTTTTAGTTTGTTTGGTTTTGGGTTTTTTTGGTTTGTTGGTTTGTTTTTTCTTTTTTTTTTTTTCTTCTGATGTAGAGGAAAAGCCCTTCCCAAGCGCTGTGTAAACTCTAAGGGACGTGTAAGTGCAAATGCATTGAAAGGAGAGGCAATTTCATGGCACACAGCAGGATCTGGTGTGGCTTCTGCATATTGAAGTCTTCAAAAATCTTTAGACTACACAGTCTAAAGATTCTAGGTACCTGCTTGGCTACCTAACACAAGCAGGTATATAAAACTCTATTATTTCAACATTGTTTTTGGCATTAGACTCATGCAGTGCTGTGTCCATGTCTGGGCTCCTGAGGACAAGAGAGAGATGGAGCTCCTGGAGTGGGCCCAGAGGGCTGCAGAGGTGAGGAAGGGCCTGGAGCATCTCCCTGCTGAGGAAAGGCTGAGGGAGCTGGGGCTGCTCGGCCTGGAGAGGAGCCCCAGCTGAGAGGGAACCCCATCCCTGTGTGTCCCTGTGTGCAGGGAGGGGCAGAGCAGGGCCCAGGCTCTGCTCTGGGGCCCAGCAATGGCACCAGAGCCACGGGCAGGGCCTGAGCCCAGCAAATTCCCCCTGGACATGAGGGAGAACTTCTGTCCTGGGCAGTGACCGAGCACTGGGGCAGATTGTGCAGAGAGGGGATGGAGAATCCCTCACTGGGGATATTCCAGACCCCTCTGGACACAATCCTGTGCCCTGTGCTCTGGGATGGCCCTGCTGGAGCAGGGAGGTAAGATGAGAATGATCCTACTGTGGTCCCTTTCAACCCCAATCACTCTGTGTTTCTGTAAGCTTGAACTTGAGCTTTAAGCTGACATTTGTCCCATTTCATTTTACTCCCAATAAGCAAAGGACCTTCTGCATCATGGTGTTGCTGCAGCATATGTCTTCCTAGGAGAAATCACCAAGGTGCCATGTTTTCACAACATATCATTTGTAAATTGCTTGACAGTTATTTCTCCCATTATTATTTATCATGCTTCACTCCTCATAAACTGGAAAAAAAAGGGTTTATTTTCTGGTTAACAGGGTCTTAGAAGAAGATGTCTCTTGATAAATGACAGGATATGAATCAGGGTATATTGCACATTGTGAAACATTTTACCATAGTAAAAGTGCAACAAATAATAATTCTATCAGTTTTATTGGATATTGGTTGTTCAGTCTCATATGTTAAATGGATCTGGTGCAGCAACTATCAAATCTAGTATAGCTGTAAAATGCACATTCCTAAGCTTTCAGCACCTGTTTTTATAGTGAACGTAGGGATAAGACAAAAATACTTTAAGAAGACAGGGGAAACAGCTGATAGTGCATACTAGAAGGGAGGGAAAGTGACAGAGACTTAAAGTAAGGATGTGCTTCATAATTGCAGATACCAGGCTCAAAAACTTCCCCGGCAGAAACAAAGTCTACCATAGTGTCCACAGCTAATTCCACAAAAAGGGACTACCTCTGCTTTTAACTAAATAAATGAGCAATAATAATAATTACAACAATAGCAATAATAATAATAACTTAAAGCAATCATTCCAGTACAAGATCTCCTGAGTGGAAGACACTCTTGAGAACTTCTCAGAGATCTTGCCTGGATTGATTAGTGAGTCTGTACATCACCATGAGCCATCCCTGTGCCTACAGCTCTCCTCTGTCCCCTGTCCCCCAAAACAGTCCTGAGCAGCAATAAAGCAACAAATTACAGTAGATCCACTCAAACACCTTCCACAAAAATCCAAGGCTTTCCATGGCACAGAGAAACCATGATGCACAGGAAAATAACTCTCAATAGGATGTTCATGGGAGATTTGAAGGAGTGCAAGGCTAGAGGCTACTTCAGAGAGGTATTATAGAAAAAAGACCTTTCTTTGAGGTACAGGAGAAATTTATCTACATATATCTAGGCTTAGAGAATAGTCTCTGGTCTATTTTATTTATTGAGAAAGATTTAGATGGGATAAGTAATTTCTCAAAAAAAAATCTCTAGCTGACAGACAATCTGGATAGGACAAAAAATGGTCACCACAGTTTGTTCCCTCTCTCAGGGGCTGCCTGAAGTAGTCACAGGATGTAACTTTTGTGGTCACACATTAGCAATAAAATGTTGCCATTGTTGTCATTTGAAAGATTTTGATAATGGGAATACTGGCCACTACAAGCAATTTCATGAAGTCCCCTGCACCAGTTCACCAAGCAGCTGGAATTGGCAGATATTTTACAAAACAGTTATTACTGCTGGGAAAAAATGAATTCATTTTTTACCTGAAAGCTATTTTTCCATACCTCAGTGGTTGGGAAGGATTTGAGCAGGAGACTAAAGGAAGAAAATCTCCAGTATACAAATCAGAAGCAATGTGTATATAGCACATTATATAGAAAAATGAAGAAAAACCTCAGCTTACAAATTGTTCTGTAATGCAGCCAGTGTATTTATTGTCCTCTTCTGATATCAGCTGGCTACTACTGCAGAGAAGATACTGGCCTTGGTGAAAAAGGATAGTCAATCACCACTGCTCCTTCTGTGCTTTCCTCATTTGTGCTCCAGAGAAATGCAGGGAATATGGCCAAGACCAAAGGCAGCAGCTCAGAGAGCAAAATCAGACATGTACACTAGAAAAACCCAAAGGCCCATACACCACAGCAACTGAGATAAAGAGATCTTAATCTCAGGCAACACTGTTTACAGAACCCAGTCACAAATTAATTTAAAACAATATGGAAGCCAGTGGAGCACTCCACAAGGAGTCAGGAGAACATTTTTTTAAATTTTCTGCCTTCATATAGACCTTTTTCTGTGAATGAAGTGGACAGTTTTTTTCTCTTTGTGTCTTGCTCTTGCTAATTTTTCTTTTCTCTGGCCTCTCAGGACCAAGTTGTCCAGTCTCGAGGCTGTGTCTTGTTATGGAGTATGAAATCCTAACACTGGTACAATCTCCAGACACCACAGCAGTAAGAGATCTACCCATCTTCACATTGTGCTTTGATTTGGAAATGAGTTGTCCTTACTTCAGTTTTCCAGTACTACTCTGGAAAGTAGTACTAGAAGAAGTACTTTTTTGACTTCTAGAACAGTTTCTACATCTCACTGTATTGAACTAGAATAGGTCAAAAAAAAAAAAAAGTTCTTTTTTCATTTCATAAAATATATATCATCATCCCAGGGATGAGGCCTGCAGGACACATATTACCATGAGACACTTAAAAGAGCTCAGTGTGTTTGCCTTATTAAGCAGAAGCTTGGGGGGTAGCTTGCTTTCTGAGTTTAAATCCCCCAGGGGAAATAGAGACATGGGCAAAGTCTTTGCCACATCCAGCACTGAAGCAAGCAGCAATGCCTGGAAGCTGAATTAAATTGCAGCTGAAGCCCATTCGAACTTGAGAAGAGGCTCAGCCTTTTCTGCTGTGCTTGACCACTGCAGCGTGACACCCCAGAAACTTCAAATCTTCCTTCTTTTCAGAGTGCTGAGATGAAACTGTAGAAATGAAAGTGTAGAGCTTTTGTGTTACTCTGAAGGAGGTCTAATTAGTTAATTGTATTTCAAAGCCTAAAAATATTATATATTATTATGTCCATGTGCAATGTGCATTTGAGACTCAATGTCGTGGTTTGACCGGAAGTGGAACATCTGGGATGTGTTGTTTTGTGTTTTGGTGGCCAGTGGCTGTCCGGATTTTAAGATGGGCATCTGTTCTAGCCAGTGAAGTATTTGGATCCGCCTCTGAGACCACAAAAACAAAAAAATCCAAGGGGTTAAAAGAGCAGGGAGTTTCCTCCCTCGGCCCTTTCGAATTTCCGGCGGGACAGAGCTGCTTCTCCCCCGGCTCAGCTTCGGCTGAGCTGGGGGAGGGGAGAAGCCACGCGGCCCATTTTATCGGTAGGCCGGACCCAGGTGGAAGGGTGGGGGGCCCCGAAAGACCTGTTTACCCCCATTTTGCCCCCCATCATCTTTTTTGGAGATGGAGAGAAACGCAGGCTGCTGTGCCTGCCGGACTGAGTTACCTTGAAACCTGATATCATGTCCCGGCGGCAGGCAGCACGGCCAAGAAGGAGGAAAAAAGGGGGGGGGAAGGAGGCAGTGAACAGCCCGGCCTCTCAGGAGAACTTTTAACCCTTTTGTGGACAATGAAAACTTTACAGAACATTTCCCTTTCCTAGAGGAGGATAAAAGTGGAGGATGAAGGTAGAAATGGGTCAGTGAGTACGTCTGGCAAAAAGAAAGAGAGATGTTGAAGGAATTGAGAAAGATGGAGTGGTTTTTCTGGACGCTTTCTTGTTGTAAAATCCATGAGCTGATTCCTGGTGAGGCAGAGACTGCATTTCGGGGGGAAGCGGATACTCAGAGCCAAGAGAGTTCGGTGTTGAGACCCCTCGGCCCCAGGGGGTGTGTGTGAAGGAAATGGGGGGGACAAAGGTCCCAGAAATGAGACTGTGCTCTGCTCGGAACGGGACGATGCATCCTTAAAAGGTCCAAAGGTCTACCCTGAAAAAACAAGTCATCTGCTCCATGCAAGAGGTGGTGAGAGCATCTCTGCATGGAAAGATGTCACGAAATAGCAGAACTCCGGGCGGTGCTGTTTTGTGACAAGGAATCCATGGTACAAAGAAAGGACTCCGTCTACTTCTTGATGAGCTGAAGATTTGATTTTCTAAAGGGTGGTGCCAGACCGAGTGTTTGATGATTTGGGAAATGTAAATGTACTGGGGATTTGGTGGGAGGAGGAAGTGTTGGAGTGTTTCTGTATAGTTTTCATTTTCCTTGTGTTTATTTTCTTTTCTTTATGGTTTAGTTTTTGTAGTTTTAGTTAATAAAGTTTTTTTTTTCTTTTTTTCCTAAGTAGGAGCCTGTTTTGCTTATTCCTGGGTACCATCTCACAGCAGATGCCAGGGAGAGGGAATTCTCATGGGGGCACTGGCATTGTGTCCGTGTCAAACCATGACATTTTTGGTTCCCTGGACCGGGAAATCGAGTTTTAAAAGAGTGATGGGATGGAGCTGTGAGATGGGACCAAAGAGGAATAAGAACAAAGCATGTATTAAGTTAAGGTAGATGGATAGTGAAAAATTTGGGATTAGAAGCTTTATTGTGTAGAAATGTTTTGTAATTTACTTAATAATTTTAGAATATTTGTGGTCTCAGAGGCGAAGGGTGGAATGTCGTGGTTTGACCGGAAGTGGAACATCTGGGATGTGTTGTTTTGTGTTTTGGTGGCCAGTGGCTGTCCGGATTTTAAGATGGGCATCTGTTCTAGCCAGTGAAGTATTTGGATCCGCCTCTGAGACCACAAAAACAAAAAAATCCAAGGGGTTAAAAGAGCAGGGAGTTTCCTCCCTCGGCCCTTTCGAATTTCCGGCGGGACAGAGCTGCTTCTCCCCCGGCTCAGCTTCGGCTGAGCTGGGGGAGGGGAGAAGCCACGCGGCCCATTTTATCGGTAGGCCGGACCCAGGTGGAAGGGTGGGGGGCCCCGAAAGACCTGTTTACCCCCATTTTGCCCCCCATCATCTTTTTTGGAGATGGAGAGAAACGCAGGCTGCTGTGCCTGCCGGACTGAGTTACCTTGAAACCTGATATCATGTCCCGGCGGCAGGCAGCACGGCCAAGAAGGAGGAAAAAAGGGGGGGGGAAGGAGGCAGTGAACAGCCCGGCCTCTCAGGAGAACTTTTAACCCTTTTGTGGACAATGAAAACTTTACAGAACATTTCCCTTTCCTAGAGGAGGATAAAAGTGGAGGATGAAGGTAGAAATGGGTCAGTGAGTACGTCTGGCAAAAAGAAAGAGAGATGTTGAAGGAATTGAGAAAGATGGAGTGGTTTTTCTGGACGCTTTCTTGTTGTAAAATCCATGAGCTGATTCCTGGTGAGGCAGAGACTGCATTTCGGGGGGAAGCGGATACTCAGAGCCAAGAGAGTTCGGTGTTGAGACCCCTCGGCCCCAGGGGGTGTGTGTGAAGGAAATGGGGGGGACAAAGGTCCCAGAAATGAGACTGTGCTCTGCTCGGAACGGGACGATGCATCCTTAAAAGGTCCAAAGGTCTACCCTGAAAAAACAAGTCATCTGCTCCATGCAAGAGGTGGTGAGAGCATCTCTGCATGGAAAGATGTCACGAAATAGCAGAACTCCGGGCGGTGCTGTTTTGTGACAAGGAATCCATGGTACAAAGAAAGGACTCCGTCTACTTCTTGATGAGCTGAAGATTTGATTTTCTAAAGGGTGGTGCCAGACCGAGTGTTTGATGATTTGGGAAATGTAAATGTACTGGGGATTTGGTGGGAGGAGGAAGTGTTGGAGTGTTTCTGTATAGTTTTCATTTTCCTTGTGTTTATTTTCTTTTCTTTATGGTTTAGTTTTTGTAGTTTTAGTTAATAAAGTTTTTTTTTTCTTTTTTTCCTAAGTAGGAGCCTGTTTTGCTTATTCCTGGGTACCATCTCACAGCAGATGCCAGGGAGAGGGAATTCTCATGGGGGCACTGGCATTGTGTCCGTGTCAAACCATGACACTCTGTTAATGAGAAATACACTGAAGCAGATTATAAATCTGTTGGCACCTCTATTTAATATTTGACTAGAGGAACCCATATAAATAAATAGGTTCAATCTGAGGCTTAATGAGTCCAAAAGAGAAAAGTGTCTCAGTGGAAAGGGCTACTTACTGGGATCATTATTGTTATTGCTGTAAGCACAGTCATAGAGGTCAAAATTTACCACATTTTTCTTTGTGGGAGAGAGGCTTTTGCTTTGAGGGTGATTTCTGCAAGTCTTAGGAGGCAGATCTACAGACTGTTAAGAAACTTATTCTGACAGGCTATATGAAATGGATAATTCTGATTTTTTTTTTTTCAGCAAGAAAGCAGCAGCTTACTTTCTATAAGCACAATAGTTTATAAAACACCTTTTGATGACTGTGGTTATCAACTTTATCTGATAACCACAATTACTGGCAATGGGAAATGGAGTGTGACATGTTTATATGTAATGACAGCTAAGCAGAGCCAGATATGATCTACATTACCTTTAAAATATCCTACTTCTCTTTTTTTTTTCCTAGTGCTGAATGCCACCAAATATCTAAAAAGGGGTGGGGAGGACGACCAGCCTGTAAAAACTAAAATTATTTAAAAAATAATTTAGCTTAATGCATCAGAAAGACCACACAAAATAGAAAGAAAATATGGTAAAGATTAAAGCTTTTCTGATAAAAGATATTACTACCTAATAATTTCTTTTTATTACTTTTTTCAACAGTATGCATGACACCACACAGCCAAATAAATTTACCTGTCTTTTTGACCTTTGGCTAGTTAGGTTTTCTGTGGGTGACTGATGGCTGTCATTGATTTTAAAGTGATTCTGATGATGGTGTATGTGTGATATGTGGTTTGATTTTCAAAAACACCTCTTGTGGGCCTCACTCTTAAGTACTACAGGTCAATAACACAATTGTAGTGGGAGTAAAGTTAAGTCACTGATGAGTAAATGAGGGGAAAAAAATCCATGCACAATAGATTTTGAGATTTTTTTTCAGGGAATACATAGAAACCATCTTCTATCTAGAACAGGCAGTTGAACCTGACCTTTGAAAATTAAGACCAGTCAGAGGTTCACCAGTATAATAATTTGAGATACTCAAAATAGTAAATTTTGAAAGTACTGACAAAGGCATTGAAAAAAAATTTAAAAATAGTATAATGCCTGTTAAATTTTGCTTCAGTAATAAGAAGGAATAGCAGTTATATTCTCAAGGAGCTAGCTGAACTCACCTTGCATGAATTTCAGGGAAGATACATTATTCAGAAGCCATGGTATTCTGAAGAATGGCTAGGCTTGATAATTATTTTAGCAATATGCTACATTCTAGTGCAAAATAAAAGGAATTTTGTTACTGAGACTATATTAGATAGTGTGGTCAATCAGTAGTTTTATGGATCTCTGGGCACCATGGAGCAAGGACTGTGTAGCAAGGAGTGCCAAGGAGGTTACATTGCTTGGGTGATGGTTTTTAAATTCACCTTTCAAAAGATGTGAAGATTTCTATTTAGGCATCACGGAAGCGCTGGAACTCACTGAACCATCCCGAGCAAACTCCAGCATAGTTTGTAGAAACGCTGTGAAAACATCCTGACGTAGAGCCTTGTACATTCCAGCCCTGACCTCATTATAATTCCTGTATTCCCTCCAACAAAAACCATCCAGCTTTGCCAAATTCTGCCAGCTCCAGGTGGCTTTGTTGTAGAGACCCAGATGAAATGCCAGGTTTTGAAGGAGAAGGAAATACTCCAGTACCCCACTTAGTACATGGATGAATAGCATAGGGCATCCACCCCAAGGGATAAATATAAAGATGGGGATTCCATAAACTCTGCAGGTAAACAGGTGTGACATTGCACTCTGCTTGACTGTGGTGGTCACCACTGCAGCTGGAATGCTCAATTTAATACAGCTAATTCTTTTTTTTTTTTTTTAAGGACCATTGTATAGAGCAAAAATTATTTTATTTCCTTCTATCTAATGTTCATTATCCAAATATGCTTTGGATAATCCTAATTAGATTTGACAGGTTTTATAAGACTATCACATGCAACAGGTTAATATAAAACTTAATTTGATATCTACAGAGTGCTCCTAACTTGAAAGGAGGTGTGCCATACCATATATTCTATGTGGTGTATGGAAGTGTTCTAGAACAAAAAAAACATGGTAGGAATTTGCTCACAACTTTTTGTCACTTCAAGGACAGCCTGCACATTCTTTAATATACCTTAAAAAAATAAAAAAAACAATGCAGCACTTAGTTTCAGAAAACAAATACACATATTATTTATCTGTCCTGTGTCTGAAGTATAGCCAAGTACTGGCCCAAATATGGATGATAGTGTCTCAAAAAGTGGAAAAATAATACATTTAAATAACTTAGCCATAATCATTGGATTTATTTGTTGGGTTGCTCTACCATTTTTTACTTCATTTATTATATAATGGAATTTAGTGTAGTGTCATTAGAACGACATTACAACTGTGTTGCCAGAGGCAAACAAACATGGTAGAGATGCTTAAGGGAAATAAATAAAATGCTAATATTTTAATAATGTTAAAAAAATATATATAAAATAGGTCAGGATTGGAGCGGTGTTCAAGGATTTTTTTCTGTGTTAAAAGAGTGCTTCTCACATATATGGGATAGTCACAGCTTTAAACACATAGATTTTATTTCTGTGGGTTTTAGTGCTGGGGAATGTGACAGAGTTGTTTCTGACAGATTGCCCTGAGCGTATATCTGATCTTTCCAACTGCTGCCTCTACGGTTCACTGAGAGGAGATCAGAAGGCCTGGGGTTGGCAGGTGGCAATGCAGAGCACACAAACCACAGGGTTGTCTTTCACGGCTTTTTTTTTTTTTTTTTTAATCCCAAATCCTTTTTTTTTTTTTTTTTTCCTCCCCCCCACCCTCGCCTTATCGCTGACTTTCAACGGTTTGGCCTCTCCATCTCCCCATCTGCTCCATCCCCATCTCCAAAAAATGGCAAGCCTGTGCAGTTAATTTGCAGAGAAGCCTGAAGGCGTTGGATTATTGGAATTAAAGCTGTGCTGCCGACCAGCCTGGGTCTTGAACCAGGCCCCCCATAGTGCTGGGAGCCAAATGGAGGGCTATTCTCAGAGTGGGGTGTCTGGAGCAACACGGCTTTGTGGCTCCTTGCCAAGGAGCATTTAGTCTCTGTCAGTTTGGTATTTTCACATGGAAAGCGATGCCTTCAGACTATTTTCACTCAATGTAGCTGGGAAGTTATAATCACACATTAATAAAAATAGGGAGAGTCATCCAGCATTTCATAAATCAGCTTTTTCTCCACTATGGTCTGCACAACCGTAACAGATGGGTTAGTTGAGATGGGCCAACAGAAATGGGTGATTTACTGGCAAAAAAATTATGACAGCTGGATTGCACACATATAAAAACCACACACATTCTTAAATTTAAGTAACATTTTAGAAGGAGAAGATTTGGTTCTGACCCCACTAGTTGGAACTGGATCTAGCCCTAAGGATATTAGGCATTACCCTTCAATTTGCTGATCTTTAACTTTTTCATTAATGACCTAGGCATAAAAATGCAGGAGGTTCTGACACAATTTGCTGATAACACAAAGTGGGAACATTTTCTATCTAGAAGAGACAGGATTATTGAAGAGGAAAAGCTGTGTGACCCAGAGGAGTGATAGAAGTGGAATTAAATGCAATTGTAAAAAGTGCAAGGCCATGTCCTTAAGGACTAATAGTAAGGCTGTTTACTATAACACATCAGTTTGGAGGCAGGAGAGAAATCTTGGATATATCAGCCACATGCTGGGTGATTATAAACTACAAACATCATGAAATTCTGCATAAAATAAATGCCACTTCAGAAGAAGCGTTTGGAGTGATTTGTTTATCAGGGACGTGGAAGAACTGAAGGTATTATAAAATATACAAGTGAAAACTCAGTCAAGATTAAGTGTAGCTGTTTATTGATGATGATGATGGGAAATTCAAATTGGAACAGATGCAGAACATGTGTATCAGGCTGGTCCTATCAGAGAAAATTACAGGAAGTTTAATTTCTTTAGTAGGAAAATGAAAGAAAAAGTGTGATAAAAGTATACATATATGCTGATAAGAAGTGAAGGAACATAAAGAATTGTAAGGAAGAACCATTTAAAACAAAGGACAATGATGGAACAATATCTAGTGGCAGTTCACTGGCAAGGAACACATTCTGCTTAGAAGTTAGGTGATGATTCCTCTCCTCTCCTCTCCTCTCCTCTCCTCTCCTCTCCTCTCCTCTCCTCTCCTCTCCTCTCCTCTCCTCTCCTCTCCTCTCCTCTCCTCTCCTCTCCTCTCCTCTCCTCTCCTCTCCTCTCCTCTCCTGAATATCACTGAGGTTCATCTCTCACTCTCCTGCTATCAGTGCACTGGACCTGCTGACCAGGTCAGAAACTCTGAATCAGCTCAGAAATTCTTTTTTGGGCTGCACCTAAGACAGCTCAAAAGATCCTTACCCAATACAAGAAAACTCATACAACTGATAGGCAGAGTTAAACATTTGTATTTTCAATGGGTAACCTTATTGATTTCACAGCACTGCATGGCTTACAAATGCAGAGAACACCAGCAACTGAAAAGGATGTGAGGCAACATCAGACACCTAATTCCTAGAAGACCAGAGAAATTGAAAACTGTTCAATCCTGTTGTTGATGAGCTGTAGCGTAATTTTCATTTAAGCTATTTACCCATAGATAACGGATTTTCTGCAGTAGGCAGTGTGTCCCACCATCACATTATGGAGCCCCAAGTTTAGTGTATGTTCCAGAATAAAAATTGTATTGAAAGGTAGATATAGATCAAAATCATTTATATTTCACCAGAGACAACAGAGATAAACAGCCATAGCCATAAATGTCAGATGTACATAGGAAAACAAGGGTAAACCAACCCTTTTAACGTGGATAAAGCTCATTGTCCAGAGCTGTGTATGATGAAAAGGTGCAGTCATTCTGAATATAAAAAAAATTTCCTCTTGGATCATCTTACACCATCAGAGCTCAGAACTCTTCCTGTCTTTCACTGTGCCCCTGCTTCTACCTGTTTTTATTAGTTTTGGACAGGTATAACATGTCCTCAGAGATGGGTCACTGCTTGCTACCAGACTGCTTCTTTAAGGTCTGAACTAAGGTGAAACAGCATTTGTTTTCCATTTGCTTCAGTCATTTTGCTTTATTTGTTCATGTCCATATGGAAGGAGACTTGAGTACTTCTGCTCTCTTTTCTGTGCCTCAAGTTGTGAGGCCTTCTTTCTCATGCCATCAAGGCCTGCCTGCCTTGACAATATGCAATCTACTTTGGATTTGCGCTCATTTTGATTAAAAAAATCTATTAAGAAAAAAGTGTTTTAGTACCTAATCAAGTTTTTAAAGCATGATATATAGTTGGAAAAAAACCAAACTAACAAACAAAAGAATAGAGAGGGATAAAGCAGAAATCCAGCAGGAGCAAAAACTCAGATTGTGGTCCAAAATCTTTCATTTGTACAAACTTTTGCTGGTATTTACTTACATTGGACAGAGGTATCCCTTTGTTATGCTCATCTTGACTCATCAGTTGCATTTTCATGTACATTCTTTGAGCATCCTGGAAAGAAGCTTCAGTGAGGTTGAAGGGAAGGATCTCAGCTGGTGAGTGAAGACTCAGTTTACCTGTTAGAGCTAAATAAATTATTCTGGTTTTTCAGTATCTTTTGCCTCCAGAAGAAATGGATGCTGTGTTTATGAAGCAAACCTTCCAAAAACACCATGTCCAGGCACACGAAGGATAAGAAAGTGCCTGGGAACATCTAAAACATGGATTTAAAAAAGGAAAATCTTGTCTGAGAACCTGAGTTCTGTGATGGTCTTCATGACCACACGACTGACTCTGCAGATGAAAGAAATGAATTATGTTTCCCTTCAATATAAAAAGGCTTTCAAATCAGTCTCACACCGTGCTGTTGTAGCCAAAGAAGTGTGTCTGAAGTACTTTGCCTTCTTAGGGCTTTACAGCACCAGAAATAACTTGACATAGTGGAGGGAGCTCAGCAGAAATCCCCATGATGGTCTTGGGGTAGAGCTTAAAAGAGAAACAGAAAAGCTCTGAGACATCTGAGCTTGTAGATTGAAGGGAACCTCATTCATCTTAGAATGAAGACAAAACCAATGGAGATGGGCAGTGAAATGACGAGAAAAGAAAAAAAATATTTGCAGAAGAAAATATGATTAATTAAAAGGTTTGATTTTGGGGGGGGTTTAAGCTTTTTTTTCACAGGAGTGGTCAGCTAGTGAAACAAACCTCCAAAATAGCTGTGAGATTTCCTTCCTTAAAAAAAGGAAGGTCAAAACTTGGTGGATATTACATGAGTGATTTGTCCCAGGTGGACCCGTTATGAGCAAGAATTTGCATCAGGTGACCTACAGAGTTCTCTTCCACATGAAACTGTGCTGTGATTCTGACTTCTATACATCTTTCAGTAGAAAATATTTAATTACATCTTGAAAAATATGTATCAACCATAGCAATTGCCTCTTTTTCTGAAATGTGGTCTACATTTACTTTTCCACATCTTTTTCTCAAGGACATTATATCTGTCTTCTTACTAATATTCCTTTCACCACATAAAACAAAACTTTACCAGGCAGTTGTCATTTTCCTATCCATTTAATAACATCATCTCATTTCTACAGGTAAAAAAATAATGGGGTGATAGCATGTCCTGAATTGCTGGTGACAGTCAGTAACTGTCAAGGTTTCAAGCACTTAGTCTTTTTCACCAGCTGTTGCTTTTAGCACCAGCAATTTTGTTCCCCCAAATCTACTCTTATTTATGCATTTAAGAAAATTAGAGAAAAGGAGCCATTAGGGAAAAGTAAGCAAGCTTGTTGAAAAAAATGAAAAAAATCCCAGATGTGTTGTGTTCTGTCTTTGTCACTGTCACAAGTTTGCTGATGGCACCGAGCTGAGCAGCGAGGTCACACACTGGAGGGAAGGGATGCCACCCAGAGGGATCTGGGCAGGCTGGAGAGGTGGGACCATGTGAACCTCATGGAGTTCAACAGAGCCAAGTGCCAGGGATAATCCAGCACAGAAATACAGGCAAAGCAGAGAATGGTTTGAGAGCAGCCCTGGGGAGAAGGACTTGGGGGTGATGGTTGGTGACAAGCTCAGTATGACCCAGCCACATGCACTGGCAGCCCAGAAAGCCCCAACTGTGTCCTGGGCTGCATCAAAAAAAGTGTGAGAGTCTTGGAGAAACATGATCTAGTGGAAGGTGTCTTGCCCTTTTTCCCCAGGGAATTGGAACATGATGGGTTTTTTCAGTCCCTTCCAACCCAGACCATTCTATGATGATTCTGTGATTTCCACTCCTGAATCTGTGGTGCTGCTCATTCAGGCATGGAAGTCAACCTGCACAGGTTCCAGATTTATGTAGAAGCCACTGGGATTATCAGTGATTAAATACTGATAATATTTAATCAACCAGATACTCCTGAGAAACTATGTCTTTATTCCCCCCACTCTTAATACTATTGTTTTAATGTATTATTTGAATATGCAACCTAATGTATTATTTTCATAGTATTATTTATCATATCTTCTGTGTTATCTTTTTCCTGTCTTTCCTTTTCAACATTTTTTTTTCTCATTTTCACTTTTTCGTCTATGGAGGAATGCAGAAGTCATTCACTTGGCTGGTTACAGCCCACCATTTTTTCCTTTACAAAAAATTCCAAAAAATCTTTAGAAAAGGACATCCTGGCTTGCAGCATCCACGCATTCTTAAATGTTTTTATTCACGTTCTGAAAGGCGCTTTTCACCTTTTCACAGCCATTTCCAGAGCCTTTCCAGACTGAAAGCTTGAAATGAATCAGTTGCATGAAACATAGGAAATAAATAAATGTCAGAAACCATTTCTAATCTGCAGAGGAGCTAATGCTGAATGCTTCCCAGTGCTGAAGGGACTCTTTAGAATGGTGTTTTGTCAGAATACACATTGAGGTTTAGCATTAAGGCCAACCTTTTTCTGCCAGGTTTAATGGAAATGTTCAACCTGATCCCAGCAGCATTTGTGGTCTGTGTGTGTTTATGTGTGCTGATGCATATTCACATGTGCTGCTGGGTAAACTGAGCTACAGCTTTATCAGTGGTGGGCTGAAAAGTCTATTGCTCTGGGTAAGAATATGAGTTTATCAGTTATAATCATGATTTGAGCTCACAGGGTGTATTAGCATAGTAGTTTTTATATATCAAGAGTATCTGCATAATTGGAAGTATACATCACTGATAGAAGAGGTTAAACAGATGCTTCTAGCAAGGAATTTCTTCCATTTTGTTTGTTAAGACTCTATTTTCTCATTCTACCCTCAAGCTAGCATAATAAAGATGTAATCTGTCTTCCTCCCCGCCACCATCCTTCCACCTTCATTCTTCTGCTTCTCTCTTGGCTTATTATATCCTTTCTTTGAGGCAATAAATAAAGAGAAGAATTCTTGGTTTGGCTTCAGAAAAAAAAAAAATATTGGAAAAAACTCTACTCGTTAACCCTCAAGAATCACCATTTCTCAAGTTTCCATTAGTAAAGAATACAACACCTCTTGGGAATGTAAGCAAGAAAGTTTGGTGCTATGTTGTACAAAGTTAAGATTCTACCAGCTGTCAGCTGCCACTTTGGTTACTTTAGGGTTCTCAGTTTTATTACAAGTCAAAACCTAAGGGCAGGAAGGTACCACAGAAGGGTTATCCAAAGAAATCTTCCCCTGAACAGGGAGCTTGCCAACGGGACAGGTTAACCACAGATACATGAGCAAGTTACCATGGACACCATCCAACTCCATGATCTTAACCTGCTGCAAAAGTGAGGTAATTTAAACAAAGTTAGCAATAAGAGAGCTTGTTATGTCTAATCAGCTAAGTGTGTTCTCATAGCTCTTACTACCCACCATTTAAAGTTTTTCATTTTTCTCTCTCTGTGCATTCATTTCTCCTTTTATCCCCTTTATATGCAGTTCCCCAGATTCAGGATTTTGTTGTGCATTGTCCACATGGCAGGTCTCATCACATGATGGAGCTTAATGCTCCTTATTCAGCTGTCACTCCTGGTTTGACATTCCTGTATCATGGGGCTCTCTCTTCCAATGTTCCCCTGACCACAAAAAAACACTCTTTTCTTCCATGAAGCTCTCCTTTCATCACACTGGAAAGGAGCTGAAAAAGAAAACCTCCATAAAGCTCCCATAATTTTTTCAATCAATTCATATTCTACAAAAGTGTAAAATTTTCCCTGAATTAGTATTGACATGGGGAAGATCAATGCCATTAGTTTAATAAAGATACTCTGCAATATTTCCTGTAATGAGATTGTTTGACAGACCTTGCTAATAAACTTCAAAATTACTAAACCCTCAAAATTAATTACACATTCCAGGACAAACAAACACAATGACTCAACACTCCCATTTTCTGACAGCTCAACCCCATTTCATTGCATCCAGTAACATATTCTGTTAAAAGAAACTCAAGTAAATCTTCATCTCATTGCATTGATTAACTTTTTTTCTTTAAAAAACAACTCAAGTACAACGTGCAAGAGCGAAACATTATTCTGTAGACTATGCATAAGACACTTTGCTACCTCATATATTTTAGCACGTGCTTGCTTCAGTAAATGATTTCTTTAAAAAAAATGTATTGCAGTCCAAATATTTATAAATCTATTATAAATTCTTCCTCTGCCTCCCTCCTGTCAAACACTTCAGCAGCCTGGACAGAATCCCTGAATCCCAGCAGACCACAACTGTGTGGAAATGAAAGGAGGAAGGAGAATTTCTTGCAATTTTCTTTTCAATGCCAGAAACTTAAGATGGTGTTCCCTGTCTGCCTGTAGTCTGGATCTGAGAGTATGTTTAGATGTGAAAACTGTATACCAGAATATATGTGTGCTGCACTCAAAAGTGATGGGCAGCTGTGTGTGCTGTTAGGACAAACAAAACTCCTTGCTGCATATTTTTTGTGATCTTTTTATTCCAGTGTTGGAAACTCATATCTAGCTCAGACAAAAGGTTCAGAGCTTAATTCCAGTAGTTTGTCCATGTGCCCAAAAATGAGACATTTAGCTAAACACATGCTTTGGCTTCTTTGGTTCAAAAGATTATTTTGCTTCTGTGAATCACTGATACTTGGGTTGTGGGGTGTTTATTTTTTTATTCCTTAACTTAAAGTTCTTGTTTGCAGCCATATATATAAACATGCATAAATAAATATACACCTCTTTCTGCCTCTTCCCTAATTTGCATTTAGGTGTCCAGATTCCCTTCTGGTTCCCTTAAAATTTCTTGAATCACATTTCTCTGTCTTCAGCAGAGTGAGGAAAATAGAACATTGAAAGCAGACCCCTGATCTTCCCTTCTTACTCACTCCTTCTTTATTGTCTCTTCTTTTCATATCAATTGAGGGCTTTCAGGACAAAATATTGCTGTTAGAGACAAAGTTATATAATACCAGAGAGATTTGCAAAAGTTACTAGGAATTAAGTTTATTTACTGGATACCCAGTGTGCTTAGTGCTCGTGTCCTGGTGAAGAATTGGAGTGGAAATTTAACACCTAACACATAACTGAAATTACCTTACATGAGTTTACAAATAGATAAAAGATATGGGGGCTGTCTCTACTGGACTGATAGTCAATTTGTGCTCACAAAGCAATAGAAACCCCTAACTGTTAAAATAAGAGTTGAATACCACTAATTTTCTATTTGTCTAAAAAGAAGCCCAAAATGTACATTTGCACCTCCTTTTATATGTACTTTTTTTAAACAACCGTCTGCTGGTAGCAGATGATAATTGATTTCTTGTTGCTTAAAAAAATTGAAAAAAAATCCTTTCTTGTGAAAATAGCACTGCAGTTCCTAGATTTTTTTTCCCTTACTAAAACCAGCAGATGTCCATGTGAAACTGATGCAGAAATGTCTTCTTTTTGAAACCATCTTATGGCCATCTATGTCTTCAGCTGAGCGTCGCAATCAAAGAACCTTTAAAGATGATGGACAATTTAGAAAATTGTCAGATCTCTGAAAAATGCTTTGAGCAATTGACCTGAACTTATTCATCTTGAAGACAGATGCTAAGGATTTAACACTTCCACATTCTCTTTAAATTAGACCCAGAGCTATTGCTGACTGATGCAGGATCATGTGGCTTTGAGTATCCAATTCAGTCAGATCCTGAGGCCATCTCTTTAGAAACACTTCCTGATGTAAAGATGCTTTAACCACTCATCAATCATGATTTTGACAAGATAAAGTTAAAAGGGAACAGTCTGTAGTAGACAAGAATATCGTCAAAAGTCTAACCTGAAGACAGCACCCTGATCCTGCAATGGTTCTTGCATGAAATGAGATGTTGATTCAGTTATTTAGCATTGTTTCTGTGAAATAATGAAACAACATTGTCATAAGTTGGAAACAAGAATATTCTGGATCCAAGAGGTGGGAAAATAGTAAAATTCCAAAATAAGAGAAAGACTGGAGAGATACTAGTAATCTTCATCAGAAAAGATGCTAAAAATATGCAAAAATTATTCAAATGCAAATTGAATCTAGAATTTTTTATGTATAAAAATGCTCGAGAGATATATTTAAATAAAATAGGAGTGTTAGTTTAGAGTTTTCTTGCAAGAGTATAGAAATCACTAAAACAGAGAAAGTGTCAGTCTAATCTAACAGAGGTCAATAGTAAATTGCATAAGAAAAATTGTTCAGTGATGCTTCATCAGATTTCTTTCAAAACCCCTTAACAATTTGCTGTTCCCTTGGATCGAATAGAAACATGTTTTTTCCATGCTCAGAACAGACTACTTTAAACAGACTTTAGTAGTGTTTCTTGTGACACCTTTGTGATTAACCAGGTGAGAAGTACATAATTTAGAAAAGAAATCTCTCTGGTTTTGTCTAAAAATTTATTTTTTGTCAAGACTATTAAATGGCTTTCCTTTAGAAAAATGACTGATTAATTTTACAATCCCACACTCTCCACCCTTCATTCACTTATAAATAATGCACAAAGATCGTTACAGAAGAGCTGGACAATTCTATTATTTTCTGTGTTGCTAAAGCTGCATTTTCCTTCCTGTCCATTCCCTCCTCCCTAAAGCAAAGCCCAAGTTACAGGAAGGGAAGGAATATCTGAGCCTTTGTAATGTGAATTTCTTCAGAGGCTGGAGCAGCTGAGGATGAGTTGTGCATTGCTGGGCCATGTGCTATTTCCATGGCATCCAGGCTCTTCAGGGCACAAGTTCACAGAGCAAAACTTCATCTTCTCCTTGACCCAGTCTGCTAATCCTGCCTGCACCCATGGCCATTCAGAGACCCCATTCTGGTCACCAAACATGCTTCAGTGTGAAACCAGCAACAAAGCATTGCAGAGTGACAAGGACAAAAGGAAAACTCTTGGAAGACACGTCACTCTAGAGAGGGAGAAGGAGGAACAGAGCTAATTGCAACCCCTTCATGATAATAAATAGTTCTTCATGATAATGATTAACTCAGTCTAGAATGCTAGCAAAGCTGACCTTGCAGAATTGCCCCCATGAAGTCAGAGTGAGTTTTCTCATGAAAGCTTTGATATGAAATTCTCCTTTAAAGTTTCTCTGCCATGTTACTAATTAACTGTGCAGGCTCCTGAAAAGAGAATTGCTTACCCAGGGACTGAGTAGAAAAAGTAAGGTGCTTGGTTTAATGAAAAAATGCTGTTTTGTGATGGCGAAAACTAGTTGTGAACTCCAGGGGATTCATGGCCAAATCAAATGGTTAACTGCAGTGTTTGCATTTGGGAAGGGGACCATGCATGAAGGTTAAAATGTCTATGTTTTCAGAAGAAAAAGTTTCAGCATTATACTTCTAAGCAGTAATTCAATTTAAAAGTTAAAATTCTGCAAGAAAGCAAAATGTTTAACGCTGAGGGAGATAGAAACAAGAGGTTCTAATGACAAGGATTTCCATTTAACTTTTGAATTTTCTGTGCACATATTTAGACCTGAAACATAGTCATATTGAGTGTCTGGCCACAAAAGGTCACACTGGTTCCACACAAACTCTAGTCTTCAACATTTTTTTCAGACTGAATTGATTTTGAATTGATCTTGATTTTCCCCCTTCTTTCAGAAACGTCATTGCTCAGTGGTGAGAATATGATAGGCAGTTTATAAATTCAAAGATCTGAAGAAGGCTAAAATGCCTTGGAACACTTCTTTCATTTTCTTTTAAAAAGATATTTCATGACATGCATTAAGTGAACAAATAACAACAGTGCTGCTTGTCTTAAGAAGACAGAAAGATTGATTTTTCTTGGGTTTTTTTATGTTTTAAACCCCAGACACTGCTGTAATAGCCAAGGGTTTGAGCTTTGACCTGAACAATAGCATTTCACACTTGGAAAGATCCCTATTCCAGCCTGTAGGAAGTCTCTGCCACCATGCCTCTTGATACTTGTCCAAAGGAAAAAAATAATAACTCTTAAAACTGACGTAGGTATAATGGATCTGCTCTTTGGTTAGTGGGTTGCACCACATGTTTCTCAAGACACAATTCAAATATTTACTGCGAATGCCTCTGGCTGTAAGAAAGGCAGGTGGCAATATAGAGGCAGCCAGCTCAGCCTTTGCTGGTCACAGTCTTGTCCATGGAAATAAAAAGCTTTTCCCTGTTCCAGGCAACAAGCAGTAGTATGGAAGGAAAAGGCTTCAAGTTGACCAGGGAAGGCTTGGACTGGATATTAGTAAAAATCTCTTCACTGAAAGGGTTGTTAGGCATTGGAACAGGCTTCCCAGGACAGTGGTGGACTCTGTTCCTGTAGATGTTCGGAAGGCAGGGTAGAAGTGGCACTTCAGAACGTGGTTTAGAAGTGGGTTTCACACTATTGCATTAACGAGTGGATTTGATATTAGAGATTTTTTCCAACCTAAATGAATTTGTGATTGCATTGATTAATGAGAAAATACAGTTTTTCTGTGTTCTGTTCAAGGCATAAAATTGGTGGTCATTGCTAGGATTAAAAAAAAAATCACTGCTCATGTCAGTCAACACTGATTCTTTCCCATTTTATTGCCCAGGATGACATTGTTTTTCTAGGCCCATAAGACTGATTTTTCTTTTTGGCAAAGTTACTTATTTGAGACTGAGGAAAAAATGTGAATATATTTGATCTCCATATCTTTTTCCTCTAATATGTTATGGGTTTATATCTGTACCAAAAGCTTATTGTATTTGTTCTGTTATACCAATGGAATGGTCTGTGGTGGGGAGGGACCCAAACATGTGTGTGGACTCTTTCTGGTTGCCTGCCTATCTCTAAAATTATATCCAGGTGCTAATAAACAACCTGGTACCCGTTTCTTCTTTTCCAAGATGGGACTTACTGAGAAACAGAAAAAAAAATCCAACAGAAATGAAGGGAAGGATGTTGATCTTTCTGGGACATTACTCACAATTTTTCCTTCTCTGGTTCATGACTTTTCTTATTACTTTTATTATTTATTATTTACTGTTTACTGGTGCAAACAAGGAAGCTCAATATGCTTCTGCCATCCTTATTCATTATTTTTCCTCACAACTCTCATAAATTATTGACTGTCAAAAATGCAAATCTTGATCAAAACAAACAGAAATTCCTCTTATTTCCCTCAGTGGGGGTTAGATGAGCACTCTGTTGAGCAACGTGTGTACCCTTCTGTCTCTGATCTAGACCATGTGCCTTCAGAGAAAAAAAATACTCACAGAACAAGGTTTTTGGATATAAAATTATCCAGAATTATATAACTGAGTTATATGATGACAACCACGGTAGAAGTCTGTAACAAAAATTTAGGCGAATCCTTACAATGCTTAGCACTCCACCTGCAGATCCCAAATTTCTCCACAGCAATCCGGAGGTCCCAGTTATGAGGGGAAAACTGCAAAAGCCATCTGAAGTAGACTATGCAACTTCAGGGATGCAGGGATGAAATGCACAAGCGGAAATCCATTGCTTCCCTGCCTGAAAATCCCCATTTACTCACCCAGAGTCAAGCTGCTGACTCTGATAGCAAAATCTCCATCAGTGAAATCCACTTTGGGATCCCTCTCATGCTGCCATGACCAAAGGAGGCAACAAAGCTGAACACAAAATAATCTGATCCTGATGGAGGTTTTCCAGCACATGACAGTCCAAGGGCAGAGAAAGATTATCGATCTGTTTAATTTCTGTGCATTTTCCATCTCAGATACAAGTATTCAGGTATTTTTTTGTGCCCATGGGGGCCAGTGATTGCCAGTGCCTCCCCACCCACCACCCAGCCCAGGTGGTTTTGTGCAGGAGCTGACCTTAGTGGGGAGCTGGCTGTCATAAAGATGGCAGCTCATCCATCACAGCTTTCTCAGCCTGTCAGCATTGCATTTAATCGCACTTGTAATTTTCCAGGGGAGGTTTGCAAAAGCCACAAACAGAATCCTAATGTATATAATGAGGTTTGCAGCCAGTGCTTCCCCTCAGGAGGAAGCTGGGCTGTGTCCTAGCTGCCCTCAGCTATGCAGAGATGGGAAATTCCCAGTTCAGCCTAAAGTCCCGTGTGCTGTTCACGTGCTGTTGGAACAGGTATATCTTGTCTAGACAAGATTCAGTTATATGTTGTCACTGGCACATCTTCTCAACTCACATGTGCTGTCAGAAATGGGCACTCAGAATCCTGCACTTCAGAAAAGAAGATTTTTTCAGCTGCTAACACATCATATCCATGAGGCTCCCTTTCATGGATTTGGGAGATCTTGCTCGTTGGCTGTGCTGCAAGATTACTTGTGTAAATGCTGATCAAAACCCCACCCAGACATTCACAGTTTTTAAAAGTTTGAACAATACTCAGGAAGCTTCTGTCAGCTCTGAAATTTTCACTTTTCATTATGTTCACTACACCTATCCTCCACCTTCATTCCCTTCTTGAGGTTTAGCAGCACAGAAATGAGCTAAGTTGGAATCAATATGACCAGAATTATACTCTTGCAAACAATGCCAGATTCAATCAAGAGGGGTTACTCTAAGGATGAGATATAAAGCTCTTCTTCCCAGATATATATTCAATAGAATGACCTCTCTCCCTGACCTGTCTGTCCGTGCCATGCTGACAGATCATATCTTCCACTGATACAGACCCATGGAAGCTGCAATTTGTCAACAAGTCCCTGGGCTCTGCAGATCTGGAATGGATTTTTACAATATAGTTTCTTTTCTGGCAATAAGATGGGAACAGGCTAAATCCCTGGAATTATGTGGGCCTCAGTCACCTCATCAAGCTTTATCCCTTGTTTCTCATTCCATAGGTGTCTAGCCTCTTGACCGAATGATGAACCGAGAGAAAAATGTGTATTTTTTCTCTAGATGTCTTTTTATATTTACAGATTCTTCAGCAAACATATTAGTTAAACTAGTATAGTTATATTCATTGGTGCTGGAAGCAGTAATGATAATTATTACAATGTTATATTTTTATTAAATTATGTTTTCAGCCTTGAAGCTGAAAAACATCAGCTAATCATCCTGAAATTGTTTGTGCCAGGTGTCCTCCTCCTGCTGAATTAGCTCTTAAAATTTTTCCAAAGCAGTTAATCAGTTCCTGAGGGCAAGACTTAAGAAAAATGCCATGCTTTGAAATGAACTATCACCATTAATATCTTTAATGCTCTCTTTGTAATTTGGCAGGCAACTGGACTCCAAACCCAAGCTTTTCTTGCTTTTTAAAGAAAATCAGCTAAGTTTGGCCAAGTTGCTAACCTCCAGCTACAAAGATATGGGGAGAAAGTTTTTCTGCATGATTTAATTCTCCTTAGTGTTATCCATTTCTCACAGTATTTAGCAGTCTTCTTTCATTGCAGAGCATAGGATGTCTTCCCTGCAGTTATTCTTCCTTGTAGGATGGAGAAAACATATTTTTAGTCTAGAAAAGAAAAAAAAAAAAAAAACAAGAAAGAAATAAAAAGACGAACAAAGGAGGAGCAAAATGGGGTGAAGACTAGAAATTCACATAGAAAAATAATGGGCAATTTTTGTATTGGAGTATTATTGTGCTGACACCCTAATTATATTTACAACCTTGCCATTATTTAACATAAGGATATTTTGGTTCATGTGGATTTTTACTTCCTTTTAGGTAATGAATGTATGAAATCTTCATTGAAATGCCTCTCTGTGCAATCATTTACTTAGAACTGCAGCATCTTTAACAAAACTAAAAAAATCCTCCTTCAGCTTAAATAAGGCATAGCAAGGAAAAAAACCTTCATTATAAGGTCCAAAATAAACCAAAATAGTCTTCTATCCAGGCAATCAATTTTTCAATGGTGCCCAATAGACACATTGAATCATGCATTTTGCTTGCACAGCTGCCCAGAGAAAAACAAGGACCATATTGCTACCCATCTCTTTTTGCAAAAGGTTGGCAATTATAGCACTTGGAAAGTGGTAACCATCTTTTATTTTGTCAGGAAGTATTATTCAGGTTGGCCTACAACCTCCCTGCTTACCCTCACAAAATTCTTAATTAAATTAAGATTGTACCTGGAGCATAGAGGTCTGATCCTTGTAAATGCTACAAAGTTTGTGACTCGATGCAAAGGGGTGGTGAGAAATTCTGAGGTCTGTGTTATGCTGGTACATGCTTGGTGCAGATTTACCTCCGGGGTGGAATGAACCAGTTTTCTGTTTCATCCCAAATCCTCTTTCTTACCATCTCCAGCCTTACAGATAAGTGGAATAAATGCAATGAGGTGGAGTCATAATTTAATCATAAAGGGTATTTTCTTCATGGTAGGTTTGAGAGAGTGTACTTGTATCTTGATTCACAAGGCTTTATTTTCCTAGCAAGGATAAATGGCATTTTGGTTGCATGAAGCTAGAAATTAGAAAAAAAACCAAAACAACAAACCCAACTAAAAGAAAACACCAAGATAAGTTTTGTGGTAGACAGTAGCAATTGAGACTTTCCATAGCATATTATGTAGCCTTTCACAAGGCTATCTCAAAATATTTCTTTGACTTTTCATAAGGATGTTTGGAAAGTTACTTGAATAAATCATGATATGCAAATGTAAATAAAAACAAAGACTGGGATTTCTGACCTAGAATTTGAATATACACCATATATGCAATTCATATAATTCATTTATTCAGATTTGTGTCCAAATACTGAAAAGAAAGGACTGTCTGTTGGATGGGAAGCTGGGTTAACATAGCTCATAGGGGGTTTTTTTTTGTTATTCTGTGGACCTCCTGCATGTTATTGGATGAACTCTCAAAGTGTAAAAAGTACCTTAATTGTCAGGCAGTGGCAGCCCTCACAATAAGAATTTAAGCTCTATTTGATGCACACAATAATCAGCATGCTGAGCACCCTTCCATTTAGCAGGCTGGCAGGTCAAATGCCAAGAGATAGCCAATATGGAAATTTCAGAAAAAATGATCCCTGCTCACTGAACTTAGTGAAAAGAGCTGTGTTGTTTTCCTCTAGGCTCGTCAGTTCCTCAAAATACAGACACATTTCCCACATATTCTACAAGAGCAGTAAGTACACAGTTACTTACTTTGTCAGTAGGGAAGATGAGCTGAAAAACAAATAGATTTTGGATCTTCATACAGCTCAGGTATGAGCTCAGTGATAGGATTACAGGCCTGCAAAGACCAAACCACTCCAAGGCATGCTCAGAAATTAATGTGACTGAAAAATATTAGGGTGTGAAAGCTGGTGTGCTTAAAGAGTCAAGTTGCTTCCAGGATTAAGTTAATGCTCAACAAGGATTTTCTAGGGCCTTAATTCTGTGTAAGTCTTTCTAGTCATCCATTCCAGTCTATAGAATAAAAGTACCAGCACTGTCAAACCAAGGATTACCATACTAGAGAGAGGAAATACATGGAAAAATTGATGCATCAGAATTAGGGACATAATATATCTGAGCAAATGAATACTGCCAGTCTGCTCTGGCAGTTCAAGCACCTCATGAATTTAGCCTGATCCTTTCACCCTTGAATCTCATCTGTTGGATGTTGCCAGATTATTTTCCTGGTCAGTGATTTACAGGATCTAAGAAGTCAGACTATATCTATTGTAATGTTCACACGTTGATTACTGTTTTGTGCATTAGGCAATATTTATGGAATTTCCTTTTCTTTGTAGGTGTCAACTGAAGAAGGAATGAGCTTAGCCAGAGAATATTCATGCTCCTTTTTTGAGACTTCAGCTGCTCTCCGCTTCTACATTGATGATGTCTTTCATGGACTAGTGAGGGAAATTCGAAGGAAAGAATCCTCACTGTCCATGATAGAGAAGAAGATGAAGAGGAAGGATAGTCTGTGGCGGAAACTGAAGGGATCCCTGAAGAAAAAAAAAGAAAGTACAACCTGATGGCAACTCTCTATGAGCCGCTCATCAGGAGCTGATCACAGTAACCTGTAATAATTCAAAAAGGCAGCATTGACACAGCATCTTCCAGGCCAGGTCCTGGAGCTCCTTCCCTTCAGCTCTCAGGCAGTTGTTCCTTGAGGGCCTAATTAATGGTTTCCCTGTGACTCTTCTGTTCTGTAGTGTCATTTAGCATACCCTCTCATACCTTTTCTGCAACTCTGAGTGGAGGAAATACTGTGTTTTTTTAACGTGTGCTCCATGGCTGGTCTTCAAATGCTTTGAGTTATGCCAGCATCCAAGGCTGAACCAGCTTCCACCAGCTCTAGGACTATGGATACACTTACTGCCTCCTCCTCTGCATGCACAGGTTGTTTCACCATCCCAGAAATGAACGACATTGATTTCAATGGACATTTTGGCTGTTTAAGGACTTTTGGGGTGGGACCTTCAGCTTTGCGTTCACATGTAGGTTTAGGGTTAGCGTGTGCTCGGCCTGCACGCCCGTGTCTGTGTGTGCCCGTGTCTGTGAGCCAGGCCCAAAGGGACCCTGGGCACTCCAATGCTGACCCCGTGCTGCCCCATCCACACTGTGTCCTGCCCAGACAGCAGGCAGGTTTGGCAAGCAGGGTACAAGTCGTGCACCAGCCCTGCAGAGGCTGCAGGGGCACTGCTCCGTCTCCTCTTGCACTCCTCCCTCTCCAGGGCTGGCTGGCAGAGGCGCCATGTTCTGCAGATGTGCTGCACATTAGAGTCATACAAGAGTTTGTGTTGAAAAGGAGCTTTTAAAGGCCACCTGGGCCAAACCCTGCAACGGACGGGGAGATTTTCAACTTGATCAGGTTTCTCAGAGTCCTGCTCAGCCTGACCTTGGATGTGTCCAGGGATGGGGCATCCACCACCAATCTGGGCATCCTTGTGCTTCACCATCAGCCACACTCCCCTGTCCCATCATGGAGCTCACAAGTGCTCTGTCTGTCCAATGAGTCCCAGAGCCCTCTCTGGAGCAGTGCAGCTCTGTCCCAGCATGTAATAGCATCTGTGATGTAGCATTCAGCCCTTGACTTACTAGAGAATTGCATCAGATCAATCACCATTCCTCACAGTCTTTGGCCATCCAACTGAACCACTTGATTAAGCAGTTGGATAAGTCTTTTTAAATATTCCTTTTTAAAGCTGGCATGAAGTAGAAAATATGCTCCTAAACATTTTTCCCCCTGGAGTTTCTTTAATGTTGTTGCTATTTATAAATTTTATAGATAGAATATGCATAAGTTTTGTCAAAAATAAAGATTTCCATGGAGCCATACTAGTAGTCAGTGTCATGTGTGTCTATCCAGGATTGATAATTGATATAACAAAAAATATGTATCTTAAATGTTAAGATTAAATGTTCCTTTTTCACTTTTCTTCTGTGATTATTTTGCAGAGTTTCAACCAATTATATTTTGCATAGTCTGAGTGGGAGTAGATTTTTTCCCTCTGTAAAATTTGGAAAGATTATGTATTGCGAATAACTTTAGTTCATTAAAATCTAATACTTTTTTCTCCTCTCTCCCTTCCTTTCAAGGGAATCCAGAGATATTTTGTGACTTGTCAAAAATCCTTCATCAAAAGTAATGGTTTGCTGTGCATTTTTAGATATATATGGCTATATTTCTATTTAAGAAAGATTATTTTGGAGGAATGCAAATACATGTATCCATTCTAGGTGCATTTTCTGTGTCCTGTCTCTGAAAGCTGGAGTCTGCATTTACACCATTGTAATTACTATTATTATTTTATCTGTATTGCCACAGAGATTTTAGGTCAAGTGTCCTATAGACAAAAAAGATGCACTTGTCCAAAGAGTTTATGAGCTAAGTATTAGTGGAGGGACAGCAAGAGGCTGCACTGGACAGATGGCATCTCTGAGACAATAAATAACAAGGGGAAACATCTGTGTCTGTTCCAATCCTGCACACGGCATAGGGGGGAACGAAGCAGTCATTCCCTGTGTAAGAGAGCATAGAAATTACCACCCTGAGAAACCTTGAGGGATGGTCTTTGTTTTTTTCGGGCAGATGCCTGAGGTTTGAGTCAATTGAAAATCATTTAGTGTTGGTTATGTCATTTCACACTCCCACTCACTAAGGGACATATAATATCAACATGAACTTGGGTCTGTATTTTTAGGGATGCCTTGGTTCAAGTCAATTTGCAAGACAAAGAAAGGTTGCAGAAAACAACATAGATACAGCATGAAATTAAATCTTAAATGGATTGATTTGGTTAAACATAATATTAATATAATAAATATTCGCTGGCATTAAGGTCATCTGGCACAGAGCAACATCTTTCCATATTTTTAAAAATTTTAGCCTTCACAGCAAGGTTACCACACACAACCTGCTCTTGGAAGTGATTCCTGGACTGTGCCAGGTTCTGCACCATGCTGATCAAGGGGTCAAAAAAGTGCTGCTCTTCTGTGGTCTGGAACCAAGATAGACATCATTCTAACATTTTGGCAGTAAGGATGTGCTCAGGTGTCTCCTGGGATATGTATAAATTAGTGGCACAGACAAAGGTTGCATCATATTTTCAGATCTAGCAAGCCCCTGAGAATGCCAGGTTCTGCGTGTCTTCAAAACCAGCCCTGACATGCTCATTTTGAAAGGTATTTGATACCAGGTTAGTCTCTTAGGAAGAATGAGGCCTCATACCCTCTGAGGATCTTCTGAGTTACATCTTCTATGAGTTATTTCAGGCATTGAATATATCCTAGGCAGAAAATTCTGTATTTATCTCACTCTACTTTGATCATGTAGAACTTGAGGATGACATCCAAGAATTCAGGTCCTCACTTTGATTAATACACAGAGAGATGTTGGTGATTCTTCCCACTTGGCATGGATGGTTAACATTTGGTGAACCCCTCCTGAACTGGCTGTCTCTTTCCAGTGACTCTGTTTCCCTCCACAAAAGCCAGTCTAGTTTCCCAGCTAACATTTTGATGTCTAAATTCATGAGGGAAAAACCCCATCTGTAAAGATTTTTCCACTCTGTATCAACAGCAGAGAATAGTTCTGCAAATGCTAGGCATTGAGCCTTGTCTCTGAAACATCTCACCATCCGTTACCTCTAAATTGGGAAAGTAATTCTGATTTACCATGACCCAATCCCTCAATAATCTATAATGCTTAACCTCAGTTAATTGAGCAGAGCTGATGTAGGTTAGAGTCAGTGAGGATAACATAAGTCATAACTGCACAAGAGGCTGGGTGCAGCTCCTTTACCTAATTAATCATTTTGATTCCATCACAGAAGATTGTATTTAGCTGTCAGATCTAGCTGAAAGAATTAAAAAAAACCAGCAGCTCCGTGTCTGAAGACTTTTCTGTGTCTGACTATTCCCTTATCCAATCGTGTCTGGAGGATTTGAAGAAGGAAACAGATCACTTTATTTTGCTGTGTTGCCTACAGTCCCATGAAGGTAGCAGCTATAACTTATTCCACCGTCAGACCGTGTTGCAATTGAACCATAATTCAGGTTCCTACAGGAATATAATTAAAGCCAGCTAATAAATAAAATAAAGTAATAACAATTTGCAAAAGTATCCTTGGTGTCTCTCACAAATACATAATATATGGCAGTTAATTACCCTTCTTCATAGCTGTGGCAGATCACATGTAGCCTCTAGTTGAGAAGTTATCTGGGGAAGGCTGTAAGTCAAGGTGGAATATTGCAGAACTTAAGTTTTCCTTTATACATGGCTTTTGCACACCAGCCTTAGAACTTTTGTGCAGTACCCTCCTGTGTTCCCTCAGACGGGCAGTTCATAACTTGTTAGCAACTGATGTCTTTACAAATGATTGAAAATATGTTCTTTATACACCCAAAAAGTGTCTGCTTTGAGACTGAGATGTAAGAATGCATAGCTAGAATGAAAAGAACTAATTATCTTTATTTTGGCCACTAAATATAGTGTATATATATAAATATATAGACAATATACATGCAATTTTATAGCTAGTATACATACATACATACATACATACATACATACATAGACTATAATATATATAGTTTCTTCATGTCTCTTATTTGTAGTTTTAGATATTTGAGCCCTCTCTCTATCATGATAGATAGGAAAAAAAAAAAAACAAAACAAAAAAACCTAAAAAACCATGCAGAAAGCAAAGCTTAGTCTCATAGTGAAGATTTAGACTTCATAACTGTGTCAAATTCTTCTCTGATGTTGAATGTTTCTCTTGGTGGCCTAGGTGTCAAATTTGTGATAAGCAAAATAGCTGTGAGTGGGTCTTCTTATAGAAAGAGCAACCAAAGTTACCTACTGCAGCCACCTCAGATGGTGACACTGAAATAACCATGAGTATTAAACTGAAAACTTCAGTGTATTTCATATAAATCACAAAAAGTTTGTGGTTAGCTCCTAAAGCTAGCTATATTCACTAGTGTTCACCAGAATTTGTACTAACAATCGAAAGATGGGTGTCTAACCTGGACAATTATGCTAATATAATTCAATGAAGTATACTTACAGCAGTTAGCCATATTTAGACATTCCCTTTAGGGACTCTTATTTATGCAAGTGTGCATCACACACTGCTCATTGCTTATGACTCTGAAAAATCCCTGAAAATTAGCAGAGGAATGACAAAAATCACAAAATGTGACTTTAATGGAATATGAAAATCCCTGTTCTCATAACTTTTAATAACAGTTGACTGGAATAGTGACTTAGACCAGATCAAACTCCCTCTTACTGCTGTTTCTAGCTTGATCTGTCCCTTCAAGCATGTGGAATTAGGATGTCTGCCTGGCAAAATGATTTGTAATGGGGATGGCATTGTCTCACAGACACTGTGAAAGTCACCCCAAGAGGCATTGCCCTGCACCTCTAGCCTGATTTATCACTCCCTGATGCTCTTGGTTCTAAAACTCCCTCAATTTGAGCTCTCCAATTTCGTTACATCGTGCTGAATTATGGGGTTGTTTTGTGATGAGGACAAATGTCCACTCAAGAGCACCAAACTCATTTCATGATCTGAACTTTTCCCCAAGAGGTAATAAAGACAAGAACATCCAAAGCCATTGCATCACCTGCTGTATATCTTCTGTCAATAGATAATTAATGTGTCAATTAGATTTTCCCATTCTCGTACTTTGTCATGCATCATTTTTTTACAGCACTTTTGGACTTACAACTATTTCAAAAACTGCATGAACAATCTAGAAAGCCATCATTTTTCATGGTGCTCTTGGAACAGAAGTCCAGTAAAAACATAATTTTAGGAGGGTAAAGTAAATCAGGTCCTATAATAATATTATATTGCCTTCGTTGTATAAAAAAAGCCTGATATCATTTTACCTTATAGATTAGGCATAATCAATAGAAGAGAAAGGCACATCTGTGAAATTCACCAGAGAAAAATCTTATATATTTATACTCTTCCTGCATTCAAACAAGATCGTTTGAAATTATTTTTCCTGGAAAGAGGAAATCAGGATAGAACTAGCAGATTAAATAACTGTACTCTAAACCATGGTTGTGACTCCATTTAATCCATTCAAAAAGTTTATTTTTTGTTCGTGCCATTTCATATGGGCACGAAAGTGACAAAACAAGGGGAAATGTATTTAAATTTAAGAGTGTAAGTTTATAATACATTTAGATAAAGGAAGAAATTCTTTTCTTTACCACAAGGGTGTTGAGGCTCTGGAATAGGTTCCCAAGCAAAGGTGTGGTTGCCCCATCCCTGGAAATGTCCAAGGCCAGGTTGGATGGGTCTTGGAGCAGCCTGGTCTAGTGGAAGGTGTTGTCCCTGCCCCTGGCAGGTGTTTGGAATGAGGTAAGCTTTAAGGTCCCTTCCAACCCAAACCATTTTATAATCCTATAATATTATTTCTTTTTCTCTCTTGCATCAACCCCAGCTATTTAAAAGGAAGCTTCAAATGCTTTTGAAAAGCCAAAGACACAGAGTCTTCTGCCTTCATAAATTTCTCATTAATGCTCACACTGAGGAGAAAGAGTAATGTTTTCCCCAGTAAAGTTTTGCAAAGTCACTCAGCTTTCTGAATAAAAACTGAATTTGCCTCCACTGCTAGACACTGCTGACTAATCACAGATGCCTCTTTATGTAGGACATTGACTGAATAAGCTTGAACACATAAAGCATTCAGCCAGCATAAGTGGGTAGCGCCTCTGAAGGCAGTGGAAAATCTGATGGTTGATTCACATCTGTCTTCAGAACAAAATTGCACGTTACACCATGATAATGAATCTACTTCAATCACACAGAGGAAGATGAGGTTTCTGTCACTGAAAACTTACAAAATCCATAACCCAAAGCAAGCCAATTTAAGGAAGACAGAATAAACAGACTATTAGTAATGACAAGGCAGAAGGAGTAGAGGAGAATACAACATAAGTAAATGTATGAAAATTGTAAAATCATGGAATAGTTTGGGTTGGAAGGGACTATTAAAGGTCATCTAGTTCAGCCCTCCCTGCTGTAAAAAGGGATAACTTCAACTATATTACTTTTCACAGAGCCCGGTCCAACCTGACCTTGAATTTTTCCATCCACCACCTCAGTGAGCAACATGGTCCTCTACTGAACTTGGAAAGCTTTGCAGCATTCTCCACTCTAGATGAGCCTTAGCACCTTTTAGAATGGGATCAAGAGCAGATAAGATGAAAAAAAGAGATAAGGCAAGCTCCAGAGATTTGGTTCAAGTGCACCAACCATAAGAGTCTGGTGGAGGAGATTAATACAAGAAGAGTGATACCAAGAGAACAGAAATTGATGATGATTTGCTTCATTCTTCATGTGGATCATGAAATTTGGTTGGCTTATAAAATGAAGGGGAGAGATCAGAGAAGTTACAACTGCTATGAGTATGCAAGATGGTTTAGGAACTTTTTAATATAAATCAAATAAAAAAGATCACAGCAGAACACAACATTTTTTCCATGCAAAATGGAAAACTGAGCAAGAGGGAACAATACCAAAACTCAGTAAAGTGAATGGGAAGTTTGTATTTCGTCTCTCATCAGGTTTCTAATGAAAATCTGCTTGAACCTGAATCTGACTATGGAATAAGTTGGTCCCTCACTAAAACTTCTTTAGACATTTAAAAAAACAAATCTCTCTGTGGTCTTTGCTGTCTCCCTTTGCTTCAGGAACTAAAAGCTACTCTTTCAACAGTTGGGGAAAAAGTAGGATGCTCAGCTTTGTACATTTGGAAGGATAGGAGTAAAACCCTCATTTGTATGCCTCATAACTAATATAAAAGATGGCATGATAGCTCCCTGCTGAAGATTTTAAATGATACTTCAAATATATAGTTTCATCTGGGAGAGCAGCTACCAGTTTGCAACCAGTGCATGCAGATCTTTCGCTGCTGGCTTTTTCCCTCCCACTGTGCTCAGACCAGATGTTAGTGAAAAATGTAGGAACCTTTTTCTGCTCTCCTGTTTAGTTAATAGGGTGTTCACTGAATACTCCTAAGTCTTTATCTAGCAAAGCTGGATGAAATCCAAGTTATCAGAGAATACAGCAGGGATGTCTTTAAGGAGGCAGATGTTCAAAGGAGTACTTTGAAGAGTTTTTTGACCTGTGAGGAGTTGATTACCATGATGTGGATGAAAGATGAGAAGAAAAATAGATGAAACCATGAAGCCTAAGAGAATATGCTATACCTGCCAACAAAATCTTCAGAAAGACTTAAGTTATAGAAGCCGTAAAATACTGCTGTGATAAAAGTTCTAAGAAAGGATAGACCTTCAGGGACTGCAGAGAAATTTGAGAACACTCATTACCATCTCTGTTCTTCCACCTGACAGATTTTTCAATCCACTTGTCACCAAGTAATAAAAATCCTTACAGGGAATCACAGGTCCCAAGAGAAGGGACAGGAGAAGCTGTATTGTGTCACAAAAACACCTTCACTTTTAGTGGATAAGGAGGTCTGAGTAGTTTGAATATTGCCTACCACGAGTTAGATTTGTAAATCAAGACCAAAATTTGAAGACCAGTATTAGAAGCCCTCATTCCACCCTGGACATAAATCAATGTCAACTATTTCATTGATATATGAGTGACTGTGCTGTTTGTCAGCCTGGTACTGAAGCAGCCTGTCCTCCTTGGCCAGCATCTTCCAGGCACTGCACAGAACCTGCAGCCCTACGTGTTTTTTCTGCTGCCAAATGGTTCAGCAGGATGGGTGGGTGCTGAACCTCTGCCTTACAAACCTGCTGTCGGCCACCTGTGGGTCTCACCAATGCAGAGCCTGGAGGAGGAATTTCACCCATCACAACACTCTGGGCTGCAGCAGGTCCTTTCCCCTGGGGTGGGTGTGAACTGGAGCAGGAGAACCATCCCCTCTGGGAAGGCATCTGAAGGCAGATGCTCTTCCCAACATCCTTGAGCTGTGCTAATCAAACAGGAAGCAAAAACTCTTCTTGACCTTTTTTCTTTCCCTTCAAAAAGTCTTAGAATGGTAGAGTTTAATAAGATTTACCATTTTCTTACCACTTTAGGACTGCATTTGCTCTTTTTGTCCTGCAGAGCAGGGCAGGCACAGTGTGACTGTGTTCTCACTGGAAAATATGCACCCCATACACCCCAAATATTCTCAGAGATACACACATATACAAATATGCGCTGTATTCCAACCCCAGAATTTTATCTGTGGCCATTTATCATGAAGCCTACATATGAAATAAAATAGTAAAATAAGGGTGATTTTATTTTTCAGATCTTTGTATTACCAGAGGGAAAAAAAAAATTGATCATATGCTTCATAATTTTACTGATAACACCCACACCATCTATTTTCTATGAAGCCCATTGGGTATCTTTCAGTCATTATTTTCCTAAACATAGAAATCATATTTCTCTTCTTTTCACTGCAAAGAAATCCAGAAAAAGTTGCTCAAATTAAATGCAACATTTTAAAGTGACTATATTTGCCTAAAATAAGCACTAAATTTGTTCGAGTGCATCAAATTCGGGTTGTAATAATTCTTGGTGAAGATGAGCAAGATATTGGCACTTAGTGGAGTACTTGCATGTGACTTATTTTAGGTATTTTTAATCTCTGTAAAAAATTTATGCCAGTGAGAGAGCAGAGTCTGCTGGGATGACTTTGGGTATGTACATTAATCAGCACTAGCACAAAAAAGTAAATAGAGGTTCAATATTTGGCTAACTTCCAACAGTTCAGACACATTAAATGGTAGGCAAGGTTTGCAAGGGAACTGGTAAAGGCCTTTACATTTAGGTCACCTATATTTAGACAAGATAAAGCACTATGTCTTGTCCTACTAAGAACTGTCCCAGATTAATAGATCATTTCTCTCCCCAGCTTTCACATTTCTGCAGAGGACTGCTGTGCTGCTGCCTATAAAACAATGTCTGGATTTGAAATAAGTTAGAGTATGATTTAACCGAAAAATAAATTGCATTTATTTTTAGAAAATGATAAGTTTAAAAGGATAAAAAATTTACTTTGACCAACCCACAGTATATTTTGTCATGTATTTTTTTGGTTCACTTTCTGGGTTTAAGCACTTTTAGTGATTAGGTAATATCAGTATTATTTACCATGGATTTCCCTCGTAAAGGATGAGACTATCTGTATATCCTCATTTTGGAATTTTTCACAATCCCTTACTTTAATTAAAGGTTTACAATACAACAAAACTTAGGTTTCATACTGTATTCAGCTAAATGCTGAAACCAAAGCAGAATTCCCAGAAGGCAGAGGAAAAGACATTCAGGCATGTTGTCTATCCTCCTTCAAACACTGTTCAGTAGAAACCACCTGAGGCAGAAGTTATATCTGAGAAATCAGTGATCCCCAATTGAGACTTTTTCATAAAATTGTTCTGGAACTTGGTTTTGAACTTGTTCTGGAACTTGGGTTTGAACCTGTAAGCTCTGGCATCCAAGCAAAAGGCTAAACCTTTCGTATCCAGTTAAGTTGCACAGCACCCTCCTGAGAAACCTTGAGAAACACAAATTCTTTCCCTCTTTTTATCCAATTGCAGAATAGACAGAAGTGTCATATAAGTTCACAAATTTCTCTGCAGATAACAGCATTTGGACCTCTAGAGCATGATTTCCATAGCTTTTCTTGTTTCTTGAGGGATATAGGTCTTTCCATAGAAGAAGCCAGAAGCTCTGCACAGCACCCTGGAGCATCCCAATAGGATTCTTGGGCAGGTAGGTACATGTGAGAACACAGGAGATGAACAAAACCCCAACATATGAAGACATTTCATTGTGTCCTGCTTTCACAGGATGGTTCCTGACCTATGCCAATGTCCAAAAAGTGCCAAACCCAACTGAGAAGGTGTTACCCTCAAAACTCTGAGAGGAGTTAGATCACAGAATCCTGGAGTGGTTTGTTTTGGAAGGGAGATTAACAATCCCCTTATTCTAAACCCCCTGCCATGGTTGGAGACACTTTCCACTGCACCAGGCTGCTCAGAGCACACCCAAGCTGGCCTGGAATGCTTCCAGGGATGGGGCAGCCACAGCTTCTCTGGGCATCTGTGCCAGAACCTCATGATCCTCACAGATAGGGCCATATATATCCACCCACTCTGTGCCATGGGCCGTAGACTCTAACACTCTAAAACAGTCAGCATCAAAAACCCCAAAACTGTGGTTTTTCCCACTGCAAAGGGAGCAAGCTATCTCACATTTCTCACAGCAGCTCCTTGAATAAACTTTGAGCACTTGTCTGACATGTGTGCAGGACCAGTGCAGCCACAAAATCATTACTGACATATTTCCAAGTCACTATACCATGCCAAAGATGTTTATATGTCTTTAGTTGCCTTGTAAATACAAAATAAATTTGAGAGAATTGTGGCAGCTGCTCTGAGATGTGATAGAGGTTCAGCCTCTAAAGACCATCAGGAAAAAATATGAGAAGCCTTTGAGTTTGCAATTTGAAAATGAACACTACAGAGCCTAGAAGAAGCACTGCATTGAGCAAGATCATTTAAAAAAAAAAAAAAAAAAAAGCCTTCTCCAATAGGGAAAAACATTTAAAGCAGCTACTCGTTTACTTGAATGAATTTTGAGGTCCTGCTCCACACTGACTTTGGATCACTCTGCATGTTGTTCTCCAGTTACATTTAGTTTACCTTAATTCTAATTGCCTCATCTAAGCATCGAAATCAAAAACATAGCATTATTTTTGCGGGTTATTTAATCTAAGCTTCAGGGTCATTTCAGAAATCCTCTCTAAACACTGCATTCTAGTGCTTTTTCAAAGTCAGTTATAAAATTATCAGGAAATTTATAGTAATGATCACTTTTTATAGAATCATGGGATTACAGAGTTTTTAGGTTGGGAGGAGCCTTAAGGACCATGAAGTTCCAACTCCTTTCCATAAGCAGGGACATCTCCCACAAGACCAGGCTGTACTGGAAAGGGTCCTTTTCTCAGAGGTCAAGACAAGAGTCTAATAAGGTCACTGTCCAATATAATAAAAATGTCCTCAGCAATTTATCCACAAAGTACCTCAAAATGCCCCAAATATGTGAACAACTTAAATATACAACAGTCATAAAATAGTAAGTTTCTTTTTTTGGTTTTTTTTGTTTGTTTGTTTGTTTGTTTGTTTTTACAAAATGGGAATGAAGCTAGAATATTCAGGTTTAATCAGTTCTTGATTTTGGAACCACTTCAATAGGAAATCCTTTATGAAAAATGAGGGAGGATACTAAAATTAATATCAGTATTGGTTTATTGAAGATTTTCTGTTGCAATACCCTGTTCAGTGAGAATTTTCCTTTGTTTTAATATAGAACGCATTAACTTTGCATTCTGACATATATGATTTTAAGAACATAATTTTTGCAGATCAGATATAAAAATTAAAAATGTGAAATTATATATGCATGAAATCAATATATCAACTAGAAACCTGTTACTTTTTGACTTAAAATATTAAAGTTGGGGGGGTTTATTTAATTATAAGAAATGCTTTGCATGTTTTTCTTGTGTCTAGTTCAAGTTTTATCTAGTAAACACTGAAGAATTTTATTTTTAGTGCTCTATTGAAAGTAGCAGGGCTCTAGAACATTCACAGGGATGGGGCAGACACATCTACTCTGGGTAACCAGTGTCAGGGCGTCACCACCCTGGTAGGTAAGAATTTCTTCTTAATGTCCAATCTAAACCTATTCTCCCTGAGCTTGAGGCTATTCCAGTTTTACTCTCAGTCTGCTAAATCTGGTGTCCAAGGTGGGTTGCTAAACTTTAATCAAAGCATTAAAAGTGCTGGGAGATTAACCATGGAATTTAAAGATTAGGCCTGAAAAATGATTGAGCTAGTCCACAGAAAACAGCTCAATGAGAGTGTATGAGACCCTGCTCATTTCATAATTTAGTGGATTGTTTACAACTCCGAGTTAAGCACCTGTATTAGGCTTGTGCTTTCTGCTATATTTGATCACCTAAAAGTGTTTATTCTTTCTTGAAATGGACTGAGAAGAGCAAGGGACAGCAAGTGGAATCACTCTTGATTCAGGGGCTCTCAGACAGAGAATTCATCCAACCACAGGCCCAGACTCACACATCTGAGACGGCTCCAGGCCTCTGCCGTGCTCAGAGCCTGGGCATACACCAAACTAAGGTAACTCTGAAAGTTATTAAAACAAAATACACAACAAAGGAGTTGGGCAAGCATTTTGATGCGTGAATTTATATTTCTAAATTTCAAGGGAAAAGTGGAATATTTGCCACCCTCCAGTTCACATGCCTTGATTTGGAGCACGGTAGTTCCATTCTGCAGCTTCTGTCAAAGTTTCAGAAGACATTACCTCGTTGAGCATCCTCCTAAAGGGAAAACCATGAACAGTTAGATCTGAAAATGAAGACTAGAAGTATTTTTTAAGGATGCTGCTGCCTGTTATAAAAACATGTTTCATTTTTATCAGGACTCTGCTGTAATTAAGGGACTGACCAGTACTAGCAGTTACATAAAACCACTATCTCACTGGAGCAGTAGAAATAATGTTGCCAAGGTGATTCTGGTTTTTGTGATATTCTAAACATATGGTGAGACAAAAACACTGTAATACAAAGGCTTAAATCTTGCTGGGCACAAAGGCTTCATTTCAACTCTCAACTGAGAAACTGGGACTTTCATTACTATGATAATTCCAGGTAAGAGGGCCAAAAATAGTTGATTTTCCTGCAGACTTAAAAATTAAAACTCTTGAACAACCTGGAATATCTTAGTACAGCAGCAGGTTTTTATGAAGATAGTGTTCATTAACATATTTGCATTACTGTATGTTTCAGTTAAAAAAAAGATAAAAATTCCAAGTTATGTTGGATTCAGATCAAATCATCCAGGCAAGCTTCCAGAGAGTGGGCTGTTTCCCAAACGACAGTAATTTCATTAGTATACTTCCTGCAGCTCATCCAACATGCTAAACCAAGCACTTGGTAGTAGGTGATGTTGTCTAAATATTTTGCGCTCCTATAACAAGGGCTTGATAAGTGATTTAACTCCGTTGTCACCAAACTAAACAGGTGATTTCATCTTGACACCAGTATGAAAGGAATTAAGGCAGGTACTTTATGCAACTCCAATTTATGAAGCTTCCTTTGACTGGGTTTATCTTGAGGTTGTTTTTTATTCATCACTTTTTTTTTTGAAGAGGATGAGAGCAGCCAAAAGAGGAGACTGGACAGTGGTAACACAGCTATAAAAGAGTAAAATAATGCTTAAAAGAATCCTAGATTTTATTTATGGGCCAGAGAAAATAAGGACTATATTAAGGAAATTAGGAACTGGGAAAATTAAGTGAGGCAGATTCCCCAGGATTCTGGCAAATTTTCACATCCTGTTGCAATGTGGGAAGCTTTGTGCCTGAAAAGGTCAGAAACCTGTACAAAGAGCTCTTTATATAAGCCCATCCATTTCTTGTCTATTACAGCCTAAAATCTTTACTGCAAGTTCAATCTTTATTCTAAATTTGCCAGCTCTACCTCTGAGTCTTTCTTGTTAATTTTCCTTTTTGGAGTAAACCAAGTGAACCCTGATCAAGACCATCAGTACTTCATTGTTCACAATGACATTATTATCATTATTTTCTTAAATTCTTCATGAGTTTACAATTATTTCTTTTCCTGTCTCCAGCTTTACCTGATGACTGAGGAACAGTTTCATTATGGGATTTTTCATGATGGGGTTCAGTTGTGCACCCAAATGTGTCTGTGCACCTCTGCTCTGGAAAGTGCTTAAATGTGAGAACTTGAAAGAGAGTTTTGGGAGGAAAAGAGATGAGTCTCAGCATGCTTTTTGTCATTGCAAACAATCTTTCACAAGTGATCTATGCATTTTATGAGCCTTAGCTGTTGAATATCCACTGGTAAATCTGCCCTCATGCATTGTCAGATGAGGGAGCAGAAAGGCAAAATAATAATGATCTTAGGCCATAGATTCTCCACCTCATGAAGTGCAATAAATCTTTCCTAATTACTTTTATTATTTTCCTCTGTGAAGCACTTCTGCACATTTTTTAATAAATTATTACAGAAAATTGGCGTCCATTTCGAAATTCTGAGTGTCAGTACAATTTATAGAGCAAAACTTCATTGTAATTAACAATAAATCGAAAAGTGCAGAGAAAATTCAGCTTTCTCATCACCTTAGCCAAGCATACTATGGTTCTATAATACAAAACCACTCTAATATGTATTTTATTATCTTCAATGCTGATACAAATAATTATTTGGAGTCAGATCTCTTAGGACTTCCAAATTTCAGCCTCATTTTGTTGAGTCCAAAATGTTCAATAACCTTGATTAAATGCCAGCAAGGGGTCTGAGTCTGAGACATCACATAATAAAGCTGAGTCAAATATTAGTTCTGTGCAATCCTGGCTCACTTTGCACCACCTTTGGGAATGTTTTAAACTATCGCTGTACAGTGATTTCTACAGCATTGCTAAGACCACTACACTAGCATATTTCCAGAACTGGATCCCCAGGATTGTGGAGAATGTGCAAAAGTTTCTGATTTGCATTTTATTTTCAGGAGAGCAGTTCAGTTCCATTGACACAGAGTTTATATTCTGAGTATGTCTGGTCACAATCCATTACAGGTATTTTTTTCCCATCAGCAAACCCAGGCTTCAAAGGAGGGGAAGGAAATGCAATCTCCTTGTCCATGAAGGATTGTCATGGTGGTGGCAGGAATGTCAAATCTTTCTTGTTTTCCTAACACCTGTTTTGTTGTGTTTTTTTTTTTTTTTTCTCTCCCTATCATCCTATTTTACTCCTTTTCATTACAGCTAACAAAACCCATCATAAGCAAGCAAAATGCCATCAAGATAAGTAAATGTTAGATTAAGTTAAAATATTTTTATATGCATTATCTGTGCCTACAATAGAAATTAAGATGAGATGGGAAATATTCATGGGCACTGAAATGTGGTTTTCTATGCTACTGATTTGACAAAATATTTACCAACTTGCTTTATTCCAAACACCTTCCCTGGGTAACTCTCAGACATCATTTGGTAATTAGAAGAGTTGAAGGGCCTTTCTCTGTAAACAATTAGCATGCTGCCTCCTGCTTTAAAAGTTTGATCAATTTCCTGGCATAGGGATGGGGTATTTGGGTCCTGTTGCCCTCCATGTCCCAGAATATTCTCATGCACATTCAATACATGGTATTGGTTTGACCTGAAATTCTCTTTTTCTGGATCCTCCTTGACTCCAGCTCTTCACATCCACTTACAAAGCAAAACAAAATGTCTGTCTGTGAAGGAAAGACACTTGCTGCCTTGTCAATTTTCTTTCTGCCATTGTTTTACATTGGTAATTAATCTCTTAATTTCTTCCAGGGCAAAAATGAATGAATGAATGAAAAATTTCATTGCATACAGATAATATTTTTGGGCTGTTCCTTGTGTGCAGTATCAGGTGTCAATGAAAAGCAGAGCTTAAAGTGTAGCTAAACCTCAGCTAGAATGCTGGCAGTCTTTCTCTCTTCTCCCTGCCAACTAAATTTGATGAACCTTGTTAAAATTTCTCTATCTAAGGTACCCACTCTTTCATCAAATATGGCTGCAATTTGGCAAATTGATTTAAAAGATATTAAAGCTGCAGGTAAATCAAAAAACACATAGACACATGTGCAGTCGTGAAAAGCTGGACCACATAAGAATTTTTTTAATTAGAAAATCTAGCAAATGACAAATCCTCTTACAGGTTTTATTATCCAGCTTATTCACAGTCTTTTATTCCAAGAAAATAACACCAGAGATTTCATTAACTGTTCAAAAAAAAAAAAAATAACCTGTTACCAGTTAATTGAAAGGGCATCTTTTATCATATAGTTCATAGAAAAAAAAAAAAAATTAAAAAAAAAGTAGTCAAAAAACTATATCCTGCCACATATTTTCCTATGGAGGTCCCCAAATCAATCTCACAAACACCTTCACCTTCTATTTCTGGATAGAATCTCTGAAGCTAAGTGATGTAGAATATAATATAGTATATAAATAACTTCAATATTCTGTCACACTGTTCACATCCTGTCTTTATAAAGATTTGTCTTGCGCTGGGACAGCAGTGTTAACAAGAGTCATTTCAGCTTTTTGGAATTATGTCTCCTTTTCTGGTGCCCTCCTAACTGATGAAACCATAGGGGAAGATGCCAAAACAGGATGACAGCTAACATTTCAATTTGAACAAAAAATTTCAGAAGTTTCATGAGATCAGAGATAAAGAGCAGCAGAAATAAATTCACGAGTAATCTCCACCATCACATGGATTTATATGTAGTAAGACTGGAAACTCAAGGATTTTTATAAAGTATCTTATAAACATTAATTAATCACATCTCTCTTGAACAATTCTGTGGAGTATGAATTATTAACCTTAGGTTTATACATGGGCAAACAGGCACTTCACTTTAATTTCTCTCCTCTGTGGCAAATCATGCTTGTGTTCCAGTATATTCTGAATTATCTGGAAGGCTTCAAACCATTACAAGAGTGCTCTCTCTCTTTTTGGCCGTATATTTTTGGTGCTTTCCTTTTCTGATTGGTTTTTGTTGCATATGGTTTTTTTTTCAGTACACCCCGACTCCTCGTCCTCCCTTTCCATCATGTCTGCAGTTTAGAAGTTGGTGTACTGTGTTTCAAAGTTTTGCATGCAAATTCTACTTTTCCAAGGTATTCAGTTACGTGTCTCTGATTCTCTGATAGAATTTTACCACAACCGTGGCTGTCTATCTCTGCCTGTGGACTAACTGTGTAAGACAGAAAATGCTCTGTAAAATACTTGTAACAGGCTTTTTTTTTTTTTTTTTTTTTTTTTTAAGGTGGCAATGAACTTGTTATTTATACTAATAATTATTGACTTTCATTTTCTTCCCTTGTGTAAGAAAATGAAAGAAAATAATACAATTTAAGAAAAAGGTTAACACAACACTTCTGGTCCATTGGAAAAAAAGTTCAGTAATGTTACCAGACAGATTTGTTGCATTTTTTAGTTCTTGGGATAGCTAAAGTTTTTAGCTTTAAAAGTCTGAGAAATAGTGGTGAAGACATTCTAGTTTCTAACCTACTTCCATCTGCATAAGTAACCTAGAAAAAGTAAATTTAATTCTTATTATTTCAATTTTCTGAAAATTTTTGAGGGGCAAAGTTAGGGGGTTTTTTCATTACAAAAATAAATCTGCTGAATGGAGTCTATCCTTTGTTGATTGATCTGCTGGTTTATATTAACCTTAACTTCTCCATTTTCAGTCCTATGTTTATGAGATATCACATCACAAGAAAACTGGGACAAAGATAAAGTGTTCAAAACAGCAAAACCTTGGAGGCTGAATGCCAACAGAATTTTCAGTAGTAGTTTCTGACACCCAAAGTGTCCTGAAAGAAAACCTGGAAGGTCAGTCAGGATGGAGTTGTATTTGTGCTGAGTCAGGATCTTGGTCAGGTATGTCCTGTCAAGGGACAGCCCATGGTGTCTTCAAATATCTCCTGACCCACATGCACCACTTTTAGCCCCAAAAACAAATATGTGCTCATTTTTGGGATGATCAGTGAGTCCAATGGTGTGCAGCTGCAGGACATTTGCTTCCAGTCTCTGTTTGTGCTCAGTCAACCCGAGACATCCATGACTCACAGATCATTTGTTCTGCAAGTCTGACATTTCCCAGATGTGTCAGACTAACTGTGAATGTGTAGAGCTCTTTTCCACACATGTTGGGCATACGTCCCAGATTCCTACATATCTGGCAGCCGTATTGAATAAATTTTTCCACACAGAGAAAAACCATCCAGTCAAACAATAGAATCTCTATTTATGCCAGTCAGCTTTTTCAGGTAGAGGGAAAAAAAAAAAAAAAAAAAAAAAAAAAGCCCAAAAATAAAAAGAGGCGGCTGGAAAATTCACATCTCTGTTGACTTTTTTTGCTCCTCATCTTCCACATAGCCTAAAACCCTTCTGGAGCTCATTGGTCAATATTGCTGTTCAGGGCAGTGTGCTCCTGTGTGTCTTTATCTTCTGTCTTAGATTTAGGACAGACAGAGTGAACTGCCTTATTTTTCAGTTTTTGCTGTAATATGTCACAAAAAAGAACCATTCTAGAAAGAAGAGAAGTGCAATGAATGTCACTCTGTCCTTTATCCCAGATGTGGATGAGCTGAGATGTCCTGGGACTAATCATTAATACATCCTGGACAAATGAACAAGAGGTGCCAAACTGTCTGCAAAACCCAAATAGATCTGCTCATATAATCCAGTAATACCAGCTGCTGGTGGGTATTAATCATTGAAATGATCCACAAAATCTGGGCCAAGGCACCTCGGGGGATTGGCGACAATAATTGATATTTTTGGCTGACCTCCATCTGTTCCTTTAAACTCGAAATTTGAAAGACTTTCCTTCACCCTTGCTTACTAGCAGTTGATTTTGTCCACACGTGATGGTGAGCTTTTGCACTGATGGATCAAAAACCTGCTGACATAATGGTATACTTGTCATTTCTCCTAGGTAGCTTCTATCCAAAGTCCTAATGTGTCTCCCCTTTGTCATTTTCTGCTGCTGGGTCGAATTTGAGCAATTTTCAAACCCCAATGGGATGGCCACAATGAAGATCACTGCCTGTTCGATTATGCATTTTTTGGCACACACACTGTGCCAGCATTAAACAATTCTAGAAAATATGCACTATAGACTTGACAATTATTGTATCTCAGCGTGTGGCTGTCTGTGGTTTTTATGGTTTCCAAACAATGGCATGTGAGCCAGATTGCATGAATAGCCTAGTGTTGTTGAGCAGCAGTAATGAGGATGTCAGTTGAGAGCATTAAATAAGCTTCCCTTAGTCGTTTAAAGGATTTATGTAAGTATCTGATCGTTTGTCAGCTTCATATTACATGAAACAAGTACCCCATATTTTTGTATCAATGGGTTATACTTGCATGTTCAAACAGGAGGAGAGGCAGAAAATATCACTGGGTTCCAGCCATGCTCTTCTTAAAGTCCTTGTTGCAAACAACACAACAAAAAACTAGATTAATTTATGGATAAGGCAGTATCTGTAACTAATACTACTTGTTTCCTGTCCACAATTATCCAAATTTCATGTAGTCTGTGCTCCACTGCTGCTGCTGCAGTAACTATAAAACAACAAAACTCCCCATGTAGCATCTAATCACATATACCACAAGCTATGCTGATGCATATTTATGCATTTAGTAAGTGCTGAGTCCAAAACACAAACAAAAATACACAGCTTTTTGCCTTTTCAAAGGATGTTTGTTTAGAATTTTTTATTTATTCAGCCAAATGAGATGTTGCTGAGTGCAAAATACTTCATACAGTCACGACCAAAAGACATGTTCCTTAAAGGCTTCACACCGTCTCACACCTGCAGCTGCTAAAACTGAGCCAGAGCCCAGAAACCAGAAAAATCTAGGATCAGAACAGCAGTAAGGACAAGAATTTCTTGTTTTTAACCACTTGATTCCCTGAGCACACTTTCGCACTAAACAGGTTTCAGTCAAACACTTTTTGGTTAGCCACCAGGAAAACAAAAAATCTCAAAACGTGTTATTTATTCTTTTGATCATAAAAGCAGGTTGCTTAGAATAGAACTTTAGAATGGTTTGGGTTGGAAGGGACCCCAAAGATCTTCAGGTTCCAACCCATTGCCAGGGTCGGGGACACCTTCCACTATCCCAGGTTGCTCCAAGCCCTGTCCAACCTGTGCCAGGGATGAGGCAGCCACAGCTTTTTGGGCAACCTCTGCCAGGACACCACCACCCTCACAGCCAAGAATTTCTTGTGTATATACAACCTTAATTTCCCTTTACTGTGTTTGACTATTTTCCTCCTTGTCCTGTGGATGCAGTTCCTTGTGAAGGGTCCCTCTCCAGCTTTCCTGTAACCCCCTTCAGATACTGAAATATTACTGTGCTGTTCCCCTGGAGCCTTCCCTTTTCCAGGCTCAACAGCCCCCAATTTCTCAGCCTGTCTTTCACACAGGAGATAGATCAGCCCCTTTACCATCTTTGTGGCCTCCTCTGGACTTGCCCAACAGTTCCATGTCCTTCTCATGTTGGGAGCCCCAGAGCTGGAGGCAGCACTGGAGAAGAGGGAGAGAATCCCTCTCCTTAACCTGCTGGCCAGGCACCTCAGGATGCAGCTCAGGACTCATCTGGCTTTCTGGGCAGCCAGTGCACACTGCCAACTCATATTGGGATTTACACTCACAACTCCTGCTCCCAATCACCTCTCCACCCAACCTGGGGGTGTGCCTGGGATTGCTCCACCCCAGGTTTAGGACCTGGCACTTTGCTTTGTTGAACTCTGGGAGTTTCACATAGTCCCACCTCTCCAGCCTGCCCAGATCCTTCTGGATGGCACCTCTACCCTCCAGTGTGTGACTTCCCCACCCAGTTCTGTGTCCTCTGTGCAGTTTTCCCAGTTGGTTTCTATGGATTTCTCTCACACAGATCAGAAGGAATGTGAGGAAGAGGTTCATATTCCCTGTTAGGAGAGTTTGAGGGACTCAGATTTCAGGATGTCATTTTCAGTTTTCATTTCAGCTCCAGATGGATTGAACTCTGCATCACAAGTTTAGACCCTCTTGGATGGATGATGACCCATCTCTTAAACTTTTACTTCTTACCTTAGTGCCTGGAATTTAACCAGAATCAGGTAAAAGATGTAGCAAACACTACAGTAAAAAACCCATGAGACAAAGGTAGGGAAGGGAGTACCAAAAAAAATCTCTGGCAGATAAAATATATTTTTATTTTATTTTCTCTCTCTCTAGGGGAAGAAACAGGAAAATGAAGTTTTCCAATAAAGAAAAGCTGTATTTCAAGGTGTATTTGAAGATCATCCAGAACACATCATCTCTCAAAAGGGTTCATTATTTTCTTCTCAGCCTATGAAAAATACTAAATCCACATTTCCCAACATGATGTAGTTATTATCACCAACTTCTGATGCAAAACTAAAGCACAGAGAGATTATCATTCTAGCCCAATGTCACAGTGAAGATTTCTTTCTTTGCAAATCCTCTCTCAGAAAACGATTGCAAAGACCTTCACTGTGGCCAGAATACATCAGACAACCTTCTGATGGCTTTGTCCTTGTTTGTCTCTCTTTCTTGATATAAAAAATGGGGTCAATCTGCCATGTGGATTTTAAAATGCCTCCAGTATATTTCCCCACCTGCAGGTATTATGGGGTCAGGAGACTGAGGCTATATTTATCACTATTTCTGGAAACTTGCATTATTCACTTTAAATATTTCAGGAATGATCTCACTGAAATGTGAATATCATAGTGAAGTGACTTTCTCCTTAAATATTAATGAAAAAGAAAGCTGAAGGTAACAATGCTGCATAGAAATCACAAGCTGAATAAAAGGGACTCTTTATTAATATGCACCTGTGCTCCTGTGGCTGGTATAGAAATAATCCCATGTTTAGAAAACCTTAAAATGACACCCATAGAAGCAACCTCTCCATCCAGCAGCCTGGTTACAAAATTATTGATTTGATAGCCACATAACAGTCTTGACTTTAATTTTCTTAGATTGACCTTAAAACAGGGATTGTAGCTTTCACAGCTAATTTTACATTTAATATAGTGATAATACAGTATTATTTTTTGTTTTGTTTTCTCTATTCACTATGGTTTAAATCCAGTTAGAAACAGTCCCTTTAAGTGATGCTTTTTTGTTGAGTTCTCAGTTAAATATGTGGAAATTAACAAGTTGGATATAAATAAAGCAAGTATTAAAAATATATTTGAGGGGAAAATATGTGTTGATAGGCTTCAAATGCTTTCTGTTCTGCAACAGAACCATTTGGAAGAGTTGTGAGGAAACCAATTCCCATTTAATATTTCTCCCCTCCTCCAATCTGTCTCAGGACTGTTGTAAGAGCTGTCAAATTTGCTATGAGGAATGAGGGTTAGACACCTGAATCTATCCATAACAGCTAATAGCCCAACCATTCACCTGCCATGTCAGAGAGATATTTTACATTTCTTTTCTCCTTTTTTACAGATCAAAGCCTTGAACCTTCTGATGTGTGGTATCAACCTCCAAATATGAACTACAACACAAAGAGGTTTCTAACCCTCCTACACGAAATATTCCCATTCTGTCCAAGTAGTTAAATACTATTTAAAGATGGAAACTAACCCATGCCTACGTGAAATAAGGTTCAAAAATTATTCCAAGGTAATTTCTTGCATTTTGTAGCCCAATTCCATTGAGGACATAAAATTTCAAACCATAAAATATGATTCCTGTGGGGGTCTGATGGTTTGCAGACTGTAGTTCTGACCTTTTCATGTGTGTGTGTCAGCGTCTGTAGGAGTACACCTCCCCAAAATGTGTTTGCATGACAGATACGCACGCTTTGCCCATTTTTGACTCAGCTAAAATTATCCTTGTCCTGTTGATTCAAATGCCCCAAGGCATTTGAAGCACCCTCCTGGAGATTCAGCGTCTCTGGTGTTCAGACTCTGAGAGCCATCTGCCTCAACTCTCTGAGGCTCAGCACAGAAAAAGAAAATATCACACAAGGTGTCAGGAGGCAAGAATTGGGAGGACAGCCCTTTGAGAATCAGTATTTTCACAAGCAAACCAAGTCATTTCAGGGTGATTAATTTTTGCACGAGCCTTTTCATAGGTGGAGGTCTGAGAACGTATTGTCTACGGAGAGATTTTTACGAGGTCACATTTCCATCTGGAGCCATAAAAAGGCGCTCCTAATCTAACACAGGGGCTCACAAAATGGAACAAATGGTGCTTTAGTGCCTTGTTTATTTGAGACTCAACCTGTCCCCTTCATTCTGTGTTTGTTTTCTTTAGCCTAAAAGCACTGGCAGTGGAAAAGGTGGCATCTCCCAGCGCACAGGGGCTGCTAATCTCAACCTCCTTCTGTGCAAAAATGGCTTAGATTGACTTAATTATTTAATATGCCTTCGTTGACACAGGCTAGTAAAAAAAAGATCAGCATGTTAATGCTCCTTTCTAGCACTTTCTTCCCAAAAGCCTTTAAGAAAGCCATGAATATTTAATGCCTCTCAGTCAGTGCTGAGGAGATGGCACCATTAAGGATGAAGCCAAATGCCAGGCGCTGTGTGTGCATCCCAGAGCTGCCCAAAACCTTCCAGCGAGGCCTCCTCAAATGGCTCTTCCCTCCCAGCTCAGCCTTTATGACCAAGCAGTAAAGGATGTTTTCCTTATTTTCTCTTTTCCTTTTCTCCTGCATTTTCCCCCCACTGGAGAAGGAAATGGATCACTTAATGAAAAAATAAACCCCTGGCCATGTGTATTATTTTTGAGCCTGACATCTGTTCACAAGCATGTAAATGGGACTGTGTTAATGCATAAAAAGTATAAAAAAGTATTCAGGCTTAAACACAGGGAAATTATGTTCATTCACCAGGGAACAGCAAGTGTAGTTGACTTTTTTTTCCTATACACACTAGGAAAAAAACACATCTTTTTGCCTGGCATTCTGTATGAATTTGCTAAAGTAGGAGTGGTTGATTGTTTTTTATGTCTGTGGTTAATGCACACTGTAATGTATGTGCTTTAGATATTGCTTTTCTTGGTTGCTGCTTAAAATTAAATAAGTAGAATAATTCTGCATATACATATGGTTAAGTGGGTCAAAATTTTCTGTAAAGTAATAAGCATTCATATTAGATTCTGTAAAAAAGAAAATACAAATGCTTGTTACTATGGTTTTTAGATGGAAAATTACTTTTTTAAACAATTTTATTTTTCAATTTCAAATATCCATGATGCAAGATTGTTTTGTTTTAAATAAAGCCCCAGTAAAGTGGCTGGAGACTGAAGGTGGTAAATGTACTCAAAAAAATTTTGCATTGCATTATGGAAATAGTTTTCTTTTTTTTTGTCTTCCCATGTCTTCTGAGTGTACTGTCTGTTGAGAAGTAGATGCTCAAGGAAATACATTGTCTAATCTACCTTATTTTCCTCACTTCTCTAAAGGGGTAAAATAATGGAAATTATTATTTGATAAGACAGTCTGGCTCATAATTGTAATATAAGCATAAGACTTCAAATTACATCAGGTTGCACTAAAGACTTTTAAACAAATAATGGAGTTGGTCAGACATTTGCAAATGCTATCTCAATTTTTCAAAGTTAATCCTAAACTTGTTTGAAGATGAATCAACATTATTATGAGTTTCCTTATTTTTTCATTAAAATACTAAGGTTCTTTTAAATCCATGCATCCAGATCTTAATTAAAAAGCTGTTTTCAAAATGATAGACTATGTTTTTAATCTTTCCTTTCAATTCTGACTAATCCTCATAGAGGACAGGACCCAGGTGAGTTAATTTTTCTCATGAAAATTGCAAAGACTGAAGTTTGCAAAATGGCTGCTGTAAAAATGGAATAGACAAGCTCACTTCAAATGAGGTTCCCATGAAAACCCTCTCTTGGTTCTGTGTTTGATTTTAACAAACAAGCAATAATATAATAATATACTTATTTTCAAAGACAAAAAAATTATATAATAGCATATCGATAGCTTGCTTTGCTTCCATCAAACACTGTTGTCATTGTTTGATAGCAGGTGATATAAACAGCAATCTCCAAAATTCAGAACTTGTGAAAGAATCTGAAATATTCACAGAATTTGTGATGAGATTCAACTAACTGAAAGCTGTGAGGTATTTAGATACACCAGAATACAAGAAGCTAAAATAGATGCACCTTGCCTCCTTCCCCACAAACCAAAACAAAACAAAACAAAATAGAGGCACAACAAGCAAAAACGGGACACCACTCAAAAAAACCTATTGAGGGCTGGTGACCAGACAGAAGAGAAAGCAATCCTAGCAGATTTTTCTTTATTCCTGACAGCTTTGTGCAGTCAACAGTGCTTTCCTAATCCATGTGAGCAGGACTGCTGGTGCTGCCTCCTGGGTCCTGGGGGATGCTTTTGATCTAGCAAGGCAGTGCCATTATTAGAAAGGCTGTGGTGTGACCCCCACATTGTTGCATACTGTCAATTTAGTTTTGCATGAGCCCCTCGGCTCGTGACACTCTAAATTTAATACTGCTCTACAGATAAACCAGAATAAATATTGTAAGAACAAAGCTGCCACAGAAACACACTCGGAGTGTTTCGACCCCATTCAAAGGCCCTTCACTATAATTGTCTCTGACAGAAGGCTCCTGTACAGAAAGTACTTTAGTTGCCAATGACCTTAAACACGATTATCATTAGCCTTCTTGTAATACTGCCTCTCCCTTGAACTCGAATCACTGTGTTCCTCAGATGGCTTTGCAAAGAGAGCTCAGTGTTGTAGTTAGCATAATTCAAGCTGTTTTAATCAATGCTGTGTCCTTTGTAAATAAAGCTGCATTCTGAGATGCATGCCATAATAATTACATCCATAATTTGTTAGTTATTGAAATAATTTTGACTATACTAATTTGACTTACAGCTGCAAACAAGCAGTAAGGAAATAAGCAGATAATAAAATGTATATTAGCATCAAGCCTAAAGTTGCCATTTGTTTAAGCCAAGAATCTGAATAATTTAACCATTTTTCAGAGGTGGTAAATCTGTCTTGATTGAAAGTGAAACTCATCTATGATCTCTAAACCTTACTAATCTCAAAAGAAAATAAAAACACGTGCCTTTTTTCCTTCCTCCGCTGAAAGTACCCAAAGTTGATGTCTTGCCAAAGGCTGACCAGACACAGCAAATGAACAGAGATCCCATCAGCCATAGGATGCCGCTGTGGAAATTAATTTCCGGCAGCGTGGGGAGCATGTTAATTACCAGTAAAACTTCTCATGGTGTAATTCAGTAAGTAAAAGTCTTCTAAAATAAGCCTCTTTAGGCACATTTTAGAACTCTGTAATTGTAAGACACAGAGACATTAGAAATAATGAGAAGCAAGGATTGCCTCAAAACCAGTTTTCCAACAGCCATCTCATATAATCCATTTCACTAACAAATCACCTCTAAAATGGGGTATATTTCTCTCCTTGATATCTAAACACACAACTCTTTCCTGAATCTCCTGTTTTATTGCTAGAAACATTGTAATTTTCAGCCTAGATATGTTCATTTAATACTATTTATATTCAAGTTATCATTGTCATTTCTGTCTAAACCTTAAATTGCTCTTCCTACTTTGTTCACAGGTATATTTTTATGACCCAGGATCCACAGGCAGTAACAGTTTTAATTGACATATTTTGGAATTTTTAAAAAAATATTTCCTTAAAGAATTAATTGTTATTAATTAATTAATTAATTGGGGGAAAAATTAAAAGGAGATGCAATCCAGACTTTGCACCTACGTGCTACTAGAAAACACTGTGCAGTGTCTTCATGATATATTATTAATTTGACTTTATATCAAACTTTCTTATAAAGAATAAAATAAACAAATAAATAAAAAGCACCACCAATGCCTTTCTTGAATAGTCTTGGAGAAAAACCATTAATAAATCTTCTCTAGTAATACAGTTCAGCTTTCAAAAAGATAATGGGTGTCTAGGTAGCCAGCATCTTATCCATCATGCAATTATAATATTCATCCCTTTCTTTTTAAATATCACTGGTATTTCCTATGCATACCATATCAAATGTTTCACTGAAGTCCAAACAAATGAGATCTAATATATTCCCCAGACAAAATCAATTATCTTCTCACTGAAAGGTACCCCGCTAGTTCAGCTTGGTTCAAATCTGATGTTAAATATTATAACAAGGCTTCTCGTATGCCCTTATTTGTTAAATCTCTGAGGGCAAGCTCCCAGACCTGTGGTCCACTATAAAAAATTGGAACTTTTTCCTTTTTCTGAGATATTGTGCTGTGTATTCTGGGCAAGGCATACTCTGCTGTACATTAGTAGGGCACTGCATTTACTCATAATGTACTCATCTGTACATTAGTAGGGCACTGCATTTTTCTTTCTTAAACTTAGATATATATGCAAAAGATTGACCTTTTTTACTGCTAGGCTCATTTGCACACTGATTTAGTACTTCAGACCCCAACACCAACAATTTTAATGGAGATTTGATCCAGTTATGATTTTCATACTTTCTTCCTAAAAATTAAAATCTGTTTCACACAGGAGTCAACTAATTGAAAATCTGCAGTTCTTGTTAATATGGAGGTATGCAGATGGTTTTAATTTTCTGTATCTATATCTTGTAAACCTGGCATTTTAGCTTTTGCTCTGACCATTAAGGTTTTGTTGCATTAAGGTTTTGTTGCAGAATGTAACAGGGACATACAATGTTAAAAAAAAAAAAAAAAAAAAAAAAAGATACTTTCATGACATTTAAAGGTAGACATCCAGAATATCTTTGATATCTTTGGATACTCAAAGCTGGTTGAGTTTTGGGGTTGGCATTTATTTATTTATTTGACTTTTTTGGAATTTTTTTTCTATTATTTCTTTGATTGAGGTTTTGATGTTTTATTTTTTAAGAACTTGCTAATAAACTTCATGGTCTTTAGATTTAAAATGTCATGGTAACACAATTTCCAGTCACTATTCTTAGCACTACAACATCAGGAAGATCAAAACCCGTGAGGAGGACCACTGTTCTGAAAGGAGACAGCTCACTGAACTGTTGGATGGAGACCAGTGTGATAATATCGATTGTCTTCTTTTTTCCTTCACATCCTTTTCCTGTATTTCCTAAATTTAGAAGAAAACTGGGGCAAAGTATTATTTCTGGGCCAAAAAAAAAAGCCCCAAACCCAAAACCCCAAAACAAATAAAAGCCACAAAAACCAATCAACTAAACAAACCCGAAGAAAACAAAACAACAAAAAACAAAACAAGCAAAACCCAAAACTACAAACAACAAAGCAAAATGAAATAAAGACAAAACCACCCTCACAACCCCTGCATCCAAAACACTATTTGTGGAAGAGGAACTTGTTATTTCAGACCTTTTTAATCTAAGCATATGCACAAGAAACTAATTTTAGGGATCCCTCTGCCACAAGGCCTACTGAAGCATCCAATTTGCACCAAGTCAGCCAAAATCCCAAATGGTGAAATTGTTGAACAGCAAGTTTGGTTTATCAGTCAGTTGTGTTCTCATCCCAGGTCTCACTGGAATGGCTCTCCATGAAGCTGGTAAGTGGTACTTGCCTCCTAAAACGGATAGCAAGGAGAATTTTCTTATAATGAGGGTTGTGATGGAAACGAAAAAAAAAAAAAAACAATCATCAATTGCCATAAAACAGCAGGCGCTAAAATTTATGATTTCTGGACTCGTAATGTTACTCAATTGCCCTCAGGGAATGCTTCTTCCCTCCCTGTCAGTTTCTCAGGAGTTCAGTCTTGTGGTTTTGCTCCCTAAAGTGACAAAGGAGCCACAACATCTCTCAGCAAGGCAAGAATCTTCATCAAAGCTCTTCAATCAGGAGAACAAGTTCCTAAATATTTATTAGAGCAGGTAGTACTGAATTCTTTCATTGCATCTCCCTCAAACTGAAGAATACCACAGGGAAACAGAGAAACCTTAAATGGTGCTCATTGCTTGTGATCCCTCTGCTTCTGTCCTGTTCCAGCAAGGATTTATGACCGCTCAGCCTTGCAAAAAGTAAGGAAGAGAAAATAACTTTTGGAAAGAGGGTAGTATGCCTGCGTCTTCTAACGAAAGAGGATACAAAAAGCTCTTCTGCTTACACAGAATGCACAAATGCCTTGCATGCAAACAGCAAGTGTGACGGTGTTCACAGGGGTCTTGGGTTGAGGGAAGAGACAAGGATCTGACTCCATGTTTCAGAAGGCTGATTTATTATTTTATAATTTATAATATTACATTAAATCTATACTAAAAGAATAGAAGAAAGGATTTCATCAGAAGGCTGGCTAAGAATAGAATAGGAAGGAATGATAACAAAGGCTCTGTCTTGGACTCTCTGTCTGAGCCAGCTGGGCTGTGATTGGCCATTAATTACAAACATCCAACATGGGCCAGTCACAGATCCACCTATTCCATTCCACAGCAGCAGATAATCAATATTTACATTTTGTTACTGAGGTCTCTCAGCTTCTCAGGAGGAAAAATCCTAAGGAAAGGATTTTTCTTAAAAGATGTCTGTGATGAGCAAACTCTTCTGCCTTCCCAGCTTTGGAGGCACAGGGGTTTAACAATCACTTACAGGATTTCCAAGTTTCCCTCTTCCACCCTCAGGTCAAGCAGGTATTTACAGCCTCACTGTGACCTCATCTGAATACATGAAAATCTAAAAGTTGGGGTTATATTGCTCTCAGACTGTGTCAGTCTGACTGATCTGTGGAGTGGACAGACATCACTGCCAACCTTTCCTCTGGTGTGCTCCATACGGACATCAAGAGTCAGAGCCTTTGTGTTAAGACCAAGGAGCTCTTTCTTTTCTAGCCCCAGATATGGAATGACACACATTGGGGTTTCCCAAGAACCTCTAATGAAACAAAACACATCAGGGTAAACAGGAGCTTTTGTCCCTCGTGTTACAGTCCAGGTTTAGAGTAAATTTGGGGAAGAATCCCCCAAGTAGCTCCAGTGAGAAAACAGATCCAATCAGCCCCTCCCCGCCTCAACTGGTCTGGGAGGAAGAAAAAAAACCAATACCTCCTTGCAGAAAGGTGGAAAAAAACTGTTTATTAAACAATAAAACTAAAACAATATCAAACTATGAGACCCCTTGCCACTCTAAAAGAGATGACAAACTGAGAAAACCCCGTCCCCGGGTTGCAGCTCACTCAGTCTCTGATTAGTCCCTCTGGTGCTGGAATTGTCGCAGGCCAGGCCCGGCCCGGTGGGCCAGAAATGTGAGCTGCCGGTGCTCCCCTGGGTGTTCAGTCCAGAGCAGGTTTCAAGAGGTCCAAAGAAAAGGAAAAAAACGCAGCCAGGGAACTTCTTTGCCTCAGCTAGCTAACACTAACTAAAAAGCAAAAGAGGAACTCTGTCCGCTGTCTGTCTGCAGACAAGAACAGGCCAGGAGGAGGAATGTGGGGGAGTGTCTGGAGGAAAAAAAACTCTGCACTTCTCTCTCCCCCTTCACTCTCTGCAATAAGTCTTAAAGGCGCAAAACTTACTATGCAGCACGAACAGAGCAAGACGATTGGGGATAAAAGCATCATTCAGCCAATCCAGGACAAACACTTTTGACCTTGGGGCATTGCTTTAACCTGACAATTCAGTAGGTGTGGCCTCCACAGGAGGGATTGGAGGTAGATGATCTTAACGTCCCACCCAACCCAAACTATTATTTGATTCCATGAAAAAACTCTTATATTGTGTCTCTGACAATTGCAGAAACCACTAGAAATTCATAGAGGGAAAAACAAGTGCCAGAAAGAAAACTGTGTAGCAAATATGTCACTGCTGGGCACTGAGGACAAGGAAAGAACCCAGTAACTCAAATGTGAACAGAAAAATAGGTCTGGGGAAGGACAGAATATTATGGAGAGCAATTAGAGGGGTTCACTCATAACAATTTTTGCAGTTTCTGACTGTAACCTTCTTAAAAATTAATGGGAGTGGCTTCAAATAGTATACTTGAAATTATAAGCACAGAATTGCAGAAAATCTATTACTATGTTTCTTACTGTTATGATTATTATAATTAGCTTTGCCTAAAGTGCAGAAAAAGAGAGGGTAGTTGACACCAGAATTTTAAATGACACCTATTGAGCTAAAAGACACAACTTGAAGGGGTTACCTGGGACTGTTCAAGACAATTGCCTCTGTCAGCTCAGCATACAGCTGCTGAAATCTCAGTTCTCTGCATCAGCAGGGGTTTTAAGATGGCTTCAAGGAGGTTAATGAAGTGTCTCAGCAAATATTCATTATATTGAGATTTTCCTATGTGTGCAAGGCAGCGTGAGAAAAAAGTCCAACCTCAAAGTTGCTTATTTAAAACATCTGAGAGCAAAAATGTATAATGGAAAGGAAAATTTTATTGAAAGCTGAAATGATTTCCTTATTATTTTCCTCTCTAGGATCAGAATTCTTTAGAAATACACTATCAGAAATCTGTGAACATAAAGCATATTTCCTAGCTCTCTTTAACTAATACTTTCAATGAGGAGGACTTTTTATTGCTCAGGTTTTCTATGGTAACTCCACAGAGAGGAAATTGATGGTTTTTATTCAACTTGCTGTTCACTAGAAACCTGAAGTCCTTTACTATAGAGAAAAGTAATTCCCAGGCTCAGGACTTTGCATTTCCCATTGCTGGACATCACAAGATTCCCACGGGTGCATTTTTCCAGGTTTTTGAGGCCTCTCCAAAGGGAAATGCAATCATTTTATGTGTCAACCACTTCTGCCAGTGCTGCACCATCATGCTCATGCATTTCATCTCTGGAAGAATTCTTCAGCTGCCCAGAAGTACCAGACCTTGCATTTCTGAAGTGACAGGTTTTAGCCTGGTTTCCTGAAGGGAAAGGTTTCCTGCAGTTATGGTCTCATTCTGCCTGTCCAACTGTCAGTAAATTTAACTTCCTCTAATATCCTTTAATGTTCTTGTCAAATTCAATGAAATTTGAGAGAAAGACAGAATTCTGAAAGGCATCAACTTCCTATGCATCTGAGTGAAGAAAATATTGGATTGCTACTATTTGAGAAAAGGTAGAAAAACCTCAGTCCTCATCCATTTAAATTTGGGTGCTAATAGCAGATCAAAATCTGCATATTTGCTGATTGCTTGCAAATCTTTCTCAGGTATAAGCCAAAAAATCTATGCACAGAGAAGAGGGGAAGAGTTTAGGTATTGGGAAGAGAAATTAGGATGTTGAGTTATGTATGGTACTTGTCTATGAATAAGTCTAGGAGTACTTAGGGAAATGGAAAACTGGGAATCACTGGAAACAATGGAAGGGTTCAGGGTTTTTGCCCGAAAAGTGGCCAAGGAGATGGCAAAAAACACTAGGTACTTTCATTACATTCTTTACTCACAAATCAACTTCTAATTATTGTTGAACCTGTTTGATAATAAGCATTTCTGGTTTATTGCAAGTTTCTCTTTTTCTACCATGACAAATTATGGCATAAGTATGCAATTTAACTTGAAGATGGAAGAACAGCTGACAGGAAGAAGAAGAAATATTGAAGCAAAAGAGAAAAATGAACATGTTAAAAGTATGTGAAAAAATGTAAACACCCACTTAGATGAAAGCAAACTATATAAATAATGGTATGCTAAAAAAGGAATTTGTTTAAGTGAGAAAAGATCACTGGATTAGAGAGTTTACTCCTATACCTGTGGTCCACCCATCTGCATTATTTCACGAGTCAAGAATTTTTCATTGTGCTGAGTAGAGTTCTTGAGCTGAAGTATTTTATTTGCAAACACATATTTTTAATTGGATTTTTACTGTTATAATTAAAAACAGTTAGAATTAAACATGATTATCCTTGGTAGGGAATTTGAGTTAGTGCAATATTAAATGCAGGGGATAGTTTTACCAAGATGGATGTGGAGCTTTAGGTTACAGACTTGGAAAACTATTGCTTTTGCCTACCAGGATGTGTTCTTTGCTTCCACACATAAAAGGAGAAGGTGTCAAAAGTAGATGTCAAAAGTAGAGTAATGCTGCTGTGTTCTTCACTAGGGTACAGATCAAATTGTTGTAAATCAGTTGGAGAGACCTACGGAGCATCTGGCGATGGTAACTTCTTCTTTTAGGTTTTTGGTTTATTTAAATTTTCCTTTTCCAAAACTTTTCACAGCTGTTGGGAAACCATTCACACCATTTTATTTCTTCTTGGGATTCCCCAAATGAGAAATAGTCACTTTCATAAAAAAGCCACTTTTCTCTGGATTCTGGATCATTATGGAAGGGCAGTCCTACACAGACATGTTTTTTGCAATGATGAGTTCAACATTGTTGTCATGTTCTGGTCTCCTATCCTCAGTTGCTTCTCCTCTATATTGTTATCATATCCTTCACAGATCCTCTACAATGTGCATAACTCATCTTTTCTACTCTTTGGTGTTTTTATTTTGCTGGGAAATCACATGGTTTCTGTCCACTGAACACTGTCTGTTCCCTTGGGCTTTGAACCAGTCCCTGTTGACTAGCAAAATCCAGGTGATTCTCTCTGTAAAAATCCTCCTTCCTAACAGCTCAGACACCTCCTCTTTCCATTTACCATCCCCTCAAATCCAGTACTTTTTGTGGAGCTCTTACTGACTGATATTTTTCCCCCCTTTCTTTTACCCATTATACAAGCAGTGGTGTGGGCTGCATTGAAGCAGCTGTTTCCTGAGACCTGATCAAACCTCTAATGACACACAGAACATAATGCTTTCCTAATGTTTCTGTCCTCCACACCTACATTTTTTAATCCTTTAAATACTGTGATGTCCTTCTCTTGTCTCTTTCTACCCAGGTCACTGTTTATAACATCTGCAGCACCTTTTGTCTCCTTGCCGCTTCTTTTTCTGCTTCTCTCTTCCTGTAGAAATCTCACTAGCTTGGCTTCTTTGTCTTTTTGAGGCATTGGTATGAATTTTTTTTTTTTTTTTAAGTCAGCTGCATACCCACTTTTTTAACAAATTTTTCTTGAGAATTTACAGCATCTCTTCCTCTGGGCTTTGTGTGGCACCAGTACAAGAGAACTATCTGCTCTGATATGGTCCTTTTTATGTGTATTTATATAATTTGTGGGTTTGTACCACCATTTCTCACTTGTCTTTATTCCACTGGCAATTTTAGTTAATAAATCAAAAAATGCATGGACAAATCAGCTATATATATTTCTACTCTGACATGAGTCTGGATTGCCAACCATCTGGCTTAGCTTACAGAGAACAATTTTTCCTTTTTCCTTTTTTTTTTTTAATTCCGCTTGTATGCCTGATGGAACCAGCTGCTGGTCCAATCCAATTTCATTTCTATTGCAAAACCTTGTTTTGCAAAAGATTGAAAATATATCCTGTAAATCTTCAGTGACTGCATAGCAGGCTTGAAGGATTTGAAGGATCTTTCTTTCCTTTTGGAAGTGCTCAGCAGCCACCAGCTCTTGCAGCCATACTATGGCAGCAAATGCTCTGCTGTGCTCAACATGAGCCCTGGAATTTCTTGCATGTGAGCTGAACTCTGATACATTGACTAAAATGTGCCACAATTTTTCCATATTTCACATGTATCTTAGGCAAAGTTTGAGCAGTTGGAGTAGTAAATCCATGGAAAATTACTGGATCCGGTTCCAATCCATAACCATAGAGTGGAAAATCAGGCTCATTAATCATGTCATAAAATCACAGACAATCACTACTTGGTAATTAGTGCTGCTCTGTATTAGAGGGTCAGTGGATTCAGTAAGGAACTCCCAGTGTGGGCAGGCTGAGTGAGTAAATTCTGCATATATTTTTTTATGCCGCTTATACATAAAATTATAGGAAGATTTGGGTTGTTTGGGTTGCAAGGTACTGTAAAGATCATCCACCTCCAGCCCATCCATGGGCAGGGACACCTTCCAGGCTTATCCAAACTCCCATCCCACCTGGACTTTGACACTTGCAGGGATGGGGCAGCCACAGCTTCTCTGGGCAGCCTGCACCAGGGTCTCACCATCCTCACAGGGAAGAATTCCTTTAGGCACTGGAAGGGCTCTGAGTTCTCCCTGGTCCTTGAATCTCTTGCTTTTTTCCAACAGTAATGGCTATAAACAATTTTTTTTTTTTTTGTAACCAAATCTAAAGTTGCTTTGCACTTCTTAAGAAAGAGTTTCCACCAGGAATAAATGATTTTTTTTATTTGTAGTTTTATTTATATCCATGAAATCAAAGTCAAGTGCATAATAACTGCTCTGTAAGCTTAACAGTAGTTTAAGACAAGATATAGAAGCTATGGATGGTATGCAGTTAGACAAATTGTGTCTTACTGTGCTTTTATTCAGGATCTTTAAATTATTATGGATGGTTACACCAAAAAGAGGATAGGAAATTTTTTCATCCACCAAAAATTTTTACTCATGGAATCCTGTAAAAGAACCCATGTATTGAAATTATTTCTTCATTTAAAAGATTATGTAAAAGGTTCATTCTTTAATTTCTGTTGTCCCTTATTAGTTTTATTCTTTTAGGAAAACTATTTGGACAGTTGACACTTTACAAAAGAGTTTGCACTTAGCTGTCAAAATCTCTTTAAAATGGAAGATAAAAAGCTTTTCTGTGAAATTCCCATTTGCCATGTGCTTTACTCTGTGTAAGCCAGGATGACTCTATCAGCCTCTTCCTGTGGATCCAGGGGGATATCTGTCTCCAACTGATTTAGGTACAATGAGAAAGTTTTTTTACATTTTTACATATCCTGCTTCACAATCATGCCTTTACTGCCCTGCCTTCCACAGAATTGGAATATATTATTTTCATAAGCCCTCGGTTTCTGCTGCCAGACAGAACATCGTGCTTTATTATAGACTCCAGCCAAATACACATTTCATCTTTCCAGATCACTCAACAGCACCTTTTCCTTCCATTTTGGTTCAGCAGCACCATGGCTCCCCAGCCTGCCCTGCCACGTTGGACTCAGCTCTGTTTTCTGGGTAATCACTGTCACACCACATCCCAAAAGCCTGTTGTGAGGAGCAGCTCCCTCCTCCCCTCAGTCCTGCCATGGTCCTCCATGTCCCAGGTCACTGATTTCTCATCTGGAAGGAAAACTCTCTGCAAAGGCTCTGGGTTTGGCCTGCTGTCTGTCTCAATGTTATTTCCATTCAATCACTATGTATTACTGGGGATGGTGAATGATCCCCTCTTATCATACCCAAAGATTATTAATCTGAGGAAAACCAACAGGACCAGTAAGAAATACAGCAGAACATGAGTCTTTATTCAAAGGTAGGACCAGATTTCCTGGAATTCTTTGCTAGCACAGTATAAAGACAGGCCCAGTTTCTTACAATCTGCCTTCTAAACCTTACACAAGAGACATAAGGAGGAAAAAACAATAGACAGGATGGAGCATGAAAATCAGTGAACAAGAGATAATGAAAATATCTCTGTTGGTACCCCTACATCACCAGAGCTATTGTCAGTTGTTGGGTCACTTTGTGAAGAGCTGACAAGGCTCACAAGCCCTCATGACATTGCAGTGGAGATGAATCCAGATGTTCATTAAGGTCCCTTCAGACCTAAACTATTCTACAGTTCTACAAACCCAGGATTTGGGGCAGGAAGAGAGGAGATGGAATTGCTTTCCAGAAGGATGAAAATACCTTGTATTTCAATTTGAGTGTGGTTAAACTCTGTTAAATATAAATATCTTAAATTGATATAAGTTCCTTAGGTGAGCCTCTCTGTGCAACTACTGCATCCAGCAGGTGCATCTACTTAATTATTAACTTAGTTTGAAACAGGTGCGTTGATTTTCTCTGTAGTCAGCTGCGCTGTCAATTCTCTTGATTTTTAGAGGACTAAAATTAAGTGAGAAAACCTTCACCTGTTTTACAGAATCAGCCTGATTAATTTTTCAGGAGCCCTTAGTGAGAGAGCTGGATGAAGGTTCCTCCAATATAGAGTATATTGGATCAATTTTGCCCTTTTTTTTGTTTGTTTGTTTAACATTTTCTTGTTTTGAAAGGCCTTAAGGCTTTTTCTTTTCTTGTTTTGAAAAGCCTTAAGGAACTAAATAATACTTAGAACTAAGATTAAAAGTAGGTCCCTGACTCCCAAAACATGACCAAGAGCAACTGCCCTCTGCCTTCTTCTCCAAGTGGCACAGGAGTACAATCCAGAGTTTTCGTGATCTAGTCCTCAGCCAACAGAAATCAGCATGACTGTGCTAACTCTAATGGAAATGCTGCTTTGTGGCCATAAATAAAGATCTGGGCCTCTAGTCATGAGCATTTATTGTAGGTTTATTGGCCTGTAAAGGGAGCCTGAGTATTTTTTTTTTTCTTCTTGAAGGTATGGGCCTTTTGTATTTTAAAAAGTTATTGGCGCATTAAGTTTAATTGAATGAACAACTTAATTACTGTGAGCCTCTCAGACCAGAACACATGCTGTGCACTTGAAGTCTGATACATCTGCAACCACACAACTTTGCAGGGATGCTGCTTCTCAGGGGTGAATGCTCCTCTCTGCCGACAGGCCATTCTCACATCTCCTTCCATCTTCTCCCAGTAAATCTGCTCTTAGAACCTCTCAGTTATGATTTTCTGGGTGGGACACTCTTATTTTTTCTTACAGATATTCACAATTCTCATGCAGAACATATTTATACTGGAGAAATATCAGCCAAGATTTTTACCAAGCAGGAAGTAAGAGTAGCTGCAGCTGACCTTGTTTTTGGCACAGAGAAAATGTAGTCCCTTTTAAAAATCTTTTGATGTATCATGAAGATATCTGTCTATGAAAGAGAAAAGTGCTATTACACCTGAAAATCCCTTCCTGGACTTGCTGAATTAGGAAGTGACAATTCTTCATCCCAGAAATACAATGACAGAGACACCGGCATATTCTGTCTTCAAGAATAGAGGGAAAATGTGGAGAAAAGAAGTGGGAGGGAAATTTTGACACACGTGAAATACATCTGTAGCTTGCACAGTTACACAGAGCATCCATAAATTCCCACCACCCAGTTGCAACTGCATTTATTAAGGCATGTTTCCCACTGTGCCTCCCAACCCCAGCTCTTTAACTGGACTGACAGACATCAAAGGAGCAGTGGAGGCTCTGTGCTAATGCAGGGAAACATTTCTCCGCTACAAATGCAGAAGACATTTAACAGGCACTACCAGAGTCCAGTTCAACATTCCCAAGTATATTTTTTTTCCTGTTTTCTGCTTTTCCCCCTCTCTCTTCCACACATCTTTCACTGCTGCTGATCTTCCCAATCACAAGAAAATATGACATCCAAGCCAGGGAAACATGGTGTCTGCATTAATTTATTCTCCTCTCTGCATGAGAATTATGCCGAGCTGAAGGGTTTCCAACAGCTCTCTCCCTCCCTAACTTGTCTTTTTCTCCTTGTTTTTTTCCAGACACTGAATTTACAGGAACAGCTCAAAAAGCAATGGATGGAAGGTTCCCAGAGCTGAACCCATTACTGCCAACTGATCGTATTCACCTGAACAGAAGCTATAACATTGATATATGGTGTCAGCAATAAATATGTTAAGAACAAAAAAGTGTTGAAGAAAAAGGTTTAACACGGCTTGGAATTTTTTTGCCATCTGTCCACTGTGATAAGGTCATGTCCCTTAGAGCTGGTTGGCTTCACATTGCAGTGGCTCTGATTAACATTAAATGAGCAGTTTAAGACTGTGGTTGCTGCATACTTGTGATTGTGGGGATTTAAGATTTTTCAAAAAAACTCTGTGTTTAACCAAAAAATGTTTATGTTGTGGGTCAATGGAGTTAAAATATGCCAAAACTTCATCCTAATTAGACAAAAAATTTCAATTCCTAAGCATCATAACAGACATGCAATTAAATATACTTCCTCCTCAGAATTATATTTTTTAAATTCCATCCCTCCTGAAAAGGTTCCTGTCACAGTGACTTTTTTACTAGGCTTTTGCCTATCACAAGCAAAATCAAGACGTGTTCAAATATCATTCTTTACAATTAAAATAATGAAAACATTTATGCAGTCTTCAAAAACTCTTGAATTTAATTCTAAGCAAATGAAACAACTTCTTCTACCATCACTTTAACTATTCAGGTTTGGTGGTTTTGTTTTGTTTGTTTGTTTTTTTAAGAAATATCTAGACTCCTTGGCAGGCTTAGAATTGCCAAGTCACCCAAAAAAAAACAGAGTAATTTCTTCATATTTTCAAGAAGATGACACTGAGCAACATAAAGTGCAAAGAATACTTTTATTTTCTAGCTCTTCTATGTACCTTTATTCAGCAAGATAAAAATTATGTGTGGGTTTGATGCTTTTTCTTGCACTTGATTTTGACTGTACAGTTTTCTGTATCCTAAGAGTTACGGTATATATATATATACATGTGTATACTTTTAAGACAATGGCAGGCAGGTTTTATACCTCTTTGTCAAACTACATCCATTCTTAAGAAATTATTTCATTCCTGGAAATTACTGGCTTGTCAAATAAACACCAATAAAGTTACGAAATCTTGTACCTTTGTCCAAGATTGTAACAGAAATAATCTTGGGAGCTTCAAGAAAACAAAACTTTATTCTCCTCTGTGCCCAAATGCACCATAAAGGGAGATTTATCTGGATGCTAATGATGTCTATTATGTGCTCTAGGAAACCGACCAGAGAAAGTAAGCTGCTCATTCAGGGAGACATTATCACTACTGACATTCTGACACCTTCGATAAAAAACAGCAGCCGCATCACTATAAAATCTTCTTTAAAATCTTCAAGTTATCCTATCAGCAGTTAGCAGGAGAAAGCCGTAGGCATTCATCTTGCAGGACCTTGCTGGCACTTCTGATTTCCTCTGAGAGGTTTTAATTGAGGTCATCAGGTGCCATGAAATTTAGCATAAATACAGTTTAGAAGAATTCTCTGTTTGAGAATTACAGAACTAGCAGAATTGACTGGGGCCCTTTCAGCCCTTACAGACCTTTGGTTCATTCAGGGTCCTAGCAAAGTTAGACACAATAATGTTGCTCTGTAATTGATGGCAAACTCTGCTTCGTCCTTATCAGCTCATCAATTAAATATGACTCTTACAATCTTGAAGAAGGCCTGCACAGCTTGAAGCTGTGATTCTGACATTTCTTTTTTCTGCCACTACCTCTGCAGCTTTAGACTGGTTCCTGAACTTGTTCCATCCAAATTTCCTCAGCTGTTAAACAGGAATAATCACATTTTGTCTGTTCATTTATGTAATACATTGGTTCTGAGTGCACATCACTTACTGCATTAATTTTCAGTGTTTGGAACAAGCAGGAAACGATGACACATCAGAGAAGTGGTGGGCACAGGACACAAACAAGCACAGAACGTGAAATGTAGAGCAATGTTCCCTGCTTGGAGGACTTCAAAGTGGATAAAATGTGAACAAGAGGCAACTGCACTCAGGATTAGAGGACAAATTGCACTTGGATGATGCATACAGCCCTGGATGATGCTAGCTGCCAGGTGCTGGATGAGGTGCTCACCAAGAAAAGCTCAAAAGTTTGTATGAGTTCTTTGTGTTTCAAGTCAGCTTCTGAAACCTGAAAGTTGGTTGAGTCATTACCCAGATCTCTGAATCACAGGATCATTGAATATCTTGGGCTGGAATGGATACACAAGGATCACTCCAGGTCCTGCACAGGACAGCCCCAAAATCAAACTGTTTGCCTGAGGATGTTGTTAAAGCAGATTGCTGCTGTGACCACTTCGCTGGGGAGCCTGTTCCAGTGCTCAGCTACCCTCTGGGAGTAGAACCCTTTCTTAATATCCAACCTAGACGTAGACGATAACATGGGATAGAAGACTTTTGCTGAGGCAGCTTTATTTCTTTGCTCTAAAATTTGAGCAATCTTCACCAAAGTGGGAATGCTAATGAAGTATTCCCAAAATCATAAGCTGCTCCAAAGCACTGTGGTAAACTACAATGCTCTAACAGTCTAGCATCAAATCCTCTATACACTGAGTTATAAAATTCATTATGACTGCAAATGACTGTGGGGGGATTCCTGTAATTCCTTGGGCTGGGAAGGGAGAGAGTGTTTTCTGCTGAAGCTAAGAAAGCTTAAACTGCAAAAAATTATTTTATTCATCAAAAACACCCAGCCTTTGTTCCGATATGGATAAAAACTAGACTACAGCCTGCAAGGGGAAACTTAAAATATAACCCATTCTTTGGAATTTTGAATGTGTGGTGATTCATCAACTCACAGAATGATTTAGACAGGATCTTAAATCTCTGCCAGCTCCAACCCCCTGCCAGGGGCAGGGACACCTTCCAGTATCTCAAGTTCCAAGCACTGTTCTACCTGGCCTTGGACACTTCCAGGGATGGCACAGCCACAGCTTCCCTGGCAAAACTGTTCCAGGACCTCAGATTCAACTCATTCCATAAATGATTTTAAAAGACCTTTAACATCTCTGAATTGGGAATGTGAAAACTGGAAAGCAAGACCGCATCACAGCTAAGTAGAAAGATCACAAAACCCATCATTATTTTTACACCACGCTGGCAATTACAGAAGTCACAGAGGGAAGTTGTATGTGGAAGCATTTTAGCCATGCACTTCATTTTACTTCAAAAATACAAAAATGTAATTTTCTTAGAATCATTAGCATCATTGTATGTATTTTGAAACTTCTTTCCCCTCTCTTTTCCTGAAATCAAAACCCCAGATCATGTGTTTCAGAGCTGCTGCTCCCCTGAGCAAACACTGTTACTTCACAGCAGGCCCTGATATTGCGACACACATAACTCTGTATCCTAGCCTACAGCTGAGACTGTTCACTGGTTTTCCAGTTCAGAATCCACTCTTCTGTGTAAAAACGTGACTCTCTCTAACCCAATCAGAAATGATTTTGGCAAAAATTATGAAGGTCTTCTTGGCCCATCAGTAACTCTCATGCAGGTGTGGAAATCAGGAGCTGCCCTGCAAGTTACACAGGCCTACAAGGCTTGCAGCTTTCCACAGAGCATAATTCCTGAAACTAATCCAGCCTCATACAGTTCTTAACACCTCAATAAGAATATCACTACAACATTCCTGTGCTAAGCACAGTTGCTGAAATTTATGAGGAATACATCACTTGTTGTGTAAAGCCTAATTTAACTTTTCACATGCCTTTCAAATTTCCAAAGTACAAAGATTCTAGAGAGGACTGGGTCTGATTTTATTTCATGAAGTCTCACAGTCCAGTCTCACAGACTCACCATGGAATTTAATAGAAAACTCTTGCAAAAGATGAAAACATACGTGAATTCCAGATAAATGATTTCTTGCCAGCAGGCACAGAAGACTTTCAGTTCAGTGAAAAGCAAAAGAACTACTAAACTGTGTGGATCTCCAGATGAAGCCTTGGGACATTACAGGGGCTTGATGCTCCCAGTTTCACCAAGCTGAAGGGAGGTTCTCTCTGCCTCCTCCCTGGCACAAGGATACCTTGACAATATCTCTGCTTGTGATAACAGCGAGAAACTCCAGGGTAAGTGGCTTATTGTCAGCTTAAAACAAGGTGCAAACACAAGGCTCCACCCTTGAGGTCCCTCTCTGGGTATAATTCTCTTTTCTCTCTGTGCTGAAGTGATTTACAGCCTGAGCAGCACCCTGCATGAGGCAGCAGGGAGGGGGGACTGAGCCACAACCTTGCCTTTCCCCCTCACACCCTTGGAGGAGTGTGAGAGTGATGTGACACATCTCCTCCCTCTTCCAGGGGCAGGAAATCTGTGCAACAGCCCAGCCCTTAAAGAATGGTTCACCCAGGTGAGTACTGATGCACACAGAGGCTGCTTGCAGAAATTCTCTCTCCTGCCATTACATTATTCTGAGGATATTGCCCTGGCAGAATTATTCACATGCAGACCCCCCTGAGTGCGCAGCATTACTCAAACATAAGCTCACTTTGTGTTGTGGCATTCCCCTAGTGAACTTCATCAACCCATTTAAGAACATTTTTGGAGAATGCCTTTATTTCTAGCTGTATTTGTAAAAAGTAAGAAAATAGTTTTGCTCAGTATCTGGCTCTTAGATTTTTTTCACCCTAAAGTTCTGAAATTTTTTTTTTTTCTTTTTTCCATCTTCGTCCTGTGAAACAAGTGAAAATATTCCCTGAAAAAAAAAGATAGACAGAAGACACCTGACTTCTACTATTAGCTTATGAAGACATCTTAAACAAGAGATTGTGAGCTAAGATCACTATTTTAAAGGTCCAATCTCAAATTAATAGGCAGAAAACCACAAATTACTTTTATTCATGGATTTATTTTTTAATTTCAAAATACCCTTCATGTTACATAGAAGTGAAATTTATGTCACAACAGTTTATCTTTTAATACTACAAAGCTGAAACCCCTGCCCACCCTTCTTAATGATAGAGGAGAATTTACTCACAGAAAAGCTAGTTGAAAATATCTTCAAAACATCTTATCTGCAAAGTTATCAAAGCTTTAAAAGAAGGATAAAAATATACATGCACTCACAAACATACATACATATACATAAACATACAGATATATAAATATATGCTTATGTATGTATGAATGTATGTATGTATATACGACACCCCCCTGAAAACCTGAAATGCTTTAACAACATTAAAAAATGATATCTCTGCCAGGTTTTATTGCCTTTCTTTACACTGACATCAGACGTACTGAACTGATTAACACGTCTCTTCCATGCAGCCCTAAAAAAACTCTCTTATTTTGTTTAAACTGCATCCCTCCCTGCCATGGGATTGAGCAGATTCTGAATTTAGGGCCTGGGAATTCACAGGAGTAGGCACAGACCTGGTGTGGGTGTTTCTGCTGCACACCAGGTCTGAAAGGAGGAAAGAGCCCATCAGTATGGGAGCTGTAAATGAAGTTTATTTACCCAGATCCAAGCACTCAGAGAAACCTTCCTCTGGAATAAATAACGAATTTATATTAAATTGCCATCTATCTGCAAGATGCCAATAAATGGAACAGGAACATACTATCGCACACCACAATAAAAATAAATACTATTCAATATGCAATATATCAGAAGAGATAATTACACATACCCCCAAGGCAAGCAGAATTTAGCAAAAAGACTGTTTGATACTATTCATAGCATTGCTTGATGGGCTCTTTGGAAGAGCCATAAATCCTCTGTTTTCCTGGCAGATGGAAATAAAGCCAAAGTGATGCATCAGTTAGCCTCAAAATAAGTCCACTGATATTCAGCAAAAATGTGAGATAACGACCCCAAATTCTATATTCACCAGGGAAATTCAGTGCACTCTGTGCTTAATTTTCAATGCTTAGTTATGTAGTCTTCCTTGTGCTATCTGCATCCATTGTTAGTCTGACATGATGAATTGCCTCCTCGGGTCTCAGCAAGGATAATTATTCTCTGAGCAGCTCACACAGCCGCCCTCGCTGCACACAGAGAGAATGCAAAAGTCAGGAGAGTTTGGCAAACTAGGGGAAAAAAAAAAGAGCTGGGGGGGGGGGGGGAAGATACAAAATCTACAAAGGAAAATAACAAGAAAACTTCAGACTGCTTCAGTTCAGCAGGTGATTGAAGTCCAGCAGAGCAGATAAACCTAGCAGGGTTGGAACTAGATGATCTTTAAGATCCTTTCCAATCCAATACAAACCATTTACACACCAAGTGTCTGCCTGCCCCTCCACCCCCGTTTTATGACAGCAGCAACAGGATATTTGACTACAGTCTCACCTCCACTTCTCCCATAAGCATGAATTTGACATTTTAAACTCTTCATGGCAGAGGCAGAGAACATGATCACCTTAGGGACTAGTTGGAGGGCTCACTTGTCTCTGCTCCCCAAAGCCGGGATGGCATTTTGGTACAAGATTTGTGTGCATCATAACATACCCAGGAACATTTGTACACAACACTATTCACTTACATTTTGCAAGTCTATTAAATTTTTCCTCAACATTATGACATTAATCTAAAACTCGTTACTTCAATAAGCTGCACTACTGTGAATCTGTGTTCATAAAAGTGCCTGTCGAACTTGGCCAGACTTAGACTGTCAAATTGGTAAACTGTATTAATTGGTAATTTGTGATCATGATTGTGACCAGAATAACAGTGTAAGCCACACTATTTCTGCATCTAGGATTTATTGCACATAACCAGACTTAAAGTACCGAATTGAGTCTAATCAGAAATTAAACCCAGTCACACCCAATCCTTCTAATCTCTAAGAATCATCTGGAAAGGGGGTTTATTTTTTCCCAAATTTCTATGCTCTTAACATAACAACATCTCATCAGGGTACATAGTAGCTGCAGTAAAAGGGGGAAATCTCACTCTCTGGGCACCTTGTTGTCAGGTGAAATGGGTTCCCTTCCTCAGCCAAGCCAAATGAAGGGCAGTGCTAATGCTCACAGCATGGAGGAGATGAACTTGAAACCTGCATGAGAGAAGGAGTGAAAAGGAGAAAAGCCAGCAAGGGCAGAGAGAGATAACACCACTGTTATTGATTTTTTTGTGTGTGAAAACTGTTCAGATATTGTGATAGGATGGTAATGTAAAAAAACCTACACAGATGAACAGGCAGATACATTAGAACAAATTGATTTTTCACTTTTATTTTCCTTAAATATATTAGTGGGTTTTAAGCAGTCAGAAAATACCAAGAAACTCTCCAGTTAGGCAGCTTTCCCACCTCACCCTTCATTAATAAATGTACTACAGATTACCAAGGACCTCTGACCCTGGGATTGGCTCAATTTACAAAATACCATTTTATCCTTGATAAGAAACTCAGCCTTAGAGCTTATCTATCTATCTATCTATCTATCTATCTATCTATCTATCTATCCATCTATATATATATATATATATATATATATATACATACGTGATATGGGCAACAAAAAGTGTGGTATTAACGACAGATCTTATTTCCATCAATACGGGTAAGGAGGCATAGAAAATTATTTTCTCAACCTGTGGAAGTATTGAGACCAAAACACCTCAAAGCCTCAAAGTCTTCCCTCTGTGCCATGTGCTGACTGGAAGGGATGGAGATATGTACTGACAGGGACAGGCACACTAGAGACCTCAAGATCTTGGCTTGTGAAAGAATTGATTACTTTTGTTGTTTTGTCATGCTGAGAGGGAGCTGGACCTCTGGAACCTTTGAGAGTTTAAAGCCAAGGTTACAAACCCACTCCTTCCTGGAGGGCAAGCAGAAAGATGGGATTCAGTCAATAAGAAGTTATCAGCTGAAATGTTGCTTTGCAGAGTAAATGATCTGAAGACCCATTTCTCTAGAAATCTACATGAATCTTTACTCCTCAAAATGCTTTAGTCTAAAAGCAAACAAATATCCTAAGCCTGTCCCTTCACGTGCCTCCACTCACCACCTCCTCACAGTCATTTTTAGAGGAGTCCTTTGTGTTTTTCTTTTGATTTTTCTTCATTTACTTCAACCTTTGGCAAGTCTGTATTCTCAGTAGTCACATGGCATCTGCACCATAATTGTTTGGAATAAATATAATGCAGCTGCTGCTGTGCTGTTTTCTTGTATGCCATATAAAACTGGAACATGTTTATCTAAAATAGATAATTCCTTGTAAGAAGCTACAAAGGATAATGATGCCAAAGAAATAGTGGGTGTTTGCCCTGGCCTACACATTTATGCTACCAAAATATTGATAACAATCATTTTGGCAGAGTGAAGTCCCCAATAACTTTCTTTTAAATTGCATAAGTGGGCCAGGATTAAAGGTTTGCATTTTGCACTCTCTAAAGAAAATAGAACAGAGAAAATATACAAAATATTCAGAGATACTTTGATAGTTTACCTACTTACGTTCCTCAGACTTTTCTTCTTGTTGGTTGGTTGGGTTTGTGTTGTTTGGGGTTTTTTCCCACTGAAACATACTCTCTATTTCCTTACAGTTCTCAGAGCCCTCCAGTCTTTCTGCTGTCTACAGGAGATCAGACTGTTCAGAGGTCTATTAATCTAACACTTGTTTTGATGTCCTTTCCTTATTTTACTCCCTTGCCCTCCTTTAGCATCCACTACAGAAAATACTTTTGTCATAGGCCACAGGAAAATCTGATGATAAGCATTTGATTACTGACTTCTCTCTAGCCAATAATGCATTTAGCGTGAAGTATTTATTAGAAGGAAATGAAAGATTCAGGCTTTTTGAGGAACGGTAGCCAGCTTTCAAGATTAACTGACAAGAAAATATATTGTACACTACTAATGGGAGATGTGTCCCATACTGCTGCTATCGAAGCTGCCACACAAAGTAATGAAATATTCTACAAAACATGCCTACAAGGTAATTTATACAGAACCAACACTTGTCATACTGCTGGAAGTGAGCGACCTATGCTGTTCTGCTTTGCTCCACAACCCCATTAGTTATGGTGGCTGTGGGGAGCTCTATGGACAGGTGTCCTGGGACTCTGTGATGGAAAGGAGAGGGGTCACAAAGCCAGACCCGAGCTGCCTGCTGTCTAAGTCCATTGCAGGGCACATTTTTAAAGTTCCAATGAAAGTTCCTATATATAATTGCCACAGTTAACACACAACCCCTGCTCCGAAGGCTGCCCCCAGCCAAGATGTGAAGGGGAATGACCTGTGCTGCATCTCACAGGCTGAGCAGCTCCCTGCAGTGTCAGCAGAGGACAAACCCAGACTACACATGCTCCTGAGACTTGACAGTGTATTGCTCCCTTTTCCCATCTAGCTGGGCACTGAGTGGGTACAGCCGTGCCCCTCTTTATATCCTCATTTCCATGTCAATACTAGCCTGAAAATGGCTCACCCAGCAGAACAAAGGACCCTGTCTCTGTCAGAGAAGAATTTTCTCACTCCCTTTTTTCCTCTCTTTGATGTTGAATGGCAAAAGGAGAATATGACAAGCTGAGGACAGGGATGGGGAACCTACCTTGTGACAGGCACTACATCACTTCACAGGGGACAGTGTACTGCCACCAACAGTCAACATTTAAGCATTAAGCAGGAAATTCCTAAATCTACTTCTAACTTTTCTGTTACTCACCATTTACTTATCTCTCCTAGTGCTCATAATCTCCAAAAGCATGCTGGTTACCAGCAGCTTGAGACCAAGGATGTGAAAATAAAGAAAATTTACCAGGAAGAAAGCTTTGATAAGATGGAAATAAAATCAAGTCCAAATCGCTTTAATCTATCATTAAAGAAGTACAGGATTATATTTAGAGATTATGGAAACACTCATGAGAACATACTGGGCTGAACAATTGCTATAAATAAAACCCTCTCTTTCTTCTTTTAGCATATTGGCAAACAACTTGATAAAGAAAAACGCAATACTGATCAAAGTACATGTGTAACTAATTACCTGGTTTTACATCCTTCCTCCCCTCTGTGCAGGCATTAATGATGAGCATGAAATACAGGAGTGAGAGCAGATCAAAAGAACATTACCTGAATGTGCATGAATCTCTCATATCCCCCCTTTCCTCCCAAGACTACACTTCTCATCTCTCTTCTGATTTTAGATGCTATTTCACATCTGTTATTCTTTTTCGTCTCCTTTTGGTTTGACAGGACTGCACTGCACATATTGGGGACATGAACCAATGATTATTTCAGCGTGACACATGCACTTAATTTTAGCTATCCAAGCTTGCAAAATTTGACCAGCAAGTCTAAATTTCATTCAAAATGAGGACAAAGTTTTCTGTTAGATTGCAACTCAAGACCTCTATCTCAGTTTGAATCTGGCAGCCTCGTGAGTCTAGGAGATATTGGAATGACTTTCTGATCCCGTGTTGGTTTTTTTCTTCCCTTTGTGCAAGCAGCAGAACTCTCACGAGAATATCCATCTTTATGACAATGTCTCTATCTCTTCCTGTATCATTGTTAAAGAATGATTTTTCTTGTGGGATTTCAGCTTCTTTCAAACTGTAATCAACAACAACCCACTCCCCCCATCAAAAACCCACATAAACCACACAATAGGAAAAAGCATGTGGTGCATATTCCTTAAATTCATGATGGAAAAAATATAAAATCTCTAATGCTGCCTAACATCAGCATGTGCTCTCCCAGTTTATTTCACTTTCTCCTGCTTTTTTCCTCTCTCTTTGCCTCCTCGGTAGATCAGTCTGTCTTTAGGCAGCACATTATCCACAGGGCACACCCAAGGACCACTCAGCTCAGCATTTAAAGCACTTGCTCAGTCTGAGAGACCCTGCAAACTCCTCTTTTCTAGGCACTCCAAACCAAGCTTCCTACTCGTTTTTTTCAGTCCATCCAGCTTCGTTTCCAGAACCATCCTAATGCTGGTACTGTTGTTTCAATTTAGCTTTTCCAAACACAAATCTGTGCTTTGGTTCCTGCACAGAGCCCCTTTGTTTCTGTTAATCCCAGCACAATTGCTCTAATACATTTGTTTTTACCACAGAACCTCCCTGCAACAGAAGATCCTGGTTGTGTTGCCTCTATTAACTAAGAATAACTGTTGATGAAATTACATCCTCAAGGCCTCTTTCATTAGTTTCTTTTGAACTTCTGAATGCTTTCCCAGGGATTTGATTGCTTTTAGACTGGCACTTCCTAACAAGGCTTTTGATGTAAACTTACATGCCACTGTTACTATGACAATGGTGTTATGCTGCAGCAGCATTAATTGGAATTTTGATTATTTCCTTGGCTCGGAACACTCTGTGTTTTAATAACTGGTTCAGCTGTGCTTCAGATCCATGCTGCAAGGCAAAGCTGAAATCTTTGAGTCAGGAGAGCTACTGAAGAGGAATAAATGGAAGATGGAAGTGACATCATAACACCAACAATATTCCTCTCTATTGTTTATGTGATTCATGAAAATTAGTCATTGTATAGACAAGAAGCACATTTTCTCCCAGGCTAGGAAATTATTACATAACTCTCCCTATTCTTATACCCAGATTTATTTTCTTTCAGATATTGGAAATTATGAGAAAGTGTAAATGTGAATTCCCCTAAAACAAAGTATAATATGTTCATGTTTGAAAAGGAGTGGCCAGGGTGGGCTTTGCAAAGGCATCAGTTATCACCACTGCCACCTTTTAACATTCCTCATTCTTCAGAATTTCAAGGTGCAGCACATAACAAGGCACGGCATAAATGTTTGATGAGAAATATTTAACTTTTCCGGTCCCAGCTTTGTATCACATCCCAATTAGATATTGTCAAGGGACAGAAATTAAATGTATCACAAAATTAATTAATCAAGGGATAGAAATGAAAAGTATCACAAAATTAATTAATCTCATTCAATGCTCTTTATTACCAAAATTAGTCCCCAGTCTTAACTCTCAACAATTCATCATATTTTGGCTACAGGTATGTGTGTGTGCATATATACACATACATCGTTCTTTATTGAAACCAACCTGTGCAGCTTTTAGGCCTAATCCAGCGCCTTTAAATTCATTGCATACAAGTTTTCAATTACTTCTGTTATTTCTTTATTTCTTTATTTTTATTCCCATATTTCAGCCGATATCCTACAAGAAATTTCAGTCTAATTCCTGAAGAGGAAATGCATCTGGACCAGAAAGAAGTTATTTCCCATCAAAGGTTTTCAGTCAAATTGCACAGACTCTATTTTTCGATTTTTTTTTTTTCTGCTTGTTTGTTTGGAGTTAATTTCTGGTTTTTTTGTGATTTTTCTCTTTTTTTTTAATAATGGAAAACTCAATGAGAAATTCTTAAATTTTTGACATTTTTTCATTTCTGATAAAGGAAAGCTTTAAAGCCTGTTTTCCCAATTCAGCTCAGCCTTGCACCATTACAATACAAGGCTGCCCTTTGGAAACATGCCTCGGAGACATAAAACCAATCATCTGAACTCCCCACCTACAGAACCTGTAGCCACCATTCTGTTCAGTGCTTTTTTATCCATAATTAAAAAGCTCTTAGCACCCCAGTCACCAGAACTTACCAATGTCAACACGACCAATAAAACAAACCGCAACACACACACACATAATGTTATAAAATCTTTTACCTCCTAAGTAAAATCTAAACACATGGGATTTTATTTCCTCTTTTTTTTTTCTTTTTTCTTTGTGTTGCACAGCACATTCCTATATTACTGCAGACACGTAGGGATGCATATCTCCAAGAAATCGATGGGAGCTGTCTTGAGTGGTTTGATCAATGACTGCCCCCGCCCATTTCAGCCTGGACATTCATCTCCTGTTGTTCTTCAGACAGTTTACAGATTAATAATGAAGCATAAAACCAAGTTAGTGGTAACATATGAGGGGGGGAGATGCAAAGCTGAATATCTCACATTAAGGGCACTCTACACCACCCATCCATCAGACTGGCTTGCAGTGCAACATTTGTGTAGTTTCTGGTGTCTCCTCACAAACACCCACAAATAAAGAAATACAGCTGCTTCATAAGAATGCCTCTATTTTACTTATGAAAATGAAACCACTGGCCTTTTAAAGTGCAAATGCAATTGGTCTGATTCTCCCATCAATCAGACAAAGTAAATCAGAAGTCACTATATCGAATCAAGAATCTATGATGATTTACATTGGTTATTAAAAGAAATTATTCTATGTCAAATCCAAAACAGCTTTTTTTTTCCTTTTTTTCCTTTTTATTTTTCAGTTTTTAGCTTTTGAGGCTTTTTCCAAGATACAGGATCAATAATACTACTGGGAAGAAAGCAGATTATTCAGGGCAGTAAGATAAATACTCTGCTAAGATCACCTGCACTAATTCTATGAATATAGTATGACCTCATCTGGGACAATAAGTTTAAAATTTATTCTGTGGAGTCTCAGGTTATTCTAGCTATACGGCCACCTATTTTGCTTTATTCAATGATTTCACCTAAAAGAAGGTCTAGAAACTGTAAGATAAGCCCTGTTTTTTTCTCCTTAAAATAAAAATAGAGAGAAGCTACCAATCTGTGACTCCTTTAACTTCCATATTATCTTTGTGTTCCCACATCAGCTGTTTGTTTTGGCTATCAAATTCACAAGTTTTGCAAGCAAGGTCTTGTGGGTCAAGCCTTCCTCAAAAGCAGCTGAAACACTATAGCCACACAGCAGATGATAATGAAGACAAGAATAAACATTTAAAAATTCTGCATTTCACCTCCAATACCAAAATTAGAAATAGGAAAACAGAGTAGGTCACTAACAACAGCAAATTATTTTAAGAATCTTTTCAGAAGAGCTAGTCATTCTTTTTATATACATAATTCATATGAAAAAATATGGTTGGAGTCTTAACAAAAAAAATAAAAAAGATAAAATAAATCTAGCAGCATAAAAAAAAAAAATACTCAGAAATCTCCATTTTTGCATATTGTGTTGCCTGCTAAGATTGTATTTTTGTTTAATTTGAAATTGTTGTCATGGTAAAGATATTCCAGGTTATGTAGTAAAGGAAATATGGACAGTTTTCCAGTTATCAACAAATAAACCAATTATCCTAAGTTATTTTTATATATTTTATTTTATTTCCCAAAAATTCACTAAAAATCTCTGGGTTTTGACGAATGAGAGAGGGAAAGAAGAAACAGACATTTTCTCTTAAAAAAAAACCCAAAACACATTTGCTAGAATTAATTTGCCTTGCCTTTTCATCTTCTCGACAAACTTAATAAACTCCAGTAAGAATTTATTAATGAATCAGAATTTGTGAAACAAGTGCAAACAACCAAGGCAAAGGTGGGCGCCAAGAATCCTCACAAAAAGTTGTGGAAGTAGCCAGAGCAAAACACAGCTGCCCACACTGAACAACCCAACACAGACTTAATCCCTTCAAACCAGTGAAATGATCCCCCTTAAAGATTCTGAGATGCAAATTGTGGTTATTTAGGGGATTATATGCAGATTTTGGCTCAGTGTTAATGTTGGCCTGCCTATTTCAATAATGCAGGGTGAATGCCATCAGCAAAATTAGCAGTCAAATGCAGACATAATAACTGCAAAGAAGCTTTTGACAAGATTAGTTGCCTTGCAGGACCTGTGTGGGAGATTCACCATCCTATCAAGTCCAGCCTTTCACCAATCTCCAAGCTGTCAATCAGACCAGAGCACTGCTGCCATAAAAAAATCTGTGCTGTCTCTCTACTAAGACTGGGTTGGAGGAATTTCAGCTTAAAAACTAAACAAAATAAAAGGGAAAGAGAAAACAAATATATAACACCCTCTGTTCCAAAAGAGTGAAGGGGGAAAATAGGCCAGGCTGGATAGGGAAAGGTGATATCAAAGGTTTCAAATTTTCATGACATATGTGGTCATAGAAAAATTGAATAGCAACACACTCTCTGTTTTTTGAGGATTAAATAATTATTATTTGTCATTTTGGTTAAATATCTTGAGTTACTAATTCTGCATCCTGTTATGGGTGTTGTAAATGGGCCCAGGTGGTTTATGGTTACTGAACAGTGGAGAGCAGAGTGAGTTGTTCATTTGGGGTTATTTTCTGGGGTTTTGGTGTTTTTTTTTTTGTAAGGGAAAATCAGAACCATGATCAGAACCACGTCTTTTCATAGCACGGAGCTCTGGCCCTGCTTCATTGCACTTCACAAAGTTTTGGGATGCTTTTGTAGCACAAAGACACAACTTTTCCCCTTTGCTTAACAGCAACAACACTCAAACAGCCACTATCAAAACCAAATGTAACCAAAACTAAACAGCTTTTAGTTTAAAACCTTTGAAACTGTGATATATAAATCATACTATCACACTAAAAGTATTCTCTTCACTTACTGGTTTGACTTAAGAAATAAAATGCCTTCTAGAGAATTAAATATAGTCACACCTGCTGAGAAGTCCTATTGCAATACCCAGCCGAGCTAGTCTAAATGTGATTTCATGAGACTTTGCATCAAAAGAGGTTAAGGTCACAATCCAAAACCATGTGTGAATGGTCAACAGCATCAATGGGCAATTAATAAGGAAGAATCCTCCTGATCTTCTCACGTATCTCTGGATTTTCAGCTTGATTGTCTGATTTTTTAATTTTTTTTTTTTTTTTAATTTGTAAATTTGAGTTGGAACTCCAAGTAGAAACACTGATGATATTTTCCCAATTCATGTCAGGAAGTGTTTTGACTGAAATTTTTTATTGTATTCTGACTTTTCTTGTCAGCCACGTGTCCCTTTTTGTAGAGGGCAAAAAAAAAAAAATTAAATGGATATTTAAAAGTGTTATTTTTAAATTGTGATTATGTCAAGACTTCAGAAGAGTCTGCTTCCTATCCTGAGTAAAGTTAGGATGAAATATGCCATAGGAAAGAAAAATTCCACATCCCAGAGCCTTTATAATTCTGTGAAGTCTCATGGAAGAGAATTATATTGAGAATGTTGTTTTCTGTCATTTGGATTTACAGACCAAAGGGAAGAAAATAATCCCCTGGTTGTTTTATCCTTTCTTTTCACTGAATTAAATAAAAACATAGCCTTTTTCTTGCTGGAGCTGCCAAATCAGTTCCACCGCACTTTATATTTATTAACCTTTTCCTATTTTGCTCATGTTGAATGTCTGCAAGACATATTCCAAAGAGACTGATGGAGAATGGAGGAAATATCTGGCTTGTGATCCTAACTGGAGCTATATGAAAGATATAAGAATCACCAGTAAAACAAAACAGCACCAACCATTCAGAAATATTTAAAGATAATCAAAGTGGACTGATAAAAATTAGTCCACAGCTGAGAAATATACTAGAATTCTTCAATATGTTAATCTTCAAATTAGTACAAGCATAAAAAGGTTGCAGAAAATTCCCTAAATTTCAGGAAAGCACTTACTACAAGCTTTCACCATTTTCGCATTGAAGATCTGAAATGGAAATACGTAAATTTAGAGAAGACATGAAGAAATGAAGGTGGGGAAAAAGAAGGGTAATTAAAACAATGTGCAAATAAAATGGAGAAGAGTTGCACTTTAGTTATGCACATTTTTTTCTTGAAGACTGCTTTTTCTTCAGAAAATCTGAAACTTTTTAGCATCGCTAGCTTGCATCTGATACAATCAGACACATCATTAAGTTTTTTTCTATATCTGGTAATGTTGTGGGTTTTGTAAAAGCAGCGTCTTAGAATGCTTAGCAAAATAGATCTTCATCTTCCAATAAATGGAAACATTTCAGACTACACTGGAAAGCTTTGTCTGTAAAATTCCAAGTTAGCTTTACTGCCCTGTTAGTGCTTTGTTTACCTGTCAGTGTATTGGGAATGAAGAGTGAATTCCTGGGGTACCAGTGCCATGTCAGGAGAAGACTCCTCAAGGCTACTGACCCATAAAGACCCAATTCCAACATTTGCCAGTTGTTGGTGTTGATCTCTGTGGTTTAGAAACTGAGTCTAAACATGTTTTTCTTCCCTCAAATTTAATTGGTGGAAAGGAAAACTAATTTCTTTTGCTCCTTTCCCTCTTATTTTTATTTCATTAATATTACAGAGGATGAGTTATTAGAGAAATACTTCTGAGAAGTTCTGACTTCTCCAGACCATTACTTCTCCATCTATTTTTCTAATAGTTATTAATTTTGCTGAATTTGTACAGGTTAAAATGTAAAACATTCCTTTTACATCTTTCCATGTTGGTTCTAAAAAAATTCAAATAGTGGAGACTACTTGTAAGAGGCAATCATGGTTTTCTTCTTGTCTATTACCATGGTTTACCTGGTATCAGGAGGTAGATTATTATAACTATTTACTAGGGCAGATAGTAAACTTTGACTCTAATAGCACCTGACTTACAGTACATCACATGAATTGGTTTCTGCTATCTGATGTTTTATATTTTTGGAGGAGGTAAAGCAGAACAGATGTCTAATTCCACCATTTTTCTGTATATAATACACTACATATGTTTTGGTTCTCTCATGTTCCCAATGGGAAAAAAACCCCCCAAATATCTTCATGCAAATATAACCAAAGTTTTCAACACTGAATATAAGTTAAATTGCTTAAAATATATTTGGTTTGTCTATTCTGGTCAGTGTCTAGTCTGACACAATTTCTGGGCTTATTTTAACAAACTGGCTTTGGTTAACAGAGTTTTTCAATTCACCATAATTTATTAAGAGTCCCAATAAACTTGGTTCTGTTCTTGATTATCTCTCTGAAAATGCCAGCTTAAATTTAGCCTTGTTTAAATAGCACTAAATCAATGAGAGATCAATGTTGAATATAGCACTGCCTCTTGGAGAGACTTTGATCAATGGAGCATTTGGTTGGTTTTATCTGATTGAGACTTGGTCTGAGACTAGACAATTACAGGAAAATAACTCCTTGAAAGTTAATATATTTTCCTTTTCCTTTACTGTGTGTTCTGACTACAGTGCAAGGGACTTGTGACAAATGCTGTATAATATATGTTATAAAATACTTGCAAAATATATGGTCGTTGATTGTTTCCATAGGCTGCAACATATTTCTTTTCCAGGGCCCACATCAATATATCTCTGTGTCTGTGAGGGTGGAGGAAACTGGGAATGTTAATGATATGCCTGGCTGTTTTTTTTGCCATATCTTGACTAGGGGAGCCCTGTCAGCTATTAAATTGCCCTGTGGGCCCCAAATATCAGCATATGAAACCCACAATATGTATGTATAAAGAAAAATTATAAAAGATAACTGAGTATGCCCTTATAAACTACATATTCTATAAAATCAGAACTTCTCCTGGATGTTTGGAGATTGATTGACATCTCATGTGTCTACAGGAGCACTTTAGGGGCATTCAAGCAAAGGAAGAGAGGTGCTGTCAGAGACCAGGGCATCATAGGCCATGGAGATGGGGAAGGGTCTAGAGGGTAAATTCTATGATCAGCAGCTGAGGGAGCTGGAAAAGGGCTCAGCCTGGAGAAAAGGAGGCTCAGGGAGGACCCTGTGTCTCTGCACAGCTCCTGACAGGAGGGGACAGTCAGGGACATCAGACTGTGCTCCCTGGGAACAAAGCAGAGAACAGGGGGAAACAGCCTCAAGCTGCACCAGGGAAGATTCAGGCTGGAAATCAGGAGGAATTTCTTCATGGAAAGGGTGGTTGAACACTGGAGGAGGCTGCCCAGGAGTCCACATCCTTGGAGGTGTCCAAGGAATGACTGGACGTGGCACTCAGTGCTGTGGGCAAAGTGACAATGTGGGAAGTGCTCACAGGTTGGACTCAATGGTCTCAGAGTTCTTTTCCAACCTAAATATTTCTGAGATTCTATATTGACAGAAAGCTTCTTTCTTCTTGGAGATTGTCACTCCCATGATTCAGGGAAAGTTGAATATCCAACCTACAATCCCAGCAGCATACAGTAGAAGGACTCCTCACAAGGACATAAAGAGCATTCATTTAAACCATGTTTGTTTGGGGTTTTTTTCACACACCCTAATCCATGTGGTCCTAGTCCTTTGTCTAGCTGTATTGAAGACACAGCTCCTTACAATTTACGGCAGACAGTTTAGAAATAATTCTTCAGGGCAGGTTGTAGTTACAAAAACTCCAGATTAGCCATGTGAAGAACAACTCCCCTGCCGGGCCTCAAAAGGGTAATCCTTGCTTATCCCACTTCCATGTCACAGGAATGACAGCATTGCCCGAGGCAGTCATGGACTCATTAAGGTTGGAAAAGTTCTGTAATATCATTGTGTGCAACAATTAACCCAGCACTGCCAAGGCCACCACTAAACCATGTCCCAAGTGCTACATCCGTCTTTTCCAGGGCCCACATTAATATATCTCTGTGTCTGTGAGGATGGAGGAAACTGGGAATGTTAATGCTATTCCCGGCTGTAGTTTTTGCCATATCTTGACTAGGGGACCCTACACATTCACAAAACTTTTAAATACCTCCAAGGATGGTGATTCCACAACTGCCCTGCATAACCTGTTCCAATGTTTGGTAAATTTTTCAGTGAGACAGATTTTACAGGTATGCAATCAAAACCTATCCTGATGCAGCTTGAGGCCATTTCCTCTTGTCCTGTCCCTGTTCCCTGGGATCAGAGGCTGACCCTCACCTGATTGCATCCTCCTGTCAGGGAGCTGTGCAGAGCCAGAAGGTTCCCCTGATCCTCCTTTTCTCCAGGATAGACAATCCCAGTTCCTTAAACTGCTCCTCATCAGACCTCTGCTCCATGACCTTCTCTGGACATGCTCCAGGAACTCAATGTCTTTTGCACAGTGAATGGCCCAAAACTGAACACAGGGTTCAAGAAGTGATTTCCTTTTTGCATCAGACAGAGAATGAACTACTAATCAGATTTCCATACTGCAGTTTTCCAGGATCCTATACTCTGCATTTTCCACAGCACCACTGTGGTCAGATGATCACATTACTATCAGCAGGAATCCCAGAGCTCCTGTAAAACCACTGAGTTCCCTTTCTGGAAATAGCCCATATTTTTTCTTGTCTATGAAATATCTTCTACATTTCTAGCATTGTTTCATAATTTCAGGCTCTCTTTGCACGTTCAGTTACCAATTTATCCCTTATGAAATGAAGGAATCCTCATTACCCATGCAATGTTTTCAGAAATTTATTCTAGAAGTCAGTAGTCCTTTCATCTCCATCTGCATTTTTATAGTTCTGTTTCAGCAAATTCAGTGTTAGATCATTTTAATGTAAACATTTCTCTTAATTTCCTGGTGTCCACTGTTAAATACTATGAGGACACTGCTTGCATTCTCCACGGGAAAAAATAAAACTTAAAAGGTAACCTTAAAAAGTACAATTTATTGTATTGAAAAAATACAAATATGGTCAAAAATCACAGAAAAGCTCCAAAAGAAGGGACTCCCAAAAGGTGTTCTGGGAACAGACATCCTGGTTTAATTGACAGTAGGAATATTTAAGGTTGTTTTATAAGCTTCATTCCTCCAGTCGTGCTCAGCCCAGAAGTCAACACAGACTTTGCTTGCAAAGATCAGCTCATGGTGAGCAGTTAACCCTTGGAGCCTGCAGAGCTCTGCACTGTCCTGAAACACTCCCCTTCCCTGTGTGACAATCTGTTATAGCCCAGTGCCATCGCCAGCTGGCAGGTAATTTTCCTGTGGAAGACTTTTCTTCCAAGTAAGCACTGTCATGGTAATATTCAACCCCAGCCATGTAGTTAAAAGAAATTGAAAGGAATAGTCATTTCCCGAGGATGCCTCAACCCACCCAGAGACAAGCGGGCGAGAGGGGATAAATCGCTTTTGGAGGCACTTTCATCTCTTTGCCAATTAGAAATTAGACTACACACCAGACTTTTATGTGCATAAAGCTTGTTGGGATAAATCTTACTCCAAACATTTGAGTTCTGCGACAGGCAATTCCAGTAACAATAACTATAAGGTTGCCTGAGATAGATATACATTGGGAAACCAGATACTGTTGCTCACAGATTATGGGGAAAGAAAGAGAGGAACACGGCCAGATTTAACTTTTACACATAGTGAACTTATAGAAGGAAAGACAGGAGAATCAAACTCTCATTTAGGATTAAGGAACAAAGACACAGCTTGAATCGCCAGGATGTGGACAGACAAAGTGTAACACTATTGATCAAACAAGTCATGTAGCTGGCCATGGGTATTTAGAGTAAATCCCCAGTCACCAGCATCCCACCTTTTAGAATAGCCTAGCTGGGATCCAGTGGGCAGGCATTATCTGTGGGTTTAATTTTACTGCTGCATCAGGAGCTTTTGAAAAATATGCTTTCAATAGCCCTACAATTCATTGTAGATCATGAAAAAAAAAAAGGACATTTCAAATGAAAAAAACAGGACAGACTCTAACAAAAATAGCAATGAATTCTCTTCCACACAAAGGGGAAAAAAAAAGTGTTTCATGAAATGCCTTGTGGCAAAAATTCCTGACATTACCATTAGTAAATAAATTCTAACCTTTACCTTGTCCTAGTTTTACCCATAGAGTATTTGGATGTCAATCCATGTACATGGGACTAAAAGTAGGTATACTTCCTTTTCTGTGAATATTGTCAAGCATGGGGTCTTCTATTTTAAACCTTATTTCAGGTTAAAATTCTGATATATATTTATATATATGTGTAGTTAGTTACAATGTAGATGTTTATATGTAAGTCTGCTTCAGTTCAAAGCTCAGATTTTGAATTTATGGTGATTAATTATTCATGTTACTTCACTCTAATTATCTATTTCAGTTACAATGTAACTAAGATGACTGCTGTGTATTTAAGTCATCTTGAAATCCCATTGGGATCCTGATTTGGTTTTTCCATTTCCTTAACTTTTCTCCTGAGATGATGTTTCTCATTGACTGGCTGGAATACTGCTGGATTCCTTGGGAGAGAACTCTCCCCCAAGTCTTGCCCAGTTTTCAGCCACCTTTGAAGCTGATTACAACTGTGGCCCATTGTACCAAGGTCAGAGCACAATGCTTGCTTGGCTCCAACTCAAGGGAAGATGAAAAATATGTCTGAGCAAAATAAGGATTAGTCTCAAATAACTGTTGCATACAATGAATGCTGCTTCCAGACAGCATCATTAGTCCACACAAGGAGTGGAAGAAATGTACCTGACAAACAAACACATTTATCTGCCTTGGCTGTAAGACTACCTTTCCTATTTTTAATTAGTATGAAACCTCCACCTTTGCAGTTCATCAAGGTGCACTGTGGTTGATTCATGCTTTTTGTCCCTTCTCACAATAAGGAAAGAATTATGTTCATAATGATTTTGCATTTGACAAGAACCATGAAAGTCTGGCTGGGTATTGACTGTATCAAGACAGTTGTGCTGTTCACACTTGCTTATAGGTCAAAATTTTCATTGGCAATATTATTTATATTAAATATAAATAACATTTTTTCAGTTTTCACTTTTGCAGTTGTCATGCCTCATCCAGGAAAATGGAAAGACTAATTAATTCTTTTCATGGCTAATTATAAAGTTCTAAAATTTGCAGCATGAATACTGTGGGACATGTTGGAAATGCCTTATTCTACCAAAAAAATTTTACCAAAGAAATTTTCCTAAGGTACTGCAGGAGGTGATGCACTATATACACAATGAAACTTATTAAATGTCACATTTTGCTGCAGAAGTCCATTCATTAAAATGTTCTGGTTTAGATACCAGATTTAATGGAATTTCTCTATAAACCTCAGCCTCCTTATCTTTTTCCTGTTAGTTTCTGATGTGCTTCATTGTCAGTTAGAAGAAGGTAAATACATAAGCGATGATGTGACAATTTCAGGACAATACACTGAGTTTATTATCACAGTTTTGAGGAAATCTACTTTGAGTGTAGGACAAAGAAGCCACTTTTGTTTCATTCACCACAGAGAAAATGCAAAACTTACAGAATATAAAGGCTTTAGATGATGATAAGCAAGAAAACTAAGATAACAGCTTGAAAAGCATGGGGGAAAAATAAAAAGTGGGATTAATTGCATTATTCTGAAATAGGTGCAGAGCAGTCAAATTCTCTTCTCACAGTTAGTTCTTGTTCTCACTGAGGTACCATTAATTTGGCCTAAGCAATGAAGGCTTTAATATTAAGCACTGGCACTTCATCTTTTAGTCAGGTAGCAAAGAAAAATCATTGTCTTCCTGTCAAGCATACTGGGAAAAAAGGATTAAGAGCTATAGTTTAAATGATAAGATTGAAATAGTCTTGAAAATGCAAACATTTGCTGGCAGAAAGACAGATGTAAAGCAAACAGTCCATGATCTCCATCTGATTTTAGAGGTTTTACAACATTTGATGGAAGAAAAGAACTCCATTCTTTATGCAATGTCTCAATAATTTCTGCTTTGTTTTTCTTAGTATTAAACTATATCATTTGCTGCCCTGGCTTCAAAACCACAAAGTTTTAGCCAAACCTTTTCTTCAGGTTTGATTCACAGAGGTCTAAATATTTTTCTCTTGGAATTATTGTTTTGAAGGGGAATAAAACACAAGTAGGAGATGAAAACTGCATGTTTAATTTTCATTCTGACTACAATTTCAGTGTTCAACATTTTTTGACTGCTATTTTAAGTGCTGGGAAAAGGACAAATTGGCTGAAAGCAAATGTTCATGGGCCATTGAACGTACAAAAAATTCAAGGTATTTGATGCGAATTCACATAGAACTATGAAAACAATATTCCCGTCCTCTTTTTCATGCTGTAACTGCAGAAGAGGAATTCCTTTTGGAGTGCTGTCAGCAAAAACATGTCCTTTATTAAAAAAAAAATTAAGACATAAAGAGAAATGAATATCCAGCAGTATCAGCCTGAAAGAAAAATGAAAGCAGCTGTGTCAGCTCTGAAGGTCTGACTGAGTGAGTACATGCCATTTTTATACCTTATTTCAGACTGACTGGAGTATATACCTTGGGAATACACAAAATTAGAGCCTTGTTCTAGCAGTCTTATTAGGGCAAAATTACCTTTGAAATTGAGTAAAGAGAGAGAGAGAGATCTAAGATTTACAGGGCCCAGACTTGAAAAAAAGGAATCAACTGTGTAAGAATTGATTTATAGTATCCAAACTCATGGTATTATCTTGTCAGCAGACACCAAAAACAGCTCCAACAGGGATAGCGTTAGAACTCAAGGGGAAGGACTGGAATAATTGATCCCATCTGTTAGCATCCCAATCACTAGCAATGATCAGCTCAGGGCTGTCTTGAACAGATCAAATGGATTTTCAAAGAGTGACTATTAACAGCAATCTGTTTAGAGAGATGTAGAAAATTTAGGTCCACTGGAGATATCTTGTACTTCCAGCACTCTGTAAAGCCAGAACAAAAGGTTTAAAACTTATCTCAATGCCCCCATGTATTACTTACATTGCCCAGAACTTCAGGGCTGCAGTACATGAAAATAAAGTGTTAAATTTTACTCAAGCAAAACAAAAGTAACATATTTCCATTCCTAATCCAGGAAGAATTATGATGCATATGGGAAAGAATTATTAGTTTTGATAAAGAAATTGTATCAATTTCCCAGCTAATCTCATTGCATGTGTTTGTTTATTTGGAGTTTTTTAAGAAAGGAATTTAAGAATGACAGGATTGTTGGACACCGGGCACATTGTGCTCATCTGGTCCCACCTCCCTGTTCCAGCAGGGCCATCCCAGAGCACGGGGCACAGGATTGTGTCCAGAGGGGTCTGGAATATCCCCAGTGAGGGATTCTCCATCCCCTCTCTGCACAATCTGCCCCAGTGCTCGGTCACTGCCCAGGACAGAAGTTCTCCCTCATGTCCAGGGGGAATTTGCTGGGCTCAGGCCCTGCCCGTGGCTCTGGTGCCATTGCTGGGCCCCAGAGCAGAGCCTGGGCCCTGCTCTGCCCCTCCCTGCACACAGGGACACACAGGGATGGGGTTCCCTCTCAGCTGGGGCTCCTCTCCAGGCTGAGCAGCCCCAGCTCCCTCAGCACTCCTGGATGCATCTTGTAAGGGAAAATGGACTTTAATAACTCTGGAAAATAATTCTGCTTTCTCTGCCCCCTCTATTCCCAGGGTCTCTTCTCAATTTACTACTGGGCCCACATTATACTTTGTTTTCTTTTGGTTATTGATGTATTCAGAAACCCTTTTGAGTTATCGTTGACAGCCTTGGCCAGACTTAATTCTTTTTGGGCCTTGGCCCATCTAGAAGGAGAGCTGGGGAGACTAGTGCTAGTGCTAGTGTATGCAAATCTGAAAAAAAGGAATTTAAGCAGTAAAGTGCTTAAAAAATAAGGGCATGAACTAAAGTAACAGGAAAGTTTGGCTCCCAGAGAGTTTTGCAGAGAAAATTCTATGCATAGAGGAAAAGTGATGTCCTAAGTGGGACTCTGACAAAGACTTTCCTGAAACCTGCCTGATAGCAACTACTCACTGCAAGTGAAAGTGCAGAAAGATCACAGAATTGTTTAGGCTAGTGTCGTAGGTTGACAAGGAAGTGAATCTTTTGGGAAGTTATAGCCAAACCAGTGGTCAGGTATCACTGGCTGGGGGTTATTTACAGACCACAAACAGGATGGGACTGCTGTGGAACTTGCCTTGAGCTGTTTTATTTTTCAGCATCAGTCTCATTATGTAATTATGACAATGGGAAGATGCCAGGAGCTCACATTCCAGGCAGTACACAAAGAACTTAATGTTACAACTTAATTTATAAGCTTCTTGACCAATCACACAAAGCAAAAACACATTGACAGTAGTTCTATGCAACCACTGTAAGCACATGTACCTTTGGTTAAACAATGTTTGCTTATTTCGAATACAATAACTACTTGTAAGTCTTAAAACACAATGCACAGAGCTCCATTATTAAGCTTTAACCTTCCTAATATCTTGCTAGATAAACTTTCTGTAGCTTAGAGATACTCTAGACAAGTGTTAATACACAGACCATTGTTCTATTTGCTGTTGCTTTTCTACAATTTAAATTTTCTGCTGCCATATCTCATGGCTGCTGTATAGCTCTAATCACAGGTTTGCTATTTCTAGGGCCTGCATTTTGCAGCTTTCCCAAAACCCTCTAATTTTGTGGATTCCCACAGTCAGGTTTGCACTGGCAAACCTTTGGTCCTAGAGGACCAAAGTTCTCTAAGTTCATCAAGCCCAGCCATTAACTCAGCACCACTGTGTTCACCATTAAACCACATCTCTAGGTGCCACATCCATGTCTTTAAATTCCTCCAGGGATTGTGACTTTACCACTACTCAGGGCAGCCTTTTCCAATGCTGCTCAATCTTCTCCATGAAGAATTTTTTTTTCCCCCTAATATTTTAATTAAAGATCCCCTGACACACCTTGAGATCATTTCCTCTTATTAGACAGAGCCAGAGAAAACAGAAGCCTGGGTTTTATTAGTATAAATACCATTTCAGTACTTTAGTTAATATTGCTGTTCTCCAGCAACTACACCATGACCTAGAAGTCCAAACTCCAGGTTACATTCAGGACTAAATTCTCATGAAGACACATGACAACTTTATGCTTCCATACACCTTTGTGCATTCATAAGAGGGGTTATAAATGTTAAATAACCATCTGACCCATTAGAAAAGTAAAACTATCAATCACCAGAATTCCTCCTGGCTGCAGTGTCTCCTTCACAGCTCCATGAAGCTGAGGACACGAGTGCCATGTGTGCTCCCTGGGGACATAAAGAGCATCACATTCTCATCATGAAAGCAAAACTCTTCCTCATTAGGTTACATCTCTGTCACAACACACTGATCAATCTTTCGGCGTGATACGCAGCCAGCACAGAACAAAGACTACAAATGCCATCAAAACACAACACAAAGCAGCAAAAACCTTTGTCTGAGGGAAAACACCCACAAAATGACCAGAAAAACCCCACAGCAAGAGAACAGAGAACCATCAGTGCCCTCCTGCACCCCTGAGTCCTGTTCTGGTGTTCACACACGCAAAGATGATTACGGGCAGCTGGCACGTAAAAAATTTTACACTGGCATTCACCACTTTTTAAATGCATTCAGAGTGCTGTTTAAATTTTAACCTATGGTAAAAATCAGACAGGTTTGCACATCTCAGTTGCCAGATTTGCTCTCCCAAAATTCCCAATTCTAATGAGTATACTTGAAAATCATTTTACATGGGATAACTGTAGAGGAGGGAAACAGAGGGTACTGCAGCTTTCCTTAGGGTGAAACCTTGATGAAACTCTCTTATATGATCAAACCCCCCCACACTGATGGAACAGGAATAGTCAGTGTGCCTAATGATGTGTTATTTCATGCAGATCTTCAAAATCCATGTTTCTAAGATTTTGCAAATTCTTACCTTTGTTTTTTAACTCCTTGGCTGGATGTAGAGCACAGTGATAACAAATAACAAATAAAAAAGACCAAAACAAACGAAGAAAATAAAACCAAAAAAGAAAAAACTGAAAAAGATAAAAAAAAAAAAAAAAAGAGACGAACAAAAATCCCAGGAAAAAACAAGTAGATGAGAGATTGCCTTTTATGCTGCAGAACCTCATTGCTATAGAACATACCATAGATTCTTCTAAATGCATTGATTTTGACCTACCTAATTATTGAGCAAACTGGGCCATTGGCATTGCTGAGCAAAACAAACACAGGGAAACTCTAGTGCTGTAAGGGCAGAGGCGCTTTGCTTTGTCCCCATTTCCTGCTGGGCATCCCAGACAAGGAGCCTGGCAGATGGTCAGAGCTGTCCACTCTGCCATCCACCCACCTCCCCTGCCAGCTCTGCTCAGCACATCCCCTTTGTGGGCCGCTCCCTTTGGGGTGCCTGATCCAGCACTGTGCACAAAGCAGGAATCCAAGGGTAGGATTTGTCTTATCTCATTTGAGCTATCTAAAGGTTAGAGATCTAAATCTGAGCTGGTCACCCTGGGCTCTTTTGTTTTTTTGTCAGTGGAGAGAAAGAGGACAGAGGGATGAGTCTCTGGAGATGTTCATCTCCTAGTGGTGTGAATCACCATTTATATAAAACCCCTTCTGTGATGTTAGAGATCAAGTTTATGCTCTATTGTGTTATAGCTAATTCTCATACCAAAGCACCTAATAAGTCTCAGGCATGACCCGTGACCATGGTATGACTACAGCTCTCTTTATTCAAAGTGGATCCTTGTAGTTTCTCTTGATGGAAATTTCCTGTGTTTTTAACATGAGTTTGAGTCCAAGACAAAGAAATGGTCACTATTTATATTTCAAATGGTATTTTCTAAGACTTACTTATTTTTAAAAAATATTCTAAACCTTTCAGAATTTGATATTTCCACACAAACTTCACATATAAAAAATTGAGAAATCCTAGAGACTCAAAAGAAATAATTTTAAAATAAATAATAGAGCTGATCAATAAAATGTACCCTATATCCTGTGTATTCTTCTTTCTTAGGCAGTTTTTCAATACAGAAATTTCTTCTATAATGTGTTGAATGGGATAAAAGAGGTTAAAAACCAAAGCAAAATAAAATCTCACAATATTAAATTCTAATGAATGCAAAGACCTTGAAAACATCAGTGGCTCTGCAAGCTAAGTGCTGATCCCTTTGATAGAATATGCAGGAAGAAAATGGTTAGTAGCTGAAATGCTGTGGCACAGTAATAATTGCTTTGCACCTGTAATTCTATCTCTCATTTCCCTATTCACTGTTTGATGCTTTTGTTTATCACAGAGCCATATTCCAGTCTCTTCATTTGTAGTCCATTTCTGCAAAATAAAGCATGCTGCATGCTGAATGACACAAAAGACCATGATGATAAATTAAACAATATTTCTTTCTCAGACTATTGTTTTTTTCCTAAGCAGAAAAACATTTTCTCTTCTTTGTCTTTCTTTTTTTTTTTTTTTTTTTTTTTTTTTTTTTTTTTTTAATTAATTCCTGTGTGGAATCCCAGGGTTTGTTCCTATCTCATTATATAAAAGCTTGACAACTTTTGGCAATTGTTAACATTATTTTACCATCACTGCTATTATTTTGCCATCACTGTTATTATTAGGATTCAAATCAAATTTTGCAAATTAATAAGCTTGTATGGAACTTATCTGAATGCAAACCAAATTGTAATTAAGGTTTGGAAAATTTGCATTTCTGCTCTGCATGGCAGGAAGGCACTTTTCCCACACAAGTCATGAAGAGAAATTGTTATGGAGAACAAAGGGAGATGTCAGCTACTCTTTTTAGTGAGGACTAAATTTTGACTGAACCAGTGAAGTTAAAGGCACAAAAAATTGGTGGGTTTAGGAAACAAAAGAAGGTTGAAGAACAAAAGAGAAAAATTTCACATCTCCAGAATAAGTGGGCATTCAGAATTTCATGGACAGATGAAAATCAGACTTAAAGGAAGGCATCTGAGCCTGCTGTCCTGAATGCTTATAATCTTTGCTGGTCATTATAGCTCACAGTCAAAAGCTATAAATCTTTTTTATAAAACATTTATAACTTCAGGGGACCCTGGTCGGGACCTGGGGACAGGCCCCTGTTGGAGGCAAAGTTGTCACCAAGAAGACAAGAAAGGGAAAAAAAGGAAACGTTGGAGGAAGTGACAAAAGGAGAAAGAGAAGACAATTTGGAGATGTTTCAGCCAGGAGGTATCCCCTGTGCTGCTGACACAATGCAGGAGGAGGGGGAGGATGAGGAGGACAAAGGGGACAAGGAAGAGGATGAGGAGGAGGAAGAGGAGGATGAAGCAGCCATTGAAGGTGAACATCCTGGCAGCAGAGCAACAGTGGGATGGCTGCTCATCTTCTGCTGAGAAGAATCTCATAATGTCAATTAGTGACCACCTGATGATGGTTTCTTATACAATGACCAGTATTGGGAAGTTTAGGATGTTGTTTAATGAAGGATGTTGTTTCATCATGAGGAAAAAAATCTCAGCCTTCACGTCACCATATTATCTTCTGATACTATTATTTATACTTCATATATTTAACGTGTTGATAGTTCATCTTATTTTTTTTTGTCTGCAAATTGCTGAAAATGTTTCTGTGTGATTAGCACTGCTTAGGCAAATTATAGGTGTACTCTTTTTGCACTCAATATTTCAGGCAACCAAGTTTGCACTGTTTTCTGTATTTTTTCTTCCATTTACCCTTACTTTTCAGCAAACACCTTCACTGCAATTTGTGATTTAAAAATAAATAGCTTGCTCTCTTTTCCACCAAAATATAATGTTGATAGATCAGCTTTCCCAAATCATTTACAGCCATCAGTGTCATTCCTAAAGTGGTGCAAGAGTTATTGAAAAGTCTTCTCCTGCAGTAACTGTAGAGCTCCCATCTGACTATTCAGATGATGACTGAAAGATCTAAATTTTAGTTTCTTAAATCACTGAATTCAACATTAAATTCTGTCACATGAGATATTATGAGCTACACAACTTTTCATGATGAAATAAAGGCTTAATGTTGTTGGTAAAATGTGTACACACTCAAGGAAGCAGAGAAAACAAATTTATAGAAAGGACCCAGCAACGAAGAGGACTTATAGAAAAGGATATGAGACAAGGAGAAAGAGAACATTAATTAGATGGGGGGCAAAAAAAGAGAAAAAAAAAAGAATAAGAGACAAGGTACAGTGCAAATATTTTTGAACATTGTTACAGCCAGCACACACAAAGATAGCAAGAAAGAGGTACCACAATTTCCAAATATTTACTCTGGGTAGATCAACCACCAAGCATTCCTCAGGCTGCCCTTAATTGGTGAAGATCATAGCACTGTGTAATGACCCCTCCTTCCAGGAGACTCCCTGATAGTGTTGTAACACCTAAGCATGGCACCACTGAGATGCCAATTAAACTCATCCTCAGAAAGTAAAGAAAGATTTTTTTTTATTTTTTTCAGAAATCTTTGATAGAAATTTTCTGGAGTCTTTTCTCTTCTTGCTTTTGTGCACCTGGATGTTCAAATCAATAATCGACTCAGTAATAGGGAACAAAGTTAAGTAATTTGTGCCTAACTTTTTGTAAATAAGGGCAGAATTGCTATAGTAACAGCAGAAGGCACTCAGTCACTGTGACAAAAATGTGGCAACCTGATAGCAGAGGCTAATGAGGGTGTTCAATTTCAGCTGAATTTCATTAAACTCAGCTTCTCCCCACTGCAAGACAGGAGGGAAGGAGGGAAGAGAAAGGGAGGAGTGGCCACTCAGGCAAAGACTAGCCTAATATTCACCTTAATTTGGAAGTGAAATTTGTCTGAAAAAAGATGGGCTGAAAAATGTGAGAAGAACAGAGCAAACAACACAAAACAAAACGAAAGTGTTTCTGTATTGTGACTTGTTGAAAATGAGAAAAGTCCCACGTCTAAACTATAATTTCCTTCAATTCCTCTTTATCTTCTTTCTGTTGAAATGACTGTTATTTATTATCATCAGAAATGGACTCTTAAATCAGGAAAAGGCTTAGAGGACTGAGTTTGGACTCTACTGAAAATAACCCTGCTGAGGTAAAGGGGCCCAAATGCACTTCAGAGAGTGAGGAACTGGGTGTGCACCAGGCAGCACTTGGGAGTCACAAAGGAGGAGGAGGACACGTTGTTCATTTTGGAGTCATCTCTGAAGGCATTCCCCTGACAATTCCGTGGAAGTCCTTCTGAAAATCAGGCTGATTTGCAAGCAATAATAATAATAATGAGGTTTAGGCATGTGAGCTGGAGCACTGAGGTTTGTCACTTTGGGCAGAAAGAGCTTTAGGGGAGGATTATATACAAAAACTGTCAAAAGTGCTTTGTTGTCTCTAGCTATAAAATACTTAGAAGAAACAAAGTGTTCCCATAAAGAATGCATTTTCTTTGACCAGTGTTGAGGTTGAGAAAAAGAAATAACAGTCCAAATCACCCTGTTGCAATTACCTGGGCAATGTGCTTTCAAACCCTCTCCAAAAACAGAACTGTGTCCTGTTCCTAGAGCTGCTGAAAGTGGGAGGTTGTCACCTGGATTTATGAGCCTGCCTATTACAAAACATTTATGGGCAACTATAACTGATGGTCCCTAAAGGAAGTTAAAAGTGATATTTAGCTTAAGTAGTCTGTCCCTGCTCTCTGTTTTAATGCAAGCATTGCTTTGTAGCTTCAGGCCATGAAAGAATAGAAATACATGACATGGAAAGTTCCTATACACCCTTTTGGGTTTTTTTTTCTTTTTTCTTTGTCTTTTCATTTTTTTTCTATTCTTAGGAGAATTCATCTTTCAGTCATGCTCAGTGTCATTTTTCACAACTGAGTAGCTTTAGACTAGTTATAAGAAATGCTCTTTCTGGCTATAAAAATGAGTGATATTTCAGGGATTATTCTTTTCTCTTGGATGCGAAGGAAGGGTGGGAATAGAATCCAATCCCTCTGCTATCACCTAAGGTTGAAGGTCAGGCGTAAGTTGTATATTTTAGATTTTTAGATAGCCAAATAAAAGTTTTATTCCCAAGAAGTTGGAATGAAAAATTAGAAGAAAACTATTGTTGTATTGAAAGACATAAAGCCACAAATAAAGTTTGTGGGAAAAAAAATATTTTATATTTAGAAGGGTTTTGTTTCTATCTTTGAAACTCTTGATAAATACCACATGAACTATTCAATGAAAAATAAAATTAAATACCGATTAAGACTATGAAATAATGTCCTATTTTAAAATATAATCAGCCATTGCTTTAGAGGGTAAGATAACAGAAATCCTGCGGTGTTTTTCTAGAGAGAGGCTGTGAGAGCTTGAGGGCTGGATGGGGCTAAAAGACAACACGTATTTTTCTAGATTTATGAGAAATCATGTTCAGTTAGGGCTGTGTATAAATACTTCAGTTTCTCATTCCAATGTATTTTTCCATTCACTTCAGGCTAAGAAGAGAAACAACATATGTTTTCACAGTGGATCACTTATGAGTAAGAAAATGTCTGAATTAGGAGGTTTCAGCTTTCTGATGTTGTCAGTCACATCTGGAGATAAGTTCAAGACAAAACTGCTCACTCTGTACTCCTTGGGCAGTATTTGAGGATCACTGGACTTGGCCTGAATAAAATTCATGAGTTTTAGGATCTGGAACCATTCACCTCTTGTATCTACTGTAAAAAGTCCTTTGGGCTATTAAAGCAGGAAGATTAAAGTTAAGGAAGATCAATCATGAATGAGCTAATATTGATTCTAAATTGGCTCTAGTTTTATCTTCGACAAAGTGGCAAGAACAGCGTGCTTGCACAGCTTTTCCTGTTTAGAGGCTGGTTTGTGGTGTTCAGATTGACACCTTGTTTGGATTTGGGTTTTTATTCCCCTATTCAGGATTTTTTTTTTTTTGTCTGTTTGTTTCATTTTAGTGAGCACAAAGGAAATTCAAGGCTCTTGATTGCTGGATACTCCCTTTACCCTGGGGAGCCCTCCTATGAATGAGGAAATTCATTATTGCTAAAAGGGTTGCTGTTGTAAACACTCCATCACCATAATGAGGGATGTACAGCCTCCTCCCCAGCACTTCCTACACAAGCTTAGATAGCACTAAATATGTGTTTGATGGTAGTTAGTGTAATGCAAAGGAGAAAATGGTACTTCTTCCTATGAAATGACATCAGGTGCCCCCAGTGACCTTGGCTGAGTATCTTGGGACCTGGCACTGTTTTTTTACCTTTAGTGCTCAGCTCTGGTGGAAAATAAAATAAAATCACAGGTAGGGACAAAAGGTTTGTGCCCCCAGCTCTGCAGCAGGGCAGAATACTGGTATTTCAACGTGTCTGTATGCACCATCCCTTATTGAAACGTACAGCTGAGGGAAAGTCGGGCATCTTCTGTTGGAGTATCCCTGGTGTGCAATAAATTATTTTTATAACACAATTGCTTTTTCAAAGCCTGTGTTTCAGGGAATCATGGAATCATTAAGGTTGGAAAAGACCTCTAAGATATTCAAGTCCAACTCTTCAGCCAGCACTGTCAAACCCACCATTCAACCATGTCCTGAAGTGTAACATCCAAGTTGCAGTGAACATTTCTAGGGATGGTGATTCCACCTCTGCCCTGGGTAGCCTGTGCTGGTCCTTCATAACCCAAGTGAGGAAATATTCCTGAATATCCAATCTAAACCTCTCTGGGTGACCCTTGAGTTCATTTCCCCTCCTCCCTATTCCCTGGGAGCACAGCCCGACCCCCCCGGCTGTCCCCTCCTGGCAGGAGCTGTGCAGAGCCACAAGGGCCCCCCTGAGCCTCCTTTGCTCCAGGCTCAGCCCCTTCCCAGCTCCCTCAGCCTCTCCTGGGGCTCCAGCCCCTTCCCAGCTCCGTTCCCTGCCCTGGACACGCTCCAGCCCCTCAGTGTCTCTCTTGTCCTGAGGGCCCAGAGCTGTCCCCAGCACGGGAGGTGCCTCAGCAGTGCCAGCACAGGGACAGGCCTTGCCCTGGGGCTGTGTCACAGCCTGGCTGGGACAGCCCAGGGGCCATTGGCCTCCTGCCCCCCTGGGCACCCTGGGCTCGTGTCCAGCCCCTGGCACCAGCACCCCCAGGCCCAATGGTTGGGCACAACCTCAGCCATGAGGAAGATGAGGATCCAAAGCACCTCCTCTGTTTCAGGAATCAGGGAGATTGATTTGATTTGATTTGATCTGATCTGATCTGATTTTCTTATTTTACTGTTACCATCCCCTCTTTGCCCTGCTCATCCCTTTAGCCCAATTTGGCCAGTGTGTTGCTTCCTCTGTGCTTTCAATTATTGACACAGAAAGACCATTCCATACAAGGAAGTGTGATGGTCTTTAAACCACAGCTACAAAAAGATGTTGCAAGGCCTGGAAAGGAAAGCTGACAGGAGCAGTAGTTTCAACAGGCAGAGATGCCATCCTGATGGCACTGTAAGCAAGAGTGAAAATATCTCATGGGGAATGATAACAGAAAAAGAAGATGAAGAAATAGCAGGGAGTTTATAGTGCTATGTGCAACTTCTTGATTTTGCCTCCAACAGAAAGGATTGCTCCTCTGGTTTTGTTTTCAGATCTGATGATAATGACTGTCACTATTATGCAGTGACCCATTTTCTTTTAATAACTGCAAAAACATAAAGAGATTTATTTTACAGCATTCATAAATCCTTGAGAAAATGAAAACACAATTAACCTGAGCTGGTTAATCTCTTATACATCTTAATTCAGTAAATTTTCCTTCCTCAGAATGAGCTTGACCCCTGCATAATAGCCAGTGATTGCAAGGCCTGTGATGAAGAGATAGACAGATACTTTCAGAGAGAGATAAGTGAATCCTGGAGAGCTGGAGAATTTGTAAATTCAGTTCAACGCTGAACCTTTCACCTAGTGCTTAGAAACCCTCCTGTTAATGTAAAAAATTATTCTCACAAACAAATGAGAATGTAAACCCCTAAAAAAATCCAGCATATTTTTAGCTAGAAATAAACAGAAGCACAGCCTGTCTCCAGCTCTCATTCACAGCTTCTTTATTCTGCCTTAATGTAAATGACAATCAGGTCTTAGGCATTTATCTTCCATGCAGCTCATGCTGTGTCTCTCTTTTTTTTTCCCTCTTCCCCTCTTTTTAACCTTGTTTCTAATGGATTTTCTTTACCCTTTTATGCACTGGTGGAGATAAATCAGGACTGAACTTGGACCTGGTCTTCTTCTGTATAGATGATGATTTGTATCATGCAAACTGGACAAAATCCCTTGGAGAAATAGGTAATGTCAGTCAGGAATATAAATAGGAATTTTCTCCAGAAGGTGACTGGACTAAGACTATAATTTTCCAAATAGTGTGCTTGTCCTGAAACAGAATATGTATAATCAGATCATGAAACATAATAGCTTTTATAAGATCATTTTAATGGTTTTTTGTTTGTATGATTTGAGATGTGCACTCCTAAAAACCGCTCTGAGAAAGGAAATAATAAAAGGTATTATTAGAAATGTATTGCTGCAAGTGCTTCCTGCAAGATATATCCAGATAATTTATTTTGTAAACCCATGAAATTTTATAGTGCTGTAGTAACATTAATCAAAATTAACAGAATAGCAATTTAAAAGTGTATAATACACAGAATCACACACAAAATGGGTCAGACTGGAAGGCACCCAGTGGGTCATCTGGTCCCACCTCCCTGATCCAGCAGGGTCATCCCAGAGTACAGGATTGCATCCAGATGGTTCTGGAATACCTCCAGTGAGGAAGACTCCACAGTCTCTGGTCTCTGCTCCATCTGTAGCCACCCACACACCAAAGATGTTTTTCCTCATATTCAGGTGAAATTTCCTTTTTAAATAAGCATTTAAACTTGTGCTTGCCCCTGACACAGGTACTTAAATGCTTTTGCAGAGTAACAAAAGAATTGGAGGGTTGGATCTTCCCTACAGTCTGGCCCACAGCTTCCCAGCCTCCCTCTAATGCTTCTGGAATACAAATTGCATCATACACTTAAAATACTTCAGTTGTGGCAGTTTGGGTGTCTACTGCAGTGTTTGTCTGGAACAAAACTTCAGCTTTCAAATCCTCCTGTAAAATGAAGGATGGCTTAGACTGACTGAAATGCATGGGTAGAATTCCAGCCTCCTGGGGTGTGGTACTTTTATAACAGCTTCAGCTGAGCTTTTACGAGAGGCTTAGACAAACTGGAAGTGCAAATGCTTAAATATATATGTATATACCACGGAGTAATAAAATATTCTGAGTTGAAAGGGTCCCGCAGGGACCACTGAAGTCCAGCTCCTGGACCACCCCAAGAATATGTCTATAGATGTATTTGTGTGTGCATATATATCTATATATAAAGATAGATAAGTATATACTATTTTAGATTCCAGGGGTAAGAAATGATAATTTGAGAGAAAATTTCTCCTTTTGGAAGCACAGGTTGACTTGCAGATGTAATATTCTACATCTATAGATGTTCAGCAACAGTAATACAGACAGTCTACAAAATATTTGCTGCAACTCTTGGGCTTTCCAAGTTCTCCCTACGGCTATTTCCTTATTCTCTTTTGTCTGGTCCAATCTTCTTTTCCATAAATGTGAGGTGCAGACATTGCCTTAATCCTCGTGCCTCCCTCAGAATAATCCATTTTCACGCCCCCAACTTGTATTGTAGTGACCCAGACCTTGGGAACACTTGAGATCTTGAATGAAATCTTGATTGTTTTTTGTCAAGGCTGAGCATTGCCTTGTTCAAACAGGCACTGGACTAAGAGGTGATGGGAAAAAATAATCTGGAATCTGTGATTCAGGCACGGGACTAGGAGGTGATGGGAAAAAAAAAATCTAAGCTAGAGAGGGGTTTAACTAGCAGTGTTGTGGCCTGGTGGAGAATTGCCTTAGTTTTGGAGGCACATCCACAGTGGGGAAGAGGCTTTTGGTGGTTCCCCTGACCTTGCACTGACATCCCATGTTTCTGTCAAAGAAGTAATCCCACAGCTGCCCATCTTCTGAAAAGCAGGTTGAAATCCTGTTTTATGCTCTGCTGTTGATGGGAAGGGATGGTCCCACCTGAGTGATAGGTGTCACTGGGGTCTGCACGGGGTCCCCAGCCCTGGGCTGCCTGTCACTGCACTGGGCTCAATGGCAGAGTGACAGGCCCTTAACAAGAACAGCTGCAGCAGGCAGCAGTCTAATAAAAGTAATCCTATTTACAGCCTGCCTTGAGATGTTCCTGAGAGTTGAAAAGTTCACCTCTGGCAGTTTGCTGGGCTTGTCACCTTTTCTGCCATTTCCTTTGCATGTAGCTCAAAGGCGCGGGGGTTTATTGAATGGGAAATAGAAATGAAAAATGAAAAAAAAAGTACAAACTAAAGCACGCTCCTGAGTATGGCAGGAGTCCCATCTCCAGGAGTTTAGTGGCAGCACATTTTTGTCTCCCTGTCAGAGAGACAAAGCCATTCTTATAAGCCTAATCTACAATATCACATATCCTTTTTATGTGGCTGATATTATTATCTCCTATCCATGGGCATTCAATCCTAACTTAATTAACTTGGCAAGAAGAAGCATTGTGCTGTCTCACAGTCAGTGTCTGTTATGCTCTCAAACCATCCTACCCAGCTGGGTATCAAGACTTTTTACCTGCCTGCACTTACTTTTGATCTGTGTGGCATACAATAAATCCAGTCAGCAACCCCAGAGAGCCTTGCTCTATATCATCACTTTGAGGAACGGACAGATCACCTTTTTTCAGTTTTTTTTCTTCATTCTTTTCTGTAAAATTAAAAGCCTTCAGTGCTCACCAGATGAACTCGAATAAAGTCTTATTTTTTCGCTCTTTGACTGAACACCCCCTTAGAAGATCATAACTTAGGGACTATGAATAACTGCTGGAATGGCACATTAATATTCACACAGCAGTAGATTCAAGTTTCAATTATGTAGCAGTAAAAAATAGAAAAAGAAAAAGAGAAGAATCTGGTCTGACATAGTTTGGCACTCTAATGTGAATGTGAAAGACATTGGGATGGATTGACAAAATTTTTAATTATAGAACATAGGCACCCTGAACCTGACCTTCTTTTTGAGGATTGAATTATTTCCAAGAAACAGCATCTTCTCTGCTCCCTTTCCATCAGTGTTTGTTCATCCTTGTTGTACTCTGATCTGTCACATTTTAAATGGAGAGAGAGAAGTGCTAAAGTATTATAAAGAACCATCCTAGTCTGGAAGACTAAAATAATAAAAATAATGTCTTAGTGCAGCCTTCTAGGCTACAGCAATTTAAGGAAAGACCCTTGGTAGATTAAAAAACCTTGTTTCTAAATCGCCTTATATTTTAGTTGATATATTTCTACTAAATTTTTGGATATTTTGGAAAAACTCTAATGGAAAAATCGTTCCACTCTCTCTTACCCCCATTCAAAAACCAAAACCAAAACCAACCAACGAACCAACCAAAAAAAACCCCACAACCTGCCCCCTCCAAAAAAAACAAAAAAACCCAAAAAAAATCTTCACTGAAGACATTTAAGCAACCAAAATTTGACTATGATTGCTTAAAGTAAACATTTTCAATTGCAATACCTGTCACTATTACTATACATAAAAATTACGGCCAAAATAAATATTATGTAAAATTTAGATGGTTTGGTTCAGAAAAATGGATAATTTTTGCTATAAAATCAAGAATAATAAAAAATTTTCAATTTTTAAATTAGTAATGTACTTGTGGCTATAGAAACATACATCAGAGTATTGCTATCAGAAACCCTTCAATAGCAGGACAAAGAACTAAGGACATGATCTTCCTTGAGGCATCTCTTTTGAATAGTCACTACTTAAACCTGAAGGTCTTATTTCAGGAGAGAAAGAGGAAAGGCTGGAGAAATCTCAACAGCTGTCAAGAGGGAGGGGATGAATTTATATAAAAATCTTCTGTGGGGTTTTGATAGGGGACAAATTAAAATCAATACTTTTCATTCTCTGTAGGTAATGATAGCTTTGCCTCACAGATTAATTAACATTAAAAAACAAGAGCCACTTTTCTTTTTAGTCATTTTTGCAGGAAACGTGTATTGAATTTTAAGTGAAAATGAAGGGCTATGTTTAGATACAGAGCTACTTGGAGATGTTAAGTTGTGCTTGGTAAATCTACATCTAATTGTGGGAAGCAGAAGAGAAAAGTCAGTCTGTCTTCCTAAGAGCTCATTATAAAATTGCTCTTTAAACTTTTAACACCACAACAGTTTTCCAAACTGAACTTAACTTTTATGTGTTCAGAATTTGACACGAAGATGTACATGTAACCTTTCAAATTATAACTACTAATTCCTAAAATGGAATAATTTGATTTTAAAACTCAAATAAAATTTCAGATATTGCAATACCCATCTGATGTAAGCCAGGCATTTCTTAAAGGTTCTTCCAGTGTAAGTTAGAGCTACAAGATCTTCTAAATATTAAAAACAAGAGTGGTCTTGTGAAGAATTGAACTCTCATTTTGTTGAATGACTAAAATAGGGCATATGTGTGCTAAAAGCATAAAGAAAATGTGATTGAAATAGTATATTCAAAACTGGTCTATTGTCATAAAAATGAATTTGAACCAAACTCCAGGCAAAAAGCCATTCACACATCTGTCTCTTTAGAATTTATGCATTAAAAATGCGGTCGATCAAACTTTCCTGATAGCAACAAATTTATGTAAAGAGACACTTACCAACTTCTAATAGACCTTTATCTTTGTTACAGCATCTATTGGCTGAAAACTACAGATTAGGATGTGTGTTGTGAGTTCACTGGGGATATTGCCACTCACATCTTCCACCTAAACTGGGATGAACTGGGAATATACCCAGATAACAATGCTATAACTGAAAGAGATGATGCTGGTCGTTTTCAATTTTACCCTTTTTAATTTTTTTTTTATTCCTGAAATCGATTATTTCAGAAACACATGCAATTTTTTTTTAATTGTTTGAAACTATCAACCAAATCATCTTGGTTGTATTTACCTCAAGGTGTCGAGACAAAGTAGTTGATTAAGTTTCTTTCAGTAGTGGATACTGAGATATAAATTTTGTCAAACTCCCTACCTCCTATTCTAATATATATGTCTGAGGCTACAAAAAACACCCCAAAGTTCTTGGTACCTCTCATTTGAGGATGGTCAGAACCTCAGTAGTGACCTTAGGTCACATTTAAAGGGTGGCTCACTGCACGTCTGTTCACAGTGAACTCTGCAAGTGTCCACTTCTCTCTTCAAGTTTTGGGGTTTTTTTGATAACACCTGTGCTGCTCCTGCCAGCAATGTCTAATCCAGAAGTTTTGTCAAATGGTACTGAGCAAGAATCTGTGAAAATGTCAATCCTTCTCTCATAGTAGGTGACAGAAGCTCCATTGCAAACATCCTGAGGAAGGTCCTTGAAGATATTGTTGAAGCCTCCCCCCTTCTTTAAACTTCAGGTGAGGTGATTCTTACTTAGACGTACAAGTTAGGTGAGGAAGGCAATAATCTGCAAGAGCTTTTAGTTGGAATCCTTCATGTGTGCCTAATTTGGAGGATGGAAGCATCACAGAGGCTCCCCTAACCAGATGAATGAAGGATTTATTTACTTTTTTCCACTTAAATCCCTCCGCTGGAGTAAGTTGCCTTTTCATTTAACTTGGTTTAGCTTGTAGCCTGAAGAGATAAGAAGACAAGTAGTTGAATAAAGCTGCTCCTTTCCATTCAGCCCAGCTGAAAAACAATCCCAGACCCAATTCCTGCAGATTTCTCCCCAGATCTGTGTTGTACTTGGGGTGTCACAGCTGTCTCAGCTCACATGTCTGCAGCAGGTACAGGGACTGCTGGGCTGGGTCATCACAGACATGGAACTAGAGTCAATTTCCAAACACAGTGACAGTTCCACCACACTCCCTGCTCTACGTCAGGCATGCATGAGCTTCTGGGGGTGCACAGGTTGTGCAGTTGTGAGATGCTTCCCTCTCTTTGCCTTGATCTGTGATAAAGACCTGCCCCAAAGATCTTGTAAATGTTCCTCACACCACAACTCACCATGCTGTCTACCCCTGAGAAAGCCCAGAGAGTGCTGGATTAGGGCCCAGCAGCCACCAGGGAAGCCCTGAATTTGGCTGTCATTACCTCATACCAGTGGGGACGTGCTAAGTCTGACAGCTGATTTCCTACAGCATTCCGCATTTAATTTTTTTTCCTAGTAAGAAACAAAGCCAAAAATACTCCCTATTTGTTCACATTCCCCCAAACAATAGCTGGCAGGGTTTTCTTTGGCTCACAGATTCCTCCTTACAGCCACGGTTTTCACCCACACAAAACTTTAGAAGTGAAAAGAAGAAAATGCAAAGAAGGAAACTCAACTCTGCTGCATCTAATACAGTAATGATCTAGTCTCTCCCTTGCTGCACTGGAGAAAATTAGTGTCATGGTGATGAAATCCAGCTATATCACAATTTCAAGCGATGCACTAGTAACCATGGCAACAAGGTATTCCCTTCCAGTAAACGCCTGTAATGGTGCTTTTAAGATTGTACATCAAAGCCAAAGCATGGCGTTGAATCACCCTGGAGCAAGTACTGACTTCAAAGCAAAGAGGTCAGAACAATGGGTTATCCATAAACAGAAAATAATTCTTTTCCAATTTGCAAGTTTTCTTTATGAGGCGCTCTGAAATAAAAGCTGGAGCAATTTAGTGGATTTTGCACTATATTTGTGTGCTCTGGGATTACTACAGCATCTCCTACGGTCTCCTGGCTTCCTACACAGCTTCTGCTGCTCTCCATGGGCTGGTGATCATCGCTGTGTCTCTGGGCTCTGCAGCAGGCAATGTGAATTCCTCTGAAAAAGAGGCATGCCAAACTTACAGGAATGAAGGCTTCTAGTCTGGTTAGGTATTCTGCTACACTCGTTGTCAAATTTTAGCAGTAAATTGAAAAGTTAGGTGGTGAAAATAGATGTAGAAGAGAAAAAAAAGCAGTCCTTAAAATGGCTTTGAAATAAAGAAAACCCCAAAAATATGTTCATGCCAGAGGAATATTAATGTTCTTCAAGGAATATTAAAGCTATTGCTAATTAATCATGGAACCATTAAGTTGGAAAAGACCTCCAAGTCTCCAGCCACCGACCCAGAACTACCAAGCTGCCCACTAAACCATGTCCCTAAGTGCCACATCCTTTAAATACCTCCAGAAAGGGTGATTCTACCCTGCTCTGTTCCAGTGCTTGACCACACTAACAGGAAAGGAATTTTACCTGTTATCCAACCTGACCCTCCCCTGGCCCAGCCTGAGGCTGTTCCCTCTGCTCCTGTCCCTGTTCCCTGGAGCACAGCCCGACCCCCCCGGCTGTCCCCTCCTGTCAGGAGCTGTGCAGAGCCACAAGGGCCCCCCTGAGCCTCCTTTGCTCCAGGCTCAGCCCCTTCCCAGCTCCCTCAGCCACTTATCAGACCTGTGCTCCAGAGCTTTCCCCAGCTTTGTTACCCTCCTCTGGACATGGTCCATCCATCAGTGGGGCCAGCTGTCTTTCCTAAAACCTGGAGCTCCATGTTTTACATTTGTAAGATGATTTCTGCTAAATACCACTTCAAAACTTAATTTTCCCTGAAATATTTTATTTTCATTCCTATAGGTTTACAATGGAGTGTCCTTTACTATGCGGTGAGTGTTATGTCTAGGTCAGGACACTGATGCTTAGGAGGATTTTAATTAGCAGTAGCTATGGAGAATCTAATGTGCTCACATTTGGTAACATTTGGCTGAATATTGAAATACCTTACTAAGAGGTCAGAGCTTCTTTAAATTATTGAATTCCTTATGTGGTAGATTGTGCAAATGCAGAGATTTTTCCTTTAGTTCTGTGCGTATTTCTGAGTATGTGTTTTTTATGTGTGTGTAAGAGAAAATGTAACACAATTCAGAGTCAGGGGCATTTGAGTAATTGAAGGACTTTATAATTTTGTTATAATTTCTTGAGCATGAATTTTAACATTTCTTCCAACGCTGATAAAAAGAAATGAAATAAATTTTGAAAATCTATAAATGTGTAGTAATAGAGGCTACCATGCTATGGAATAGGCTGCTATACTATTGGTTTCTTGTCAATCTGCTGAAGAAAGAAATTTTAAACTAATTATGTCTTGGCAAAGACTGTTTTCTTTCTTTGTTGAAAGATAGTGTTGATTGTGACACTAATCAGACCAAAGAAGACATGATAAGAGATTTGGCACGTTTAGGAAAGTAGTTAAAAGTCATACACAAAAAAAAAGTCAAACAAGAAAAAAGATGGTAGCAACAACAGAGTGAACATAAATCTAGATGATGAATTTAGATGATGAAAGCATTTAAAATTGTTAGAATGGTGTACCTTGTTGATGAACATGAGATGGAACTCTCTAACAGGTACATCTTGTACAATCTCAGAAGGTCTCAAAAGTCAATGAATTCAAATGAAGTGACATGAGAAACCTGCAGCTCAAAATACATGAAGAACAAGTGCTAGGTGTTATCTATTCATTGGTCATGTCAAGCAGCTGAAATCTTTCCCTTCAGCTTTTCAGTGACATTCTTTCCTTATTTAGCTCCACTCTCATCTCTCCTTGCCACAGCCCATCTACTGCATTGTGCCGATGCCAAAAGCTCAGAGTGAGGGTCCTGTTCACTGACTAATTCTATCAGGTTTCTGTGCAGTTTTTCTTGCATGTGTGTGTTTTTCTTAACTAGATGAGATGAGATGGCAATTGATTTTTTCCAAAGGTTAATACTTCTCACCGCTAAGTCGCCAAACCTATTTAAACAAAAATAAAAATAATGCACCATTCAAGCCATTCAACCAATCTTTTTCCAGGTGTTAAATTACACAGTGGCAACACAGAAATTCATCTTTGTAAAGCTTTCATTCAAAGCCTATAGTGTGTTGCTCAGTACTACTCAAAATTGTTCTTGTTTTGACCATAAGAAGGTTGATAACTGTGGTCCAATAATTGTGCACTTATGTTGCTGTTTGTCTGCTTCTCATTTGAGAAATGCAGCCTAATTAGAATTCCAATTTGTTTCACAGAAAAAGCTGCCAAGCGCAAGATCTGACATTCAAAACAAAATCAATACTTTTGTAGAGCATTTAAGCATCTTGGGTAATATCACAGGACTGGAGTAATTCGTGTCGTGCACTAAAGCTCTAATTAAAGATGCGTCAGGAGTAAGAATTGTATTTCTTCATTATTTAGCCTGTGCTTTACTGCTGGGTTCATACGAGGGTATTGATTAAATGTTCATGTTTATTACGGCTCCCCCCTCCAATCATGAGTGTGAGAAATGAAAGTTAGGGTAGATGAAAAATATTCTCTGCTTGTCAGGTATCAGAGACTCTCAAGGTCAGATGCAGATGAGGAGAAGCAAGGAAATGGAAGGGTTTTGTTTAGTTAGTGGTGACTTATAGATTAATCTCTAATTTTTTTTCTTTTCTCCAATAAATATGTCTGAGTCAAGGGAATAAAGTATCAGTGCATTTCTTATTTGTCTAAAAAATGTTAGATCTGATGAGCTCATAATATCTGTATCTAAAAGTTTCTTTAGCTTGTGCATTGACTCCTGAAGGTCAAATTAGGAAATTTCATATGGATGCCAAGATACCTCACTCTAGTATAAATCTATTTATCTCAGAGAAGTAATTAATGATTTAAACCTTAATTTGAAATTACCTAAAGGCAGAGACTTGCAAAAACATCATATTTGCCACCTCTCTGCCTTGACAAGGATATCTGCCAAAACTTAAGCGTTACCACTGCAGGAGACCTTTTCAGTAACATCCTTGAAGCTCCAGCAATTAATTTGTTGTTAAAAACAGTTTCCTTGTGTTTTCTGTTTGTCATTTAAACCTTATTTCTCATGTATTTTACCTTGGACATGGGGCGTTTACTATTCCCTTTCTCACTAGAGCATTTTTTTAACACGTTGGAAGCCAATTAACCTGTTCTTACCAGGAATTGCTGGAGTCTTTCAGTCCTGAGTTAGTACCCCTTGAGAATCTGAGGTCTATATGTTAGAGAGATCTATATGAGGTCTATATGTTGCCAAATGGAGGCAGGTAAACCCATCACAAAAAAAAAAGTTTTGAATCTTAAGTGTAATTAAGGGAAGATGGAAGAAGCTGGGTTTAAATGTTTTGTTTCAGAAAGCTTTAAAGTCTTTATTCCATGTGACAATAAAATTCTGAAGAGGCAGAGGTAGAAATAGTGCAGAAAGTAGAGTCACATAGGTCATCTTCTGGTTGTCTGTGGCTGAAAGACAAGAAATGAACAAGTAAGCCCTGGGGCTTCTTAAGTAATTTTAAAGAGGTCAGGTATCAACTTTGGAGATAAGACCATTTGATTCAAAAGGAACTGAACAGCTATTTCAGTGGGAAGAATTGAAGAGGATAAATACACTGTCAGCAGTAGAAGAGAGGAAAAAAAACCCCAGAGTTTCTTTCTTGAGATTTTAACAGAATTGAGAGGCTGAAGTCTTACCACCTCTGGTTAATGTGGAAGAAGATTGAGAGAAATAACCACAGGACAATTAGTCCTCTGCTCACTGTCTTCTACCTGTCTACACTCCTATCAGAAAATAAAAAGCTGTGTCGCAATTGTAAATACTTAAGGACTTTATTTATGAGCCTTCACCCTGATGTCTTCTACAATAGCACTGCATGCAGTATTCCAGGTGGGAATACTGATAATAGCAGAGGAGAGGAGGAGAATCCCCTCCCTCAGTCAGCTGCAGATCAAAGGTCCTCTGAGGTCAGCCAATGCCCTCTCTATGTTTTGGATACCTGAGAATACCTCAAATGGCCTCAAGTCCCCTAAGTGTGGGCAACAAAAGGAAATCTTAAGCCAGAAATCTTAAAATCTCTGCATGCTTGAGGAGATGCCTGCAGGAGAGTCAAAGGCCTGGTGAGGAAGTTAAGGTCTAATCCCAAAAGCAGTGCTGCTGCACCAGCATAACACTGCAAGGATAATTGGTCTTAGCTTGCAGTTACCTCTGGGGCACCTGCACTGGGCTGAACACACAGCTGGAAGGGCAGAGATGTCAAAGAAGACTTGACAGAAATATCTAGAAACATATTTGGAATACTTGGAACAAGGAAATTTCTGGAACACAAGTATTTAGACACATCCTAATGAGGTTTTAAGACGTGGAATCCTTCAGAGATGAATCTGTCCCAGTTATAAAATAAGAGTCCCTCAAAAAATATTCAGAAAATATTACTTAGAAGTTACTTAAAATATTCATAAAATATTACTTTAAAAATATTACTTTGAAGATTTCAATAATTTCTTTTTTTTTTTTTTTTTTTTTTCTAATTCCATTGCATTTGCTGTCTCATTTGCTCTGGAGTGACACTGCCTAAGCTGGAAATTTGGACCAGGTGAGACCATTGTGGTCCCTTCCAACCTGACCCATTCTGTGATTCTGGGTTTCAACAAACAAAGTTCTGATATCTTAATGCAAGGTTTACATGTACATTTTTTGTTCTACAGACTCAGTGGGGAGAAATCTTCCTAAGCTGTTTCTACAGCTCCTTGTTCAGTGGTGTTCTACTTCAGGACCATTTTTTCCCTAATTGGATTACAATAAAAATGCTGAATGCAAGTATTTATACAGCTTCTATTCCACCACAGATCTTGTTTTCTTAAACTTTCCTTTTAAAGGTAATGACAATAAAGAGCCTAGATGAAATTTTCTTTAATATTCTTAAAGAAAGCACCATTAATAGCTGTGTATTTAGGGAAAGTGCAGTTTTTAAGAAAGGTGTTCCGTCAAGAGAGGCATCTCAAAAAAAGACAAATTTGCTTCTAAGATAACTGGGCAAATGGTTGATAAAGACTGCTATTCTCTCAAAAGAAGAAAGAATGAAAAGTGGAATAGCACTAAGATTTTCTTTCTGGAAGAGATAGTATTTAGTAATAAAATCAGAGAATATGGAGCTTTGGCAGTTTGATTTTAGTTTTTTTTTTTTTTTTTTGTAAAAGACGAAATTATATAAGACTCAATAATACAGAACAGCTTTCTGAAATATATTTTCTGATAATGGAAATAAGGCTGACCTATTCACTGAGGTTACACACTGAGCAGTTCTTTGCTGTATTAAAAATTACTGAGTCTTTCAGAAGTAAGCTAGTGTAGTATATGTAGGCATTCAGGTTCTGTTAGCCATTAAACTAAATAGAATACTATTTCATGCATGATTTAGCTCAGTTAGATGGAGAATGCAGCAGTGGGCTTGAAGAGGTAAAAGGTAAGAGTGGAAGTTTATACAAATAAATGTTTCATTTTTGTTGTGTGGCATTTATCTGTGATTGCAAATGCCTTATTGAGAGATCTTCATGGATTCCCCACTGATGTGTTCCAAAAATGTTAACAGATTGATCTGCCCTCAACGTTGATAACACAGCTATTTGCAGCTCTGCTGGGAGGAAAGAAACAGTTATTAATTGGCCACTGATGAATGCAAATTCTTTCTTAAGAGAATTCGTTGTTTGCCTGAAAACACTTGATTGGGACATCCAGACTGACAATGCACTTCATCAAATAAAAAACGTGTTTTACTTGAAGTTAGCTGTCATGTCTGAATTTTATTGATATCTTTTTTCCTTACTGATGCATCTGAAGTGTGGGATTCATTGAATGCAGGGATAATGGGGCTGATTTGATGCTACAGGAAGTGGAAAACTAATGCTGAACCACCTTGTGGATCTAGTTGAAGCCTACTAGTTATAGGGTGAATTACCATAGACTTTATACCTCTCACCTAGATTGTGATTCTCCTATTTTTTCCAATTACTCCCTTCTCTACCACTGAGCTTGATAGCATACTTGTTCTGCTTACTGGTTATGGAATAATACACAAGTAACCTGCCATGAAGAAATTCCTAAATTTCATTCAACTTCCATGCTTCATTTTTTCTTTCAGTCAGTATTCCTTATTATTATCCTCTCTTCTGGTAAAAAAACAAAAACAAAAACAAAAACAAAAACAAAAACAAAAACAAAAACAAAAACAAAAACAAAAAAAAACCAAACAAACAAAAAAACCCCCACCCTTTGGATGTCTAAATATATATGTGATATATGTGTTGCTTATGAATGTTGCCTTTTGTTTGTTCATATTTAGGAGTAATTTGCACGCATTCCATTTTTTTTCCTGATGGTCATGGACTTCCATAGATGCTATGAGTGACCATAACAACCTCCCCAGCAGTTATCTTGCAAGAGGAAGGAAGCACAGTTTTTAAGACAATTTTCTGCACTCTCAGCTCTGCTAGAGCTATTGCATCAAGAGCAGTTTGTAAAGACAGAACATATTTAAATTTAAAGTAGCTATGGACTGGCACGTAACTCACCAGGTCAGCTGCCAGAAACTCCCCAGACTGATGAATTGAGGGGTTTAGTGTCAAGTGAGTTGTGCTACGTCCCTTTTTCTGGCATCAATATCTAAGTTAATGGTTTAGAGTAAGGTTAGAAACACCCATGTGAATTGCACAGGCAATTTCTGGAGGGTTAGGGACATTCAGCTGAGCCTGGGGATTTTAGTGAAAATTATGCCATGCTAATTCATTCTTTAGGGTCAGGCAAGGAAATGAGTCAAATCCACATGTAGCAATTGCTCTAAATACTCACAGGAAATCACTCCTGTGTTGAACAGCCTGGCTGCAATTTTAAAAGCACAAATAACTTTCTGGAGTTACATTCAAATAAGGCATATTGATGTTCAGCAGCAGTAAAAAGGGCTTAGCAGGAACACTTTTAGAATTTCATATGACTGACTTTGTATTATAACACTTTTAAATCATCTCAAAAACAGAATTTTGAAGTATACTATAAAGAATCCTTAACAAGAAAGCTTTAATGTATAATACATTTGATGGTATTAAAAGTAAGCTCCAGTGTCTTTCCTTGAAAGTTTAGAATATCCCAGAGAAATATTCAACATATTATGTCACCTAAAACTTTCTCAAAGTATATCAAAACTAAGAAACATTGCAATTAACACAAATATCTCTCTTCACTATCTGACTCACAGAGACCTTTTTTCCATTTTTAAACTATTTTTACAACGGAAATCTTTATCTGAATCCTATGTCTTCTGTAGCAGAAAACTCCATGAATGTTTAAATCAATCTCTTCTTAACCCTTGAAGGATCTTTCTAGTGATACATTTCTGCTCAATTTATCCTGATGCACTCCACTAGACATTGGAACTGAAAATACCTGTAGAGAAATTGGTGTCCAATGCATCTCTTGCGTGGCTGTACAAGACTGTGTTGCTGAAATCTGTCAGCATCTTCAATATTTGTATTTTTTTTTTAATTCATGGATATACTTAGCTGTATTTGCAGCAAATCCGTTTCCATTCCTTTGAAAAGCTTGGCCCAGCAGCACTTTATCTTTGCGTACATTGCATAATTTATAGCTCACTGGGGTTGGCAAAGGTTTGCTCTCATTTCTTTTTGTACTTGAGGCATTAACCAATCATTTAAACCAAACTCCCATCCAGCATTCATGCACCTTGCAAAGCAGCAATGTATTTCAAAGTAGCCCTACAAAGTGGAAGGAAATATGATCAGTTGGTCTTGAGAGTACATTTAAATGAGAAAAAATGAGATGTTTTTTATTTCTTTAGAGAGGCTAATCTACAAATAAATGCAAAAAGAGAGAAAATATTCAGTGTGTGGTTTCTGGGTAGTTGCTTGAATATGTATGAACTGTCAGCATAAGATCACTCTGTGATGGCTGAAGGAGAATGAGAAAGACAATAAGACAAGGAGAAAATGAATTTCAGAGTTTATTGAATGGTTAACATCCAGAACTGTGGTGGTCCTGCAGTACTGACTTTCTTATACTACTTACAGATCTGTGTGAGAGTTGTATAGGAATGGGAGATAAATTTAAATCCATTAAGCAATGTGTTCTGGAAAAGGAGGAAGATCAGACTAGCAGGGCATTTAAAGATCATCTATTAATCTTAATCCCTGCTACAAAGAAGTACCACTTCTGAGGCAGCAGCCTTTTATAAGGAGAGGGAAGTTTTCCAGATATCAGTAGGAGCAGATGACTGGAGACTGGATTCTGAGCAGGTGCAAATATCTAAAACATTCTCTAGACATGCTAGATGAAAAATAAATTAGTTCCAAAAAATCAGTAAAGTAGTACAATTATTTTTAATGCTGATCATTTTGCATTCTCACAAAGGTTGCTTAAATACTTAAAGAGTATTTATTATCTGATAAATCAGTTTCATTCCCTGTCTATTTCTGATACCATGCCTCCTTCCTTTTTTACACACCAAAATTCCTGTAGTAACCTTTTACTGTTGTTCTTGCAAACTTCTGGGCAGAGGACACCTTGCTCTTCAGAGCTGAGCAGTATCTGTTACCAGAGAGCAGGGTAGCTGCTCTGATGTTTGCTTCCCACTGCCTGCATACCTGCTTAGGAAAAATGAAAATGCCATATGTGTAGATCCAGGAGCTTACTGTGGTTATAAATGAAGTATCAACAGCCTAAAGTGAATTCTTAATAGTCCAGGAGTGATTACAGCAGAAAGGAATAATAATACTGTAAAATTATTCCTAATATGAATAAAAGTACCTTTTCCATAGCAGCAGCATGAAGTTTAACAAGGGCAAGTGCTGGGTTCTGAACCTGGGGTGGCACAACCCTGGGTGTGCAGGCAGATGGGGGGATGAGATCCTGGAAAGCAGTGCCATGGAAAGGGACCTGGGGGTCCTGGTCAGTGGCAAGTGGAACCTGAGTCAGCAGTGCCCTGGCAGCCAGGAGGGACATCCCTGTCCTGGGGACATCAGGCCCAGCATCCCCAGCAGGGCAAGGGAGGGGATTGTCCCACCCTGCTCTGGGCTGGGGCTGCCTCACCCTGAGCACTGTGAGCAGTTTTGGGTGCCTTTCTCAATATAAAAAAGGTCTTTAGACTTTAGAGAGCCTTCAAAGGAGGGCAACGAAGATGGAGAAAAGCCCTGTGAGGAGGGGCTGAGGGCACTGGGTCTGTCCAGCTGGAGAAGAGGAGGCTGAGGGGAGACCCCAGGGCAGCCCCAGCTCCCTGTGAGGGAAGAGGAGGGGCAGGATCTGATCTCTGCTCTGTGACAGGGACAGGACCCCAGGGAATGGCCTGAAGCTGAGTCAGGAGAGGTTTAGGTTGGGTGTCAGGAAAGGTTCTTCCCCCAGAGGGTGTTTGGGCACTGGAACAGCTCCCCAGGGAATGGGCACAGCACCAGACCTGATGGACCTCAAGAAACATTTGGACAAAGCTCTCAGAGACAAGGTGGCATTGCTGGGGATTCCTGCACAGGACTGGGATTTGGACTCAATTATCTCTGTGGATCCATTCCAAGTCAGGAAATTCTATCATTCTATGATTATATGATCTGGTTAAAAAAACCCTACAACTACAGCCCACAAGTACAAAATAAAACAAATTAGACAACGGCCTGCTGTTAGAAAGCACTCTTTTAGCTTAAGTACCTAAGACAAAGCCCCAGGCAAGAGAACACAAATTCAGACAAAGTGAGCCAGACCAGCCTTGCTCCTGAGGCTCTGCAAACCCACTACAGAGACTCTTTCGAGCAGTAGTAATACCGCATTTACCGGGCTATGGTGCTTCAAAGTGATATTCACAGTAACTCCATGAGCTACTTTATTAGATCCAGGTTGCAGGAGGACAGCCACAAAATTGCAGTCCAAAGTTGAAACATTTTTATGACTTCTGAAGGAGACACGAAAAAGCCTGGGATCAGTCATCTGTAAGATGAAGGAAAGGTAAAACTGGAGCCACATAACGCAATAAAGCTGACCTGATCAAGGAGTTTTTCACTGCTACCCCATGGTCAGTTCTTTCTGGGGCAGAATTTCTTATTTGGGCAACTGCTCCTTGCATGTGATTGCCTGCAGCATCTTCTTCCAGGCTTTTGCCTAGAGGTTTCTGTTCTTGGGCAGCTTTTTCCATGCAGCTGTTGCCTCAGGGACACAGTGAGGATAAGTTTATTAAGGCTTGTAAAGCATTCAGGTGGTATAATAAGAAAGGCCTGATAAAGGCCTCATCAAACAATGCAAGCAGGATACATCAGGCCTATGGAATCACCTTTCAGAAATACACTTGTGAGACAGGGCTAGTGTTTCCCAGAACTGCTCAGCATTAAAATTTGCCACTGTATAATCAGTTCTGCACACTGACAATTGAGCAGCTAAATGCTTTGGGGAGGGCATCATAACTAACCAGTGAAGGACTTATTTACAAATAGTTTCTTCCTCTTGAGCAGCTGCAATATTGATTGATCTGAGACTCTCCATCAGACAGAGAGATAAACCTACAATCATTATATGTTTCTCCAAAGCCTGTCAAAGCAAATGAATCTCTTAATTGACTTCCTTGGGCTTTGGAACAGCCTCCACTTGTGTAATCTCCAGAAGCTGTCAAGAGACACACTTTGGAACTTTTTTTGCCCCTATTACTCATCAGCAAGAGAGAGGAGAATCATTGAGAAACCTTTTAGTTTTCATTGTACAACCCAACTGAGATGCAATGTTGCCTGGGGAATACTGGAGACAGAAGTGGTGATGAAAACATGGCAATGGCAGAACAGTTCCAGTGGGAATTTTCAAAGATGGAGCAGACTCGGTGAAGCTGAAGAACAAATAATTTTAAAGAAAACATGTGCAACTTTAGATGGTCAAACAGGTAAATCCAGATGTGACACAAAGGATGCTGCTTTCAGTGGAAAGACTGACTTTTCAAATTAATTATATTTTCCTGATTTAATAATCTCAAAAAAGTTATTTCTGTCTCTGTATCCTCTTATTGTTTTGCTTTGAGCTATATTTTATCCTTTTCTTGTAAGTTTATTTGTTGGGGAGTTTTGTTTGTTTGTTTCTTTGCAGCTATCATATTTTTTCCACATTTTTCTGAAGTTTTGTTGGCATTTCTCTCCATGAAACAGGGGCTTTGCAAAATAAATGACTACTTGATATTAAACTATCTGAATAATAATATTTACAGAATATCACAGAAAATAATATGTAGGAAAATATAAATTTTTAAAAAGAAAAGAAAAATAATCCTGGGAATGATGCAGCTTATAAAAAGTTATATCCTTTGGAAATCAACTAGAATCATGCAGAATGAATGGATCAGGGCCATGATGGAAAATTTATTTTCTTGAAAAAGAAAGAAGCTTAGATGTATAGATAATCTTTAACCTCATAGACCTTGAAAGAACATTTTGAAACCTCATTTCCTTCCTCCTTTGTATTCATAGGCTGTTTGAAGAGGCTATTCAGTGCTGATCACTGTTTTATTCTTTGAAATTAAACCTTATGTTTTCAATATTACTTGTCATTATCGGACAGGACAGACATTCTCAGGACTTATACAGGTGAGGATTGAAGTATAGAATTTTTCCAGGTATGGAAGAAATTAACCCTGTGAGCTAATGTATAACTTCCCAGGGATTCTGCTCATGGATCGCACTTGATACAAACAAGAAGGAAGAATTTTTCACTAAACCTCATGGAATGTGCTGCTGGCAGACCTGGCAGACATTAGTGGTGAAAAGAAGGAGAAATTATCCAAGACATTAGGTGCTTATTAGTCTTGGAACAGTAAGATCCAGCTATATTAACTCCTGCTGGTGACCACTACTAATTATGTTATTTCCTAATTCCAGTAGCACCACGGCAACTGCTCCCATCTGGCATTTTCTGATATGCAGGGTGGTGAACTGTTTATTTAAGTTGATTATTAATAACCTATTCAGAGCAGTTTCAGTTTTAATTTTAGTTGGTCATGTCTAATCATTACTAGACTTAATAAAAGATGGACTTTGTAATGGGAAGAAAAGGCTTTGAAAATTGCAACCTCAATTAAAAAAAATCAGTACAATTAGGTCAACTTCTGAATCTTCAATGATAATTGAAGTGTTCTAAAGTTAACAGTGCTAAAACAGTGTGAAGAAGAAGACAGTGCAGGAAAAGGGGCTCTGAACTTCTTTAATGTATTATTAGATCTTTTGTGGGGATGGCTGAGGAGGAGGCAGAAAGCATCAATCAAAACCCTTGTATTTTGAGGTTATGGAGATCAAATAAAATGAAATCAAGTGATGCTTCAAAAAGAGATGCCATGGGTTAAGGAGCTCCTGGCAAAGCACTATTTTTTAATAACTATGTGTGATGTTGTAGACAAGACAGGCCCCACCCCCAGCTTTTTTAGATTGTTTGGTTTTGACCAGCTATTCAATCATGCAGTCTAGACAGCTTAGCTGGCATGAGAAATACTCCCTTTCATGTTGCACCAATTGATTTATTCATAATAATTTGTTCATACCTTAATAGCCCAGAAAGAACTGAGATGTGCTAGATCTGAAGGAATAATTTTATTTTTGCCCCACCTTCCCCCAGGAAGTTACAAACTGAAGCATGCAAGATCCTTCCTCATATTTTATACTTCTGTTGTATATGTACCTAAATCTTTCCATCTCAAAGGAAGGTGTAAACTTAATTGAAATGCTATGTGCATCCAAACAAAGGATTTACAACTGTTTTGTATTTAGTACTCAGTAATTATGGAATTATTCTGTATTCAGTGTCGTTATTATTCTGTTGTTTATGAGTGCACATTGTTATTTAAATCCAGTCTGTCTTAGAAGGTGTAAGTTCAATGATACTGTTGGCTTTGGAAAAAATGTCTCTGTTCAGCACTTGAAGGAAAATATCTCCATAGTTTAAGGTTCTCAGGTCCCATATAGGTTGTTTACTTCATGTGTTCTCAAATAATTTGTCAAAAGATTTGAGGAAACAATTCATTGCATGGTGTCTTATTTAACTGGGAAAGTAAGCTAATTATGAGTTGCTGACTTTTAATTAGCTTTATCTGAGTACCTTCTCCAGCCCTTATTCCATACCACTTATGTCATGCTCAGGCTCCGTGCCAGCCAATATATCCTTATTAACCACACGGTCCCCTTCCCATCCTTTGAATTAATCCACAGGTATGATTCCACAACTCCTGAAAAATATCCACAAAATGCTCACTGAGCTTGTTTAGTGTTTAGCCCATGACTTAGGGCTCCATCTGTCACAGTGGTCACTCAGGAAGGGAGGTGAGGTTTGTTGTGTGGGGCCCAGGCTCAGGCTCAGCCTGGGTCGCTGCTGCACTTGCACTGCTTAAATTAAAGCTTCACCTCCACTGATTTGGGTGCCTGTGTTACAGCATTTCTTACAACACACAGCTCAAATCCTGGGTTACAAAAATCTAAATGTTTTTCCATTACAATCTCCACCCCACATCCCTTTGGACCTGACCATCTGGTTTAACATTCCAACAACCTCTCCCTTTAACCCTGAACTAATCCACAGACTGCAGACCCTTAAGGCTGTTCCTGCTCCAAGCAGGGTCTTATTTATGAGCCACAGCCTCCTCAGGGGTTTACCTGAGGCTCACACGTTCCAGAATGGAACAACCCATGGGACACAGGTGGTTTGAGGTGTCCTGCTCCCACCTGGACTCACCCACAGGTCGCAGCACTCCCACTCGAGCTCACACTGGGGTCCCATCCTGACCAGCACTGACATGGCAGAGTTTGCTGGTCCAGCCCAGGCACATCCCCACTGCTGCTACCAGAACATTCTCAGGCACAGCAGAGAAAGGGGGTGAGCAGCACAGCTCTACAGAGAGCAGAAAGCAGCCACCAACAAGCACGAGACCCTGGCAAGCAGGGGAGCCTGCCAACTGATCCCTGAACAGCACGAACAGATACAAATTCTATCCAGCACTTCCCAAGCACATCTCTCATCACCTCAAACACTTAGGGGCACCAAAAACAGCTGTGATGGTTTAACCACAGCCAGCAACTAAACACTACACAGTTTTGCTTCTTTCCTCCTTCAAATGGGAAGGGGGTGGAAAATCAGAAAGAAAAAAAAAATTGTGGGTTGAGATAAAGGCAGTTTAACAGGACAGGAAAGGAAGGGATAATGATAATAATAAAAAATAAATAAAATACCATTTAAAAAAACCACACAAAACAAATGATGTGCAATGCATTTCTTTACCAACTTCTGATCAATGCCCAGCCATCATCCCCTGGTCAGCTTCCCCCCCATTTTGTACCCTGAGCACGATGCCACAGGCTATGGAACAGCTGTCCCAGCTGTGTCTCTTTCCACCTCCTTGTGTCCCTTCAGCCTCCTCGCAGGAGGGGCAAGAGGAGAAGCTGAAGAATTCTTGACCACTGCTTAACCATACCTAAAAACAGTGTGTTATCAACATTATCCTCATCCCAAATCCAAACCAAGCACTGTGCCAGCTGCTGGGAAGAAAATTAACTCTACCTCAGCTCAAACCAAGACACTATTTTGCCTCTTGCTAGGATAAGAGGATTTCTAGGATCTTTCCAAGTATTTCTAGGATACAATTCATCAAGCTTGAGATGATTTGTTCACTTATGTTACCTATCTCTGGAAAACCTATTTCATGGTTTATTTACATGACAAAACTAAACTGATTCTCTAAAATTCATAAGGAAAATAAATTCCCTTCAAGCTAATATAATGACTTATTAGGAGCTGTTAAAAGTATTTTTTAAAGAATTGAGATTAAACAGTTGTGATATGGAGTTACTTGTGACACTAAGAAATTGATTTGCATTTTCACATAAACCCACATTGTATCAGAACTTCCTCATGAAAACCCATTTATCTGTCTCCTGTCACTTCCTCTTATGCCTTACACTTCAGAATCTCAAGGGCAAGATTGCCATTTGTCTAACCACCATACCCTTGTGATTTAAAATTTCCCTTGGTGTCATTGTCCAAATAATGACCTCTCAAGAAGTCATAATCCCTGAAAATTTTTCTGCTATTGGTTTCCCTTTCTTTATTTCTTGCAACTAAAGCTAAATCTATACTTTTACACATGATAATTTATTCATATCTCATGCATTTTCAATATTACATAGCCTGCACTCCTTCCATTTCTTTTTTTTTTCTTTTCTTTTTTATGATGACAATGACAAAGGCTGTGAATAGAAAGTTGTAAAGAAGCTGGTGTGATAAAAGGGAAACATTCCTGCAGCCTAGGTGGGGAGGAAGCAATTCCTTCTTTCTCTGGCAAACTGCATTAGCTTTTCTCCCCCTTAATGCTGCAACACCACTGAGTAGGTCCCTGACACAAAGGCTGCATTACCCACTGATGGAAGAAGCAGCTATTACTGGTCCTTGCTGCTGCCCAGGGGCAGCTATAATTCCACTCTGTGTGTGTTTCACCTGCAGCCTCTCCGAGGGGCTCATCTGTATGCAGCCAGGCTGAGAGCCCGGCCGGCTCACATCCTGCCCCCGTCCACGGCGTGTCACGGTGCCAGCACCTAGGAAAGGCATTAATATTTATGGGGAGCCAGCACAAAGAAATCAAAGCATCTCTGTCTGCCTTTCGATTTATTCTGCTCCTCATAAATTTAATTTCGGAGGAACTTTCAGAGGGGCGAACCCGGCACCAGCTACAGTGGGGCAGGAATGCACATGTGGGATGTTCAACTGTAATTGAGAAAAAAATCATGCTGGTTTTTCCTGCAGTGAATTTGGAATTTCCTCCATCTTTTCAAAATTTAACATATTTTAACATTTGTTCTAATTAAAAAAAAAAAAAAAAAAAAAAACAACAAAAAAAAGCCCAAAAAATAAAATGCTTTTTTCCTCATTAAGCATCTCTCTTTCTTAATGAGGAGGTAAAAATCCCTTTCTTCCAAAGTCTGGAGATCAGCTGTGCACAGCCAGGTTATCAAAATTCACATTTGTAGTGCCACTTCCACATATGAAACCATCCCAGAGCTTCACAGTAAATCATTATTTCCTCCTTCCCACACCAAGTAGAGAACGACCAAGAGCTGTGTGTTAGTGCTCAGGATTCTTCCTCCTCCCTTTTAACTCTGAGGGCTCTGCAGAAGAGCCTGAAGCTGTTTCTTGTGGGTAAATGGAATTAATTCAATTCCCAGGGTAGGATGTCTGAGCCACAATCCAACAAATGAACTCTGTGGTGCTGTAGCTTTACCTACCTCAACCCTTCCAAGTCCTATTTTTTGTTGTTATTGTTTTTTAGGTTTTTTGGGTTTTGGTTTTTGTAAACTAATGTACCATTAAGGTTGTGACCTCCCTGTGCTCTGGGGGTTCTGAGTGGTTAATGAATCACCAAAACCCTTAAGGTGAACAGTCACCAAAACCCTTAAGGTGAACAGTCTCCTGTAGGCAGCTGTGCTGCTACATCAGGAACAGTGATGTTTCCTGAAAAGAAATATTTGCTCACCCAGCCAACACAGTGAGGTTTTAGAAATTGGGTTCAAGTCCTTTGCCCATCTCTGTGTCCCTGAGTCCCTGTCTGCCCTGTGTCTAATGAGTGGCATATTCTAAAAAACAAGGATTGTCTCTTGCCTCATGGCGGCCACACCGTGTAAAAGGCTTTTGAAAAATGATGAATTTTGTTGGTTGTAAGGAAATGGGAAAGGTGTGCTCTGACTGTCAGTAAATAAAGGCAAGCAGGCAGGCTTCTCTTCCCCCAAATGTGGTCGTCTCCTCACATTGGGTCTCATAATGAGGCATGAGGCCTGCACTGCATCTTGTGGTGGTAACTCCTTTATACCTTTGTGGTTTTTTGTAGGAAGGGAATGGGCAAAGTTGGATATGCACAGACACAGTTCTGGTTGCCATGTAGAGTGGAAAACTCACAGTGGTTTGGATTATTAGAAAATAACCTGGGCAGGTAGGCAGAGCTGTGGTAAGGACCAGGAACTGGGGCCAAGACCCTGCTACTCTGTCCAAAACATAAAAACCTATTTCAATAGTTTCCTGGTCAGGTACTTTTTGAAGACCTGGCAGGGGAGGTTCAGAATGGACATTAAGAAGCACTTCTGTAAAAAAAAAAAAAAGGTGGTCAAAAGCTGCAACAGACTTTCTAGAGAGGTGGTCAGTGACCTAAGCCTGTCAGTGCTTTAGAGGCACCTGGACAGTGCCTTTAAGAACATGCCTTAACCTGGTCAGCTCTGAATTGGTCAAACAGTTGGATTACATGAACATTGTTGGCACCTTCCAACTGAAAACATTCTATTCTTCCCTTCCTTCTCTCTTTTGTTAATGCATTCAGTTATTCCCAAGGTCTCATAAGGGCTTAGGCAAAGGCAAAGGTTTTTCTGCTTTCTGTATGAAAGGGCTCAGCTTTCAGCCCAGATACTTCCAGGGTATCTCCAGAGCTGCAAATCTCTTCCAAGTCAAACCACCTGTGCAAACCATAGGATTATTAAAAAGAGGATTTGCCAGATTCACAAAGAGTTCAGCCCTTCACTGTCTGTCAAGGCTACCATGACAACAAAAGGCTCAGAAACATTTTGGTTCTAGAGCTGTTAACCCCAAATCCCCTGAGCTGCTTGACTTCATCTAAGAAATTTCTCATTTAATATGTGCATGCACATTACTCCTTCAACTCCTTTCCCAGGCTCTTGGGTCTCAGACTGGCTCCCATTTGTGGCATAGTTTACCATTTCAGCTGTACAAATCCTTCTTGAAATCTTTTCAGCTCAGTTATAGAACAACTGCTCTTCAGGCTAAAAGGACAGAAAATTTATAAACACAGTTTATACCCCTCATGTATACAACAAACCTGAATGACTAATAGTTTCCAATTATCCACTGGGATATTTAAAAAAATTTTATAATGTTTTGTTTTGGTTTTCTGATGGTTTCTAATCCCTTGGAGGATGAAAGGAAAGATGATTGGCAAACCAGCCAATCTGTTTAGGGACAGGTCCCCTTTCACACCAGTAGGATCTGGATCATGAAGTCTTGATTTTGCCAATGCTCATAACCCCAACATCTGGTTTATCATCTGGCAGCCCCTCTGATACCCTTGATCATACCTCTTGATACCCAAAACCATATTTGACAGTATGGTTTAGTGACCATGGCAGTGTTTTTTTGAAGGTAGGACTTGATGATCCCGGAGGTCTCTTCCAACCTTAACAATTCTATTATTCTATTTCATTCTATTTGTTTCTCCAGCTAAATATAAAGCCTGTTGACCAACAGCTCTGTGTGGCTGCAGATTTTCTGCTCCCAGAGCTCTGCTGAAAGCAAGAGTGAGCTGACTCAGGGTTTGTTTCCATGAAGTCAAAGGTTTGGAGCAAAGATCTGCATGTAGTTATGTATTTTAACTATGGATAGCACTGGTGACATGAACCCTGCTTTTAATTTGCTACCATCACAGGAATAAATATTTTATAACGATGCTGTCAGCAGCAATTTGAGATATATGCCCCTGGAATGAAAAGTTGGTTTATCCTTTTTTGGGGCCCCTAGCTCATTGTTCTCTAACACTGTCAGCTTACTCCCCAAAAATCCATCTTCCCTAAAAACAGACTCTGTTTTGTCATTTTAGAAGGATAATAAAACATGAAACCAGTACCACAGCTCCTATGATGATTCAATTCTATGTTACTTACATACCAACAAAATGTTCTTTTTTTCTAAACAACATATTACAAATGCATTATGGCTTGGCATACCCACTTGGTAGCCCTGGGCAATAGTCATTTTACTTGTTTACCATATGAAATTGCTTTGTTTTCTCTACTTTTTTCCTAATTTAAGGCAGTAAACATACCAAAATTTAGTATTGAAAGAAGCTTACTTGAATTTGCAAATCAAGGCACTGGAAGAAAAGGCTTTAAAGAAATTAAAAGCCAGTTAATTCCATTGCTCCCTTTCCTGCTGTAGCACTAAACTGTAAACCTTCATGAAAGTTAACATTTACTCTAGCTAGGTAGTAAAAGAGCAATATCATAATTGCTAGATTAATCATACATTTTCTCCCTTGTAGGGAAAAGTCTGAAATTGCCCCCAACAAATTGAAAAATACAAGAAAGATAATTAATGAAAATATTCATAAGAGTGATAACTCATAAAAATATAGACAAAATAAGTTTGAACACAGATAAATGTTGATTAATCTGGAATCCACATCAGAAAACCATTGTATGTTTACACATTTGACAGCATGTGCTTCAAAGAGATATTTGAGATTAATTGAGCATGGAAAGGGTACAAGCTTCTCAAAACAGTGTTCTCAGTCAAAGTCTGACATGTCCTGATAAAGCCAAAACCTGTATCAACTACATATAAATGCACCTTATCCTAATAGGAGACAGTGATGTAAACCTTAAAAATATACTGCTTGCAATTACTTTTAATTATCAATAATATAATTCCGGTATTAATTATGTTTATTCAGGAAAAAAAAAAACAACAAAAAATCTGACAGGTATTCATCTGTTAAAGATGGTTTTGGTTCTATATTTCTTTGCACTGCAGAGTCATTTTTGACTGTGCTTGCTTTAACAATGGAGTCCAAACAAGGAAATAAATCCATAAGTATAATTTATCACCAGAAAATACCAAAGAAAAAATGATACAAATCTACACGTATATTTATGTTTTTCCTAATTTACAATCGGGAAATCACTATGATTATTTAGAAAGCAGATTTTCTAATGGACAAAGAAGGGATAGCCAATGGTTAGTGGAAAATTATTATAGTAACAGAAAAACACCCATTTTTTTGGGGAAGGCTTGGAGACACTCCTCTTTCTTTTTTTTTTTTTTTTTTTGAATATTGTTTCTTCACAGACTATTTTTTTTTCTTTTTTTTTTTTTTTCACTGTAAGGATTGCCAAACACTGGCAGGGAGGTTGTTGAGTCTTCATCCTCAGAGTCATTCAAAGCCTGAGTAAATGCAGCTCTGAGCAATGTGCTGTTGAGCAAAGCTTTGGAACCAGATGTTCTTCAGTGATCTTTCTATGACAGTCACAGAATTATAGAATATTCTGAGTTGGGATGTGCCCACAAGGATCACCCAGGTTCAACTCTCAGTTTTTTGCACAGGACAGCACCAACAATCAGCCGTGTGCCAGAGAGCACTGTCCCACCACAGACATTGTGAGAATTCAGATTTATGTTTCCAGAGGTTCTGTCCTGGAAATCCTACTGTTCTTGCTGACAGCAAATTGTAGATGAAAGGGCATGAACCTGGAAGTAAAATATTAAAAACCTGGAAAAAAATATTTGTTCTCATTACAGCATGGATTTTGGGGGAACTGGAGGGAAGGCAGGTAGTCAGCCAAGAAGTTCTGGAATCCTCACACTGACAGTCATGCCATCTTGATCAGCTGCCACTTTTTAAGGAATAGGAAAAACAAATTATCACGAAAACAGCTTGACATCCAAAAAGTCCTTTGGGTGGTTGTTTTTTTCTTGTTGTTGTTTGTTTGTTTGCTTGTTTGTTTGTTTGGTTTTAAGTACTACAATTTCTTAAGCTGAATTCAGAAGGGCAGAGTCTTGGGAAAGTACACCCAGGCCAGAAAGGGAGTGTTTCAGTTGCCTAAGTATGGGTGTGTGCTGCTGCTTTACACAGGGGAAATGCTTCAATCATCACTTGCTGCAGCTCTAGAGAGCCTGGGTTTCCTCTGATTCTGTTAAATAAATTACACATATGCAAAAATCTTGCCTGTTATCTGGCATCTCTATTGGTACAAAGTGTGTATTTACCTGGCTGGAATTCAGTTCTCTAGCACTCGCAGACATTTTTACTTTTGTGTAGCTGTATCAGCAGTGGACAGATTTATCACATTCTTTTACACAGCCATGGAAAGACATATTTTAACCAAACTGTAAATAACTTCACCAAGCCATGAGACCCACTAACGGCTTGCTTTCTGTATGCATGTTCACACACTGCTTTGCATAATTATTTCATAAAAATTTTGTCTCTAATGCCTTAAAAATCCTCAGCTCTCTTTAACTGCTAACAATGCTGCCTGCCTATAGCTTTGATAAGTGCAGTAATATCAAATAGATGATCTGTGTAACAGGACATGACAGCAGCCTTCGAAAGGCAGAAAGAAAAGCAAATAAAGACCAAGCATTCTCCCACCTTTCAGTCCCAATTTCTGATCCTGGGGTTTAGCTTTGTTATTTCTTCTAATCTGTTTGAAGAAACCACTCCTGGGCAGGGCATCCTTATTGCAAGGACCATTAATTTGAAGAGAGGCGAACGAAAAATAGGGAATTTGTATTTCAGTCACAAAATGGATCAAAGAAAACTTTCCTAGGGCAAGGTGCTGTTGTCAAGATTGTCCTGAAGAAAGGAAAATCATTACAGAGGATTATCTATAACAGTGTTCTCAACCTTTCTTTCAGCTTCTCTACCCCAAGGCAGAAATACAGTGTGACTGATTATGATTACCACACACGCACACAAGGACTGGCTCGTCCACAGTTACATTTTTGCACGTGTCTTTAGTGTGACGTTATTCCTAAAAATAGACCTGCCACGTACACATGTACTCACATATGCTCAACCTTAATATTATGGTGATTACTGTTATAATGACTACAGCAGTAATAATAATAATAGTAGCAGCAACAACAAAACAACAACAATAATCATCATCATCATCATCATCATTTCTTTGAGGTCTCAGTGTGACTCAAAACACAGGGAAAAATAAATGCTCTGTTTGCAGAATTATGTGGCAGGAGATTTGTTCCATATTTCTTCCTCAGTTACTGCTCACTGGAGCTTCTCAAAGGTCACCATTTTAAGTTGATTTTTCTGGTGAAACATTGATCCTTTCGCTACCAATTATCCCTAGATGAGACATGACTGGTGAAAACACATCTTTTATGAACTTGGAGCAGATTTGGAGCATGCTTGGGTAGTGGGACCCTACCAACACCTACAGTACCAAATAATGGGTCCCATTCTCAAGGCTCCATAACTCTGCAGCAGTTTGCACCTGTGCAACTAAATCTGCTTTCTCCCCTGACACCCACATGGCCTGGCACTTGCTGCCCACTGGAACAGTGTTTTGTCATGCTACACGTGAATTCCTGGGATAAATTGTCCTGGACTAAAGACATGCAGGAAGCATGCCAGAAATTGACTACTATGATTTAAACACAATAGAAAGCTCCACAGTACTCAGGACTATGTTGTGATCCTGTTTAGATTTCTAGGGTTTGTGCAGCTCCTGCAACAGAGCATCTTGTTAAGATTAAAAAGGTGCCTCTATGGTCTTGCTCTTTGTGGCAGGTGCAAAAATCCTATTATTATAATCATAATCACCACTGCCCAAATTAAGGTGCAAACAACAAGACCACAACAGAAATTTTACAAAGAACATATTTCATTGCAGAGGATTCAGGATTTGTTTTCATAGCATGTCAGCCTCAACACAAAAGATGTTGGAGGTGACATTGTGGTCATCCATAACATTAATCTCATGCACTGATCTCAGTGCTAGACATGAAAGAGATGAAATCACATGTAGGATAGGAAAAGAGAAGTCCTATTTCTTATTTTCCATCCTGTGCACCAGGTTTGGTGTGGGAGGGCAGCAAATGATTTTTCCTTACTTATTTTTCAATTATTAGAATTGGCATAATGATACCTTCCTCACAGTCATTGTATAAATATGTTACCTATAGCCTCATTTTACCTCTTTTGCTAGATGTTTTGAGTGGTAGGGAAGAGGTTATTATGGCACATTTTTATGACATATCTTAAATAGATCCTAGGTCACACTCCAGAAAAAAGAATATCCTCCTAAAATTATCATCAAGAAGAAATGCAAAGAAAAGTGAAGGTTATCAACTTCCAGGCTCACTAAGAAAAGGAAAAAAAATTGCTAACAAAAAAAATCAAGTGACAAAACCACAAGGATATATAACATAAGAAATTGTATTAGAATCAGAGAACTACAATGCGCTCCCTATGACAAAAGGCAGAGAGAGTTGGAGTTGTTCAGCCTGAGGAAGACAAGGCTCTGGGAAGACCTTGTAGTGGTCTTTTAATAATTAAAGAAACATTATAAGAAGGCTGGGCAGAGACATTTTAGCAAGGCCTAAAATAATGAAACAAGGGGAAGTGGTTTTGAACAAAAAGAGGAGATGTATATATTGCATGTACATTGGATATCTAGTGGATATATTTTGGATATATGTTGGATATATACTGGATATAGGGAAAAAATTCTTGACAGTGAGGGTGATGAGGCTCTGGCACAGGCTGCCTAGAGAAGTTGTGGATTCTCCATTCCTGTAAGTGTTCAGGGACAGGTTGGACAGGGCTAGGAGCAACCTGGGAGAGTGGAAGGTGACCCTGCACATGGCAGGGGGTGGGAAAAAGGTGATCCCACCCAACTCAAACTGTGAATTCTGTGATTCTGTGAAACCCTAGCACAACGTACCATAATGTAAATGCATTTTCCCAGAAAAACACAAACTGAAGCTTTACACTATCAAATATTACAACTGGATCACAGAAACGCTGAGAACTGGCTGTGTTCTGCCGTGGATCAGGGAGTTCAGTGTTTAGGGCAGTGCTTAAAATACCTCTCTAGCCTTTCCATGGTACGAATCCCCTCTGGAGAGGTGCTATCCTCGAGATGAAAAAGGCAGAATGAAATGAAGTTGCCATCACAGCATGCTTGAGAGAGCTCAGTTCACTGGGATTACAGATATGACACACTTGTGTGTTTCTCTTGGAAGGCAGACAGCTGTGCATTGCCATAGAGGCACAGCAGATGCCAAATGCCAATTGATAAACCCTAGTGGTTACTTTAATTGCCCCTCTCCACCAATTTGAGATTTTGCAATGGTAGGAAAGCCACAGAGGTTGCTGTCACTCAAGTTCTCTGAACCCACAGCTCCGAGAGGAAAAGAATAAAAAATTAATGCAGTAAAAAGGACACCAAAAAAAAACAAGGAAAAAACCCAAATAAACAAACAGAAGTCCACAAGCTTGTGACAAGTTCATAAACAAGAATATAAAGGGAAGGGAGAAAAGGAGCTGGTTCAGTTGCAGATTTGAGGTTTTACCTGAAAGTTTCATAAGGTAAGTATGAGTGTTTTAAGAGAGACAGGATCCGCAGCAGCAAAGTTACAGCATGATGGATTCTGACATTTTGCAAAACTGTAAAATGTGTCAGTAGCTTTAACAAGCAGTAATGCTTTGACCTCCTGAGGTTCCTGTCCAATTTAGCCATTGCAACTCTTCGATTCCTACAATTAATGGTTACATTCAGCTGAGGAAGGGAGGGAGGGAAAAGGGTGACAGGAAATGTCGCCTTAAAGCCAAGACAGAATTCTTTTTCGTTGTTTTTCTTCTGCTCTAGCTCCATTATCAGATTTTCCCTCCTAATTCTTCACTGTGTATTAGATATTTTCACTGCTTTAATTTTCCCTTGGCACCTATATTTGCAAGTCTCTTGCTCTGTAAATATGCATTAATGAAATAATTCCAAGGGATTCTGATCCTTTGACTAAACAATCATAAGGTTATTTTGCAGACTTTTTATTTTACCTATGCTAGCACTAACACAGCACCCACACTAGACAGGTTGTTTTGTTATTTCTTCCATTTTGAGGATAATCCTGCTCTATCTGCAATTTAGGGATCATTGCTTTTCTCCAGAGGAAAAAAGTCACTTTGACACTTTGCACATCCAAAAGCAAGAGCAAACACATGGGGGGCTTAAGCCATGCTTAGATGATGAGTGTTGCTAGCTTTTAGTAAGAAGATGCCAATTTAAGAGAACACTACAGGGTCATTTATTTTCCTCACATTGATACAAACAGCTAAGACATTATAAAAACAAAAGAATGCTCATTTCCATGAGATCAGGAGAGGAAAAGCTCCCCAAGAGGCTTGAAGCTTTAAAAGAGAGCCTGTTGGTCAAACAGCAGCATGGGCTGCCAAGGCAGGTACCCCTCATGCAGAGTTTCACTCCAGTTACGTGCAAGAAAATGGAGATCTCATCTAGGGATCAAAATAATATTTACCAACCAGATTTTCCCCTGGCAGTGCAGGATACCACACATTTGTCCCAGATTTGTCCCATTTACAAAGGCAATTATTAGTTATGTATTTGCTGCTCCAGAGTACTCCTAATGCACATTTCTCCTGGGGTTTTCTAGGTATATGCAGAAATATTCAGCAGTGGAACTCCCTTCCCTGGGATGCTGTAGATGTAAAAAGTTGGCAAGGAATCAGGAGGAGACTGGACAAGTTTGCAAGAAGAGCCTATATAGAAAATGCAAGGAAAGCACTCCTGTCTTAGAAAGCCTCAGTACCCTGTTAATAAACATCTGGGGGAGAGATCAGAGCTGGAATCACACACACATGCTCTGACACTTCACTTCTTCACTGGCACCCAGATTTGACTGGTGTTGGAGCTATTAGAAGGAGCCCTTTGACTCACTGTAGCTGATCTCGCATTTTTATGTTCTCAGAGGTCCTTAAATGTGCTCTTTCAAAATGTCTCTCTCCTTTTCCTAAGGACTGGGGCCATGTAGAGAGTGGAGACGCCCCTGAGAGTGCTTCAGGTGTCACGACAGGGAAGAGGAATTGCATGGGGAAAATTAACAATAGAAAAAAATAAGATTAAAAACACATTACAAGCCTGGGAAAGGTGCAAAAGACTTGAGAGGGGAGATGTAAATGAGGGCACATGGAACTTGTAGCTGAGCACAAATTCTAGAAAGAAAGAAAATCAGTCTAATGTCAAATGTCAGGCTTATACTTCCAGATTCACTTAAATTATTGTTTCCCAAAACACTTGCTGATATATATCTTTTACTTTGAAGGGTCCTCATAACTCAGTGAGATAGATTAGAAGATCATAAATGCTTGGAGGATGGGGCTGTACCTCCCTGTTTGCTCATAGAAGAGTTAGCAATAGGGATCATTTCTCAATGTGAACAACTCCTAGTACACACATTATTACATCTTTTTTGTCATGTTCTTCTGTCAGCCTTGCAGGTACTTTTTTCTCAGAAAATCTGCGCATTAACACCTTCCATATCCTACCCTGTAAGGCAAAACAGTAGCAGAATTGTCCCTTAAAAAATTCCACTCTTTCTTTTACCTGAATATGGATGCTAAAACTCAGTTCATTTCTCATCTGTGGGTCTCCATCTCTGCACAGAAAGTGATTCTTGGGGCTAGACTGCATTTATTCAAATATATATAGGTGGCAACTGGAGATGAGGTTGACTCCAGTATTCACTCAGTCACTGCAAGAAAACAATTTTTCCATGTCTTGCAGTAAAATGCCTTACCTGTGAGTCTTCACACCAATTCTATTTTCTTAGAATAAATATGTGAGAAAATAGTTGTTTCATTTTTCCTTCCAGCTCACCACTGATCATGAAATCTTTCTACTGCCACTGAGTAATGCTGGTTAATTTTCAGCAGTTTGGTATAAATATCATATAAATAGAACTACAGGATGAAAAAGATGCTGACAGCTCAAATCCTTATATTCTGTCCATTTCTGTCCAATTACAAAGAAATTGATATCCTGCTTCTCAGAGCTGGAGAGTAGTTTCAGAATATAATATATAAATAATTAAACTTATACCTAAAAATGGTGGGGGGTTGTTTAATGTATTGTGTTTTTTTCCATATATGAATTGGTATTTATTCTTTACTAGTTCATGCTATTCCATAAAAGGAAGCCCCAGAAATATGACTGCATTAATAATTTAGAATATATTTTATTTTTGTTTCCCTTACAAGGCATATTAAAGGCAAATACTAGGAGTTGTGATATAACCCTTGCAAGAGAAATAAGTACCACAGCACTGATCCTACAGATGGGGAAATTAGGTTATGAAGGATATATGGACTGTATTGTGGGGACACAAATTGCTCTGTGTCACACACCCTGGACAAACTCTCTGAAGGAGGTATTTGAAGCTCTAGGATTTCTGGCATGGGACTTGACTGGAATTTTGATGGTCTGCACATATCCCAAACCACTTCCTCAAAATCATGAGAGGAATCCAAGGTACAGTTTACGGAGATGTAGGTTATTAATCAATGGGAATGCTAGGAAAGTGTTTTCCATTTAGAAACCTAAAACAATTCCTGAATATTGCATGTATTGCATGAATTTTATAGTTTAAGCTTATTTTTATACTTTCCCTAGGTTATTACTAGATATATAGAAATTTGACAATTCTCCCTTTCTGTTCCCTGATTAATCTTTCCATGTGACACTCGCAGTTCTGGGTCTGTCTTGTGTCCTGTTTCACAGACAGTAGGTGGATCCTAACAGGGAATGGTTCCTTTCAGGTTTACAAAGAAAAAAAAATATATATATACATATATAATTAGGTCTGCAATGTTCTTTCTTTCAGCTGAGATTCACCTTTCCTAACTCAGGCGTATAAAAATTAGTTATTTCATTACGGTAGTCACCTAAATTTCCTCTCTAATGAAAGGAGAGGAAAAAGGTCTCTGCAGAGAATGATTCATCATGCACATATTAAACATCTATGTTAGGGTAGGATTAATTCCTCTCTGGTGATACCATGCTCTCTCCCATGACTGTGGAAACAGTTTAAATAATGGGTTATGACCACAAACACATACTTTTAACAGGATAGAGTTGGACAAGATAAATGCTGGTCAATTTTCTTTTTTTAATTTTTATTTCATAATTGTGCAAAGCACTATATGAGCTTAGTTAAAAACAAAGCTATAATTTAACATTTGTTACAAAACAAATATCACAAAGAGCATGAATTATTTGCACAGGAAGCATTGGTGATGCAATACACGTGTGTCATTCAGGAATCAACGAATTTTGTATTCTGAATTTTAAAGACCTAGGAAAAAATGTCACAATATTGTCAACTGAAGTTTAAAAGGAAAAAAACTGCTTCCTTTTCTTATTCTTTGTGGACAGAAAGGTAAGTAATTGTTGGCAGGGGGTGAAATGCTAAGAATTTGTCTCTCATCCTTACTTACTTCATTATTTAAAATCCACCCTTCTCTCAAACTTTCTGAAGGCCATGGGTTTCACATGCACTTTTCATGTAATGTTAATAATAACGGAGAAGTCTCTGTTTTGATTGCCTACAGGCATCCTGACATTTGAAGTCAGCTATCCAGCTCTGTCATTCAGGTTTATACATATCCACAAACTGCAGCGTTTCAGGAAAAAAATAGGTTGCACACCATGAGAACAATAGGGGGGAGTAAAAAAGATAACACTCATGTGAAGCTTTAATTAATGTTAAGCCAATGCTGGCTTGTAGGAAATGTCAAGTTCCACTGGATAAATCAGGGCTGCTTCTTGGTTTTGCTACTCATCATGTTGTGTGTTCAATAAGATGCCAGGCTGCTTATTTTGAGTGTCATTTATGTGCAGTGTTTTTCATGTGGTCTTAGAATAAGGTGCCAAAGTTGTCTGGTTCCCCACTTTATTCAACGATTAATAATGCATTAGCCTAGCAAAATATTTGCTCCTGTTATTACTCTTAAGGTTATGAAATTAAATAGATATAGCTGGAAAATACAGTAAGTATATAGGAAATAAATCTTTCCCTGGTCTTCCCTTCTCTGTTTTCATTCACAAGGCAGCTCCCTTAGTTTTAAGAACAGCTCTTGACTTTCAAAATGTATACACAAAAAAAGATTTCATTAAACTTGCTCAGCTTGATTTGCCTGCCTCTGTGAGCTTAAAAGCCCATCACTGCATAAACCTTTATGTTTATTCTATTCCTCACTCTGATAGTGCAGCTTTGTACCAAAAGAGCTCTGCTGAATTCAACACTCACATCAGACGCTTCATGTTATTAATAATATTTTTATTGTATCACATACATTTTAGGTTATAACTTCAACATAGAGGGATATAGAAGTCCTGATTTTTCTTTTTCAGGAGAGACAGCTTGGGGAAAATAACTTTGAACCTGGATTCAGACTTGATAACTGCCCATGACAAGCATTGTGCTGCTGGGTTTGCCAACACACTTGCTAGGGGAGGCACTCACTGAGTGTGCTGTTGTGTTATTGCAAACCCTTACAGCTCATTTTGTTCATTTTTTTCTTTCTCCTCCTCATTTCTTAGTTCTGTTTTGCCCCAGATCCTTTTTCTCCAAATCCTTTGGAAGTCCCCTGTGATCATTCTCCAGTGATGGAGCAGCTGAGGAGAAAGGCAGCCCCAGCTGTGAATGCTGAGACAGAAGCACTCAGAAAACACTGGAATAGTGGATTCTATCAGTCTTTTTCAACTTCATAGATGTTACAGGATGAGCTTATCTGCCCTCAAGCAGTCTCTCACCTGTCAGTATGAGGCACTAAGGCTTTGCATGTTCCAGGTGTTTGGAAAGTTGTGGGAATGACTAATCATTTGGTTCATCACCTAGCCACAAAAGCTTGGAATTAATAACAATGATAAAAAAGACCCCAAAATCTTTTGTAATATTTCTCACATTGTTTTTCTTTTGTAATTGGGATGAATGAAAAAAACCTTCCATGCTTAAGGAGAAGTCTTGTTCTGTACAATATACAATTATATATATATATCTATATCTATCTAATATTATATATTATTATATATAAGAATATATGTTATTATATTTATATATAATTATTATATATAAATTATTATTGTTGATTTTATATAATTAGTACTTATAATCAATAAATTGCAAATATTAACTATGTGCAACTTATCTTCTAAACTGCCTATTTTTTACAGTTTTCTAAATAAATAACTGCATTTTGAAATATAGAAGTAGCATCCTCAAGAAAATTTTTGCTGTCCTATTTTGTTCATTTTCCTGTTCATAATCTTTGAAAAATTAGACTGATGAGCTTCAAGCTGTCAGAAAAGAAGTTGAAAATACTTTTAAAACAACTATTTCTGTTATTTATGCCTGAAATATTTTTTGCTTTGCTAACCAAATCCTAGAGCCTCACAAACTTCAGAACATGATTATTTTAGATTGAATTGCCTGAATTTCCTCCTCTGTTGATGTGTTTCGGTATTAAGCACATTTACCTTGTTCAGTTTCTTCCCTGACACTTATTCATGACTGAAGAGAGAAGTTTGGGCTTGATGTGTTGCTGCTGGGTGCTGCAAGCTCACCCTGGTGTTCCCCTGTTATCTGATATTAATGAGTGTGGATGACAAGGAGGATTGGTGTGGTTGGGTGTACACACACATCTGTAACGGTCAGAAGACAATCAGGGAGATAATTAGATTATAACAGCAATGCATAATTAATGCAAGGTAATGGGACAGATCCCAATCCGTTGTGCCAGTGGTAAATCCAAGGTAACCCTATTAATGTCGAGGACAGTTGTTTGCATATGTTGTACATTGATTTAACTGAGGCTCATTAAGTGACACATTTTTCACTTGTATTGTTTGGATGGGCAGATTGTGGATGATCACCCTCAGCTTCAATGGCACTATATATTGACTGTGAATTAAACTCTGGTCACTCCCCTAACCAGAAGTGCAAGCCATGCCCGTGCTAAATTCCAGGTTCCTTAAAGACAGTAGAATCCACAGAATGTTTATCAGCAGCTGTGGGTACACTAGGGTTTTAAAACAGTCCCTAATCAAAACAAGGAATAATGTTTCCTGCAACTGCATGCAGATTTTTGCTAATTTGTTTGTTTTGCTATTTATATCAGCAGCAAAGAAAACGTAATTTAAAAAGCAAAGAGCTTTTAATGGAAATGGTTAAAACTGTGCTCTGTGGTAATGTATCAGTATTCTATATAATAGAATGGTGTCCCATAATTCATTCCAGGGGAAATGGTGATGGAGAATGAGAGGCAGATCGCTTCAGATGATTCCATGGAGCAGCTCAGGTAAAAAAGGATCTCTGGAGATTATCTTATCCAGCTGTCCCATAAAGCAGGTCCCATAATGGGATCCAGAAATTCAGGTGTTCCTTGGATATCTCTAGAGCAGGATGCTCTATAACCTCCCTGCACAGCCTGTGCCAGTGCTCAGTCACCCTCACAGCGAGGAAGGTGGATGTGTGTCCTGGTGCCAGTCCTCTGTGTAACAACTGAGAGAGCCCAGACACCTGGCTGGGCTTGGACAGAGAGCTTCCAGCCCTGCCTGCTCGCTGAAACCATTGCCACTTGTTGTGTGACACATAAAGAGCCAACCCAGCCATGTGCAGCCAGGTGCATCACTGTGAGCCATCACTCCTGTAGGGAAATGCAGGCTTAGGGGGATTTGATGTAGCTGTCCTGAGTTTTGGTTGGGTTTTTGTTTCCTTGTTGTTGTTGTTGTTGTTTTGTTGTTGGGTTTTTTGGTTTGGTTTGGGGGTTTTGTGTTTTTTGGGGTTTGGGGTTTTTTTGTGTTTGTTTTTTTGTTTGTTTTGTGGTTGTTTTTTGGTTTTTGGTTTTGTTTTTTCTTTTTTGGTGGTTTTTTTTTTTTTTTGTTTGTTTGTGTTTGTTTCCTGGGGCTTTTTTTGGTTTTGGTTTTTGGTTTTGGTCTTTTTGGGGTTTTTTTTTGGTTGGTTTTTAGTTTTGGTTTTTTGTTTTTGTGGGGTTCTGCTTTTTGTTTTTTGTTTTTGTGAGGAGTTTTTTTTGGTTTGGGTTTGGGTTTTTTTTTGGTGGCTTTTTTTTTTTCTCTTTAGGTGGTGTCCTTACGGGTCTGGAGCATGCAGAGAGGACAGGGGTTCATCTGAGGCTCCAGAACAGGGTGGCTGCATGCAGGTTGGGAAACAGGCCCTCACTGGCCTGGCTGCCAAAGCACATCCCAGCTCAATGGGGGATTTTAGAGTAGTCAGGCTTTATTATTACAGACAGTATTACTGTAAGTATTGTACAGCATGAAGTGATAGAATTAGTATTCTAGTGGCCAGCCCAGATGTACTCTGAGCTGATGTAAAACAAACAATGAGAATTTCTTGGTACAAAGAGTGATTCAAAGCCCAATTAAGTTAACAGAGAAACTCTTTTGATTTCCTTCTGTCAGAAACAAGCTCTTGAATTTTCACTGCACATAACAACACCCAGTGGCTCATCTCAATATAATTTTCAAAGAGAATGGGAGATGCTCCCCTGCCTCACAGAAGGGCTGCAGAGGTTTGTGCCTGTCTGCTGCACATTTGGATGTTGCAGTGATGGTCATTATGGAAGAGCCCAAAGAGAGTTGGAAAGTTGTGGAGGGTTTGGATAGTGTGAGGTAAATAAACCCTAGGCCTGCATTGCTGCATGAGGGAGAGTAAAGTGTGGTATGGAGGTATAATGTGTGTCCTACTCCACCAATTTGTGAAATTGGTCAATGCCTGTGGACAAAAAAACCCTGAAGACTAGAATAATAGAGACTATCAGTGCAGCATCAGGGAAAATACAAAAAAAAAAGAAAAATTAGAACAGAATGTAACACTTTGCAGCATTTCATGATGTTATCGTGTTTATTTTTCCAGTTCAAGGCATAAGTCTGAAGTCTGGAACTGTATTTTTAATTGAAAGGTGATGGTTCCTCAGGAGATGAGATCTTGGCAGCTTTTCCCACATGTCAGTGTGATGCCTCTTCTTTGTTCTATCTTAAAACAGCTGAGCTCCTGTGGAGGGTTTTACTGGCTTCCTGGTGTACTTCTACCCTAGACTTTTTGTGTCTTTGCATGGCAATATAATTTAGCTTCCAGTGTTTTTTTTAAGTGTTTTGGCAATTCTGCCACTTCCGTGACCTTTGTAGTATTTATTGGGCTTGTTTGCTTGGGCCATAGAGAGGATAAAAGATATTTATTTTATCCTTTTTTTTTCACTCCCTATTTCTGCTTTCACATGCCTTTATATTTCTCCTTTGTGTATTTATATTAATTTTTAAAATATTTTTTTCTTTTGTCTCTTTTTTCCCCACTCTATGTCTTTAACCACTTTTTCTGTTTTAGATGCAAATCAGCATTATTTCCCTTGAATTATTCTCTATTCTTACAACAACAAAAAAAAATGTTTAGCAAGCAGGTGATCTTTTGCTTGCCATATTTTTAATTCACTTTCCAGATTTCTAATTGCTAGTGTTTCCAGGACCTTGACAGCTGTTTGACAACACTGTCTACCTCTAGTCATACTTTAACCATTATGATAAACCACAAAGGAAGCTTGGTTTCTCTAGAGAAAATTCACTCTTGCATCTCATGTTAAATCTGAAGGTCTAATATGATATGCAGAAAACCAAATTTGAAGCTTTCTCATTATTATTTAAGCATGGCAATCATTTTCCCTGTTTCATCTACAAAGTCACACAATGAGGACTTTGTTTACCTTCAGAAGCATGATGCCAGTTCCAATGTCACCAAGTGGGGATTTTTTTCCCTTTGAGACATGCCTATAAATTGAAATGTCTCTACTAAATTTCTGAGGTTGTTCTCAATAATGTAAATAATTTAATTCCTCCCAAGCATTGGCCTCTAACACATGTGTGTGAGAAGATATTTCAAGAATAAGGTGGACCAATTGAGATCAGAGGGACATTTTTAATATTAATTTCACAGCCAGAATATTTACTGGACAAAATATTCCTTGAAGATATTTTGAGAACTCATTTTACTTTGGCTTAGAAGGATGACATAAAACCTGTAAGATATCTGTAAAATCGGGATTCTAAAAATCTGACTCTTGCGTGGGATGTATAAAATTATCTTGTCCTATTTGTTTGTGAACCTTGTATTTGATTGAAGTTTAGCTTTATAAAATTTAAATAATAATAATACAAAACCAAATTAGAATTAAAATTACACAACTTGAAATGGAGGACATAAAAAAATTTTGGTGGTACCATAGTAAAAATGTAAGGTTACAAAATGTCTACCTTATCTTCCCTAACTGATCTGTGAGAAAAAATTGAAATAAAAGAAAAAAATCATTAATTTCTACTCTATTTAGCAAAATTTGGAGGAGATCAGCCTTCAAGCCGAGCATTGAACCTTTGTCCTCTCTCCCCCCTACATTGCTTGCTCAACTCCACATTGCTGACTTGAATTGCTTCCAAATAGGCTGGGAAATTTACAGCTGCTATTACAGGTCATGTAATACAGGTTAAACCTGTGTTTACAGCCCAATAATTTCCCTGTGTCTTTAAACGAGCTATGAAGTATTTTGTAATGCAGATTGTCTGGTTTTTTTATTTGCCCGTAAAAGCAGTGAAGAGAAGCTACAAAAACTCGGTGTTCCCTTGTCAGCGAGGACAGCCCTGCTCCTGAGCTGCACTGAGCCTGGAGAACCAGGACTATTAAATGGTTGCAAACTCCAAGGAGCTGCAGGTGCCAGAAGTAGCAGAGGAGGTGTCTAACTGGCCCGAGTGGGTCAGAAAAAGGCAACTAAATAATAATTCAGGATTTGGGCAAATTTGCCACTGTCTAAGTCAGGGGAAACAACCTTTAAGGTGTCCCTCTTCTCTTCTGATCTTGGGGATAACCACAATTAAATTGCCTTCAACATATCCATCAGTCTTGCTGCTACACTAGATGAGAATAATCTGATGACCATTGAGATTTCTTAGTTCTTGAACCAGAGAAAGGAGTAAGCCACAGAAATCATATGTGCTCATATTTCTTTGTGCCAAAATAAATAAAGCAAGAGGAGTAAAGCATGAAAGGATAAATGTGCAAAGAAATTTTGGAGCTGAAAAGGAGAAACATCAACATGGCTTGTAAACATTATAACATTCAGAGATAGGCCAGGTAATCTGTTTTGCCTGGATGCTCATCCTAGTTCAGATGTGATTCATTGCCTTTGATTTCTCATGGATTTGATTTGACAGGCAAGAGGTCACTTGGGAAAGGGTCTCTCCTGTTGTACCAACAGCACCTTGGAATCCAAGCTGTCGACCAGGACTCTTTTATGAGAGTTTCTGTACAAATATAATGACAAAGAGATTTATGCCATCTTTTATTCAAACTAGGGAAGATAACTGATTGGTGAGTTGTATGTGAGCCAAATGTGAAGGATCTTTTTTACCAGTTCATGTTCAGAAGCACATGAATGACATCAGATTTTTGACTTCAGAGTAAAGCACTACAAATGCTGAACATGTGCATTAATTTGAGCCTATTTATTTAATATATTTTCTTTGGTTTCAGTTTTTAAAGAATCTAGACCTGGAGGAATTGTAAATTGAAAGATTATCACCATAATTCTTTGGACCCCAGCAGTGATTATAAAATGAGCTCATCAAATAATCATTTGCAAATGTTTATGAGCCAGGATGTATTTCCTTTGTCAATTTTGTAACCATGCTCTGTAGCATTTGGAAATGCTACAGTTTGCAAATAATTCCTTGCAGGATTTTTTTTTTTTTCCCTTCGTGAAAGAAGCAAGCTCAAATGAGGCACTTCATTATTACTTCAATAATGCACAGTCAGCAAAGCTTTCATGTATCTTGATTGTTGATAGCCACTGATGAAATAGGAAGAGACAAAATTTGTCAGGTGGAGCCCTGTACAGGCACAAGTCACTCCAGCTAAGCAGCACGTCCGTGTACATTTGAGTCTCAGGCAGAAAAGACAGTGGGGAGGAAGGGAATCAACACCTATTAAATTTGGATGGGGACAGAAAGAGTGGCCTTTGTTGACTGACAGACAAGGTTATGTGGCTGAACAATAATTTGAAGGCCTGAATTATTCATGTCCACTTCAAGGTAAAAGGGTTTAACCTGGTGATATCATCTTGTTGCAGTATTTCACTAAGGCAAGAAGTGTTATTTCTAACTTTTATTTTACTTCATTCACGTCTTATACATGAAATTAGAGAAGGGATTGGGAACAGCTAATTTTTAGAGAAAAATATATGTGCATATATTAAGGTCCAAGACCAATTTGTAATTTAAAATGAAAGAGCAAACTGCTTACAAAAGGTCCTGACAGCTGAAATTCTGACTTCTCTTTTACCATGCCCTACTCACCAGATATGTCCTTCTGTGTAAATTTTAAACAGAGAGGGTAAAGGTTGATATACTACTGAGACTCCAGCCTTTATTTGAAAATAAAGGTTAGTGTTTCTTTTTTTTTTTTTTTTTTTTTTTTTTAATAAAAATTGTATTTCTTTGCTGTCAAGAAATATAAACACAATACAATCCTGGTCTATTCTGCACTGGAGCAGTCTCACCTTGAGTCCTGTGAGCAATTTTGGGCATCATAACATAAAAAATGACATAAAGCTGTTAGAGAGTGTCCAAAGGAGGCCACGAGGATGGTGAAGGATCTGAAGGGAAGCTGTGGGAGGAGTGGTTGAGGCCAGCCTGGAGAAGAGGAGACTGAGGGGAGACCTCAGATGCCTTCAACATCCTCATGAGGGGAAGAGGAGGGGCAGGCTCTGATCTCCTCACTCTGGTGACCAGTGACAGGACCCAAGAGAATGGCCTGAGGCTGAGTCAGGGGAGGTTCAGGTTGGATTTCAGGAAATGGTTTTTCACCCAGAGGGTGTTTGGGCACTGAAAAGGCTCCCCGGGGTAGTGTCCACAGCACCAAGCCTGTCTGAAATCAAGAAGTGTTTGGACAATTCTCTCAGAACCATGGGGTGACTCTTGGGGATGGAATCAAGAAGTGTTTGGACAATTCTCTCAGAACCATGGGGTGACTCTTGGGGATGGTCCTGTGCAGGGCCAGGCCTTGACTGGCTGATCCTGATGGGCCCCTTCCAACTCAGAACATTCTATGATTCTGTAATTCTGTGTGTCCTACCATCTGTTACAGCTTCCTGATTCGGCCTTCTAAAGTGTTCATTGATTGTGATGAAGAGCTCATGGACTATCCAAAATCATCACAGAGCTAATTGCTACAGAAAGGATCAATGAAGCAGCCAACACACAGAGATACATACAGATAACAATGCACTTTAGAGTCTACAACCCTGGTCAAGATCCTTTTTTTTTTTTTTTTTTCTATTAGCATCAAACAATTAATTGATTAATTAATTTTACTTGGGATGATATTCATTCACTGTTAATTCCAGGTAAAGGGACCTGAGAGAATGAACTTAATTGGAGATGCTGGCATGGAATGGTACTCTTAGACAAAACCTGAAGATTTCTTACTAAATCACCTTCCTCCCATTATGAAGTGCATTAAACTCCATTTTCTGTTAGGAAATCCATTACCAGTTCCATTTGCCCTTTAGTTCACAGTTTTCTGGGTTATTAATGTCACAGGAAGTGTCGGTACCTCTGAAGCAGGAGTCAGCTGTTGGATGTATCAGTTTCTGTACTGTGGATCCTTTCCTTTCAATTTCTGGTCCCATTGAGGCTCCAAGGGGCTTTGTGGCACCTCAAGGGATTGAGTTAAGGACATATTTAAGGACATGTAAGGATTGTCTGGGGCAGGGGCCATTTACAGCAGCCATCAACCCTCATTTCCTTACATCCATTTTATTAGGATAATACTTTCATACACCCACCTTTAAGATCCCTTTTAATTTAGCCACATGGGCTACTAGCTTCCTGATTTTTCTTTCATGGGCCTGTAACTTGCATATCTTTTAACCATGTGGCTGCTATCCATCCCTACAGCTTTCCAAGAGCTCTCCTCCATCTCCCTGCACATCAGGTGTAACTAAGGAAGTTACACCTTTTAGATCTTTTCAGGGACAGAAGAACTGCAGTTACTTTTCTGATGTGTTTTACCCACCCAGTGACTTTACCCCCAAAGAGATTTCAGAGTAATTACCTGTAGTTATTACTCAGTGCTTACTCACTCCTTACAAGAAGGCTGTGCAGGGACACACAGGAGTCCTGAGCTCTGCTCTGCCTAGGGAAGAGTTCCTGTCTCCTATCCTTTGTTGGCTTCAACACTGTCCCAACACTGTCCACTGTCCCTCTGTGTTTTCAGAGCCTGCTCTTCAGGACACTGTGGGAAAAGATACAAAAAATAAATGCATCACTTTGACCAGACGGATTGCTTTTTTTGGTTATGATGGATCTAATTTTTTTTCACAGCTTTGAAACATCCAAGTGATTTGAGAGAGTGTATCGTGGTCAAATGAACACATTTTCAATGCAATTTGCTGGATTTATTTATTGTAGAAAAAGATCTTCTTTAGGGAGATAATTCCTTTTGCCTCACACAAAAGCAAGTAGAAACTCTAATATCAGTGTAATTTGCAAGATCATTTTTGGGTGTGAGGGGTAACTCAGTCATACTGAAATACTCATAACTGATGGACCTTTTTCATCACCTAAATGCTTTAAATTGAGTAGAAATTGGAGCACTACCTGAGAAATCTGAGTCACAAATACACTCTGGACATTATGTCCACAGATAAACTATTCAATATAAAAATAATATCCCTCTGTGAGCACACTAAAGAGGAAAAATCCAATCTGAATGCAAAAACCCAAAGCATAGTGACTACTGTACAGGCGAGGTGCCCTAAGAAGGAATGTTTCTTTTCCAATTTTCACTTGGTACTGAACTTAAAGAAAAAAACAACTACCTATTTGCTGCTGTCTTTATCCAAAGATGGTTCAAGAGTTTTCACTCTTTCATCATCTCCTTGGGGCATTTTATCTACTTCTGTGTCTTGTAATGCATCACTCACTAAATAATTAATTTACTCAAGTAAGCAAGATCTCTTGGGGTTTACAGAGTTTCTGCATGAGGAGAGATGACAGCTAAGAAGCAAGGAAGAAAAACCCAACTTGTTATGTTACTTTCTTTGATTTTTTTTTTTTTATTGTCATTACAGTCATCAAAATAATTCTTTCTTGCTTAACTTCTCCCATTTGGAAGATTAGATATCACTCCTCTGGTGTTGCCTTAATAAGAAGGGCTGGGAAGTGGGATTGAGAGCCAAGTCTATAACCCTTTATCATCAATTGCAGCACCATGGGAACAGGAAGAGGTCATTACTAGTAAGAACTTTTTTTTTCATTGTACTGACAACCTTAAAATTCACATTTTTTTCACCAGGTTTGCAGAGAACAGCCAGCATTTCCGGAAGTCTGGGCATGAATGAATGACACGTGGCTGAAAGTATGGAGAAGGCTGGTGCTGGTGAGTCTGCAGAGACTCTTTGATGGATTCACCTCATAAAATTGTTTGTATAAACATACACGAGCACACAATCACATGTATGTAATTGCATGGGGTTTTTTTCTCCAACCATGAAACTTATGGGTGTGATTAGTTTTTAATATCTATGGAAAGAACCATATCATCTACCTCCTAATTTATCTGTGAAAGACACAGCCACCTCAGAGCTTTTCACCAGAAACATATGTCACCCTCATTCCCATGTGTGGACTACTCATGTGTGTGTGGTTTCTCCTTCTGTTCAGTCTTAATTTAGACCTAATGATTATCAAATAATTAAGTCCCCATATCTCTTTCCTTTTAGTTAAAAAATATCTAATTTAAAATCAAGCATTCTCCATACAAAACTTTAAAATTAATTTACCTTCTCCATTGAAATAACTTATAAGTAGAAAATTTCCAAATTGTTTCTCATTTTATCTTAATTTCGAAGAAATCACAGAAAATTTTCTGGGCAAAATTTCCAGAGGAGACCAGAGAACTAAGGAATATTGCTTTTCCTTAAGTTTCCTGTAGAAGAGCTGCTCTATGTGAAGACTTGCAGACATATGACTTATGAGTTTTGAGAGCCTTCTTTTATCTTATATCTTGAATTTTGCAAGCAAGACACATGCAGCTTTTGCTATTTAACATGAAACAGAATAAATACAGCTGAATTTTTAAAGGCAATTCTAAGGGAGTTCATTTCCCACTGGGTATTTCCTCAGCCCTTTCCAAAAGCATACTGTAAAACAGAGGTAATGTTTAGGGTGAAGCACTGCCTCTATAGGCTGGTTTCTCCAATTTGAGGTCTCTGAGCTGGCAGAGGACCCTGAGGCCAATGATCAAGGTCTTGAGGGTCTGTGTGGCTTTCCCTGTCGCTGTTGGTGAGAGGAAGATCCTGAGTGGGAGCAGAAGGATCTTGAGTTTCAACAATTGGTTGGTGTGACTGTTGTATGCAACAGGGATTGTGTTTTATAACGACAGGATTCCTGCAGGATTGAGGAACACTGTGAAGAGATGATTAGGTGGGAAAAAATCTTCAGCAGGATGGCTGACCTGGTAAAGAGAACTTTCAACTTAGACACAACAAGAGAGTGGATACCCACAGTCAAACGATGAAGGGGTGGACTGGCTTGCCAAGTGAATCGTGCAGGGTGATGCAGGCAAGAGATGTCAAAATGAACAAACTAAGCCTGAAAAGGACCCACCTTGATCATTTGCACATAAGGAAAGGCCTGTGGGATAACATTATGGGGGAAGTTACTCCTACCTCCCCTGGGAAATCAGCAGGACTGAGTGCATCCCTGCAGGACCTCTATACTGCTGCATGTGCATTGGGCATTACCAGGAGAAACAAGAGATTGCTATGCAGGTGCAGGACTATGATCATTACAGATGTCTGCTACAGGCTGCCCAATCCTCTGAATTACTTTTGGCAGCTCATGGTAAGTAGAAATGCTCCTGATGACTGGAAGTAAGAAAAGGTCGCTTCAGGCTTTAAGAATAACAATGCAGAGAATTAGATGCAGACCAGGCTTCCTTTGGTCCATGGGAAGGTGATGGAGCAAATAATCCTGGTAACCATTTTTAGGCATATGAAGAACAAGGTGATTGGGAGTAGTTATTGTGGATTTGCAAAAATAAATTGCTCCTCACCAACCAGAGAGTCACCTGTGATAAAATGTGTATCTCAGCAGACTGGGTGAAAACCACACACATTCTCATTGCAGGCTTTCACAAGACTCTGACATTGTGTTCCATGACATCCATAAACAAACCCATGAGCTGCTGGATTGGATGCTGGTGTGGATTGGGAACTGTGTGCTGGGATTGCAAGGCTGTGATCAGTGGCACAAAGCCCATCTGCAGGCCACTCACTGGTGCTGGACTCCTGGGGCTGGGGCTGAGAATATTTAACACCTTCATCAATGTCCTGAGTGATGGGACAAACTGCACCCTCAGCAAGTGTACAGACAATGCAAAACTGGCAGGAGTAGTTGATATATCTGAGCTGTGCTTTCATTCAAGGGGTGTTTGACCAACTGGAGAACTGGGTCCATGGGAATCTCCTCAAGTTCAACAAAAGGAAGAACCAAGTCCTGCATCTGGGGAAGAATTTCCTCCCAGGCTCTGATGTTTTGTGATAAGATTAGAGCAGCACAAAGGTATAAAAATATTTTCATTTCTGCTGGCCGTGCTCCATCTGTTCAGTGAATCAGTATGCCACAACATTTTATTTTGCTGAGGGCCAGGTGCATTTTACAGCAGAAATTCAAATTCTAGCAAAACGGGAATGAGGAAAATTCCACAGAACTTGAAGAGTGGAATAACAAAAGGAATCATGGTGGGGGGAAAGGAGGATGATGACACATTTTTGCTTGTTACTAAATTATATGGGATTATGTATTCCAGGCCTGTGAACAGTCGAGCTGTGAGAGAAACATTTCTTGGGAGAGGCGATGAGAGTGTTAAATCAGTGATTTGATGCAAACGGATACAAAGACATCTTTACCTCATTACTGAGGTGAATTGACTGGAAAATTCACTTAACTAATTTAGGAGGAAGTTAATAAGTTTATTGGGTTTTTTGGGGTTGTTTTTCCATCGTGAAATAACGCAATTTTAAAATATTTGAATTAAAAAAAAAATGTTAACTCAGGTTTCTAGTTTGTCATTTGGAACTGGGTGCTATATTCAGCTGTAACTCTCACTTTATATCTGGTATGGAATTAGTAAACATTAGTAAATATATTTTAAAAGACATAAAGTTATTTTCTTCATTATACAGCATAATTGAATATATTTAATTTTAGGAAATGATTTTCAACTGGTATAAACTTGCTACTTGGAACATTTTATTTTGTAAAAAGTAAATGTCTGCTTAAAGACAGAGTCAGGGATAGTACTATGATAAAACTTCTGCTATACACTCACATGAGAATAGAAGTTATCTAATTTAAGCTACCAGAACTCCTGCTACAGTAACTATATTTACCAGAACCAATTCTAATTATCACATGTTTTGCTTAGAAGGTGGAAATATTCACTCTGAAGATGGGTGTTCCCATTTAATATTATTCAGAGTAATAGCTACTCACACGAATAATGATTTCAGGTTTAGGTAGTTTTGAATTTCAAGATCCTCAGGGGCTCAATGCCATTAAATATGATATATCTTTGGTATTCTTTGTAGATAATCCCATTCAATATTATAGATCCCAAGAAAATCCCATGTCTAAACTGAAACCCAGCACTCAGCTAAACTGCCCATACTTCTGATGCTTGCTAACTGAAGTGCTGGTAGGCGTGGCTCATGGTGCTGTGGATGTCAGCAGAGAATGTGTAATTCCTTCCTGAACTCAAATTTACATTTCAAATTTAGCCTCTGTGCTCATCAGTCTTTAAAACACACACACAGAAATACGGAACGTAGTTTTGGATTTTAATGTTTTGCATTCCTGCATTGAACCAAGCTTAAAGTCCAAGCAATCTTAATTATGTATTTAGAGTAGAAAAGGAAAAAACTCAGGGCTTTTATGAGGCTTTAATATGCAATGTGTATGTCAAGAGAGAGTGCTGTGATGTACAGTGAGTACAGCCATGATAACAGTTCTCCTCACAGCTTTCATGCTGTTGTTTCTGATGTGACAAAAACTCCTGTATGTTAGTGCTCGGGACCGTGACCCAAGATCCTCTGTCTCTCTTGCTGAACTTAAATCCTGTTCTGGAGCAACCTCATCTGCATTGGATACCCACATCTGCAGTCATATTACATGTCATTTTGTTCTCATCTATACAGCAGGCTAACAAGGAGAGACAGACATTGATCCATTTATCTCTGAACAGAGGGATTATTATTAGTCTCGAGCAGAACTAGTAAGGAGGCACTAATGAAGCCAGACCTTATTATCCTGTCTCATTTATTTTCAGTCATCTATCAGAGTCTGAACTTGCTGTTTTTCCTGTATGAGAGAGCACTAGCATGCCCTCTCTTCTGTTGCCATTTCACCTCTTGAAAAACATACAAATGTATTTGTTTCATCCCCTTCTGTCCCTCTCTTCCTACTTTATTCTAATTAGGCTGCACATAAAAATTTCTTATCTGAAGCAAGAGTAGACAATCAGAAATGTATTGTGGTCACATAAACCACAGTTTCTCAGAAAGCAGATAAAAGAAAATGAACAGAATGTAGACAGAAGAAAGACATAGGGGAATTAAAAGGCTATGGAAGAAATTGTAGATTCTTCTACTACTTGCTCATGGCAGATGGAGTCTATAAAAAAGGAGAGCCATTGGCAGCAAAATAGATTTATTATTTGTGGTTCTTTTATGATCGAGATTATTGTTGTTATTATTTTTTTTGTCCTTTCTGTGTTCTTTTTAATATATTGTCATTAACTGAAGAAGAAAAGGGGGAAAAATAAGATATTGCTTGTTTCACAATTACTTTGGAATGTTGCTTTGATAATTAGTTCACAGAAGGTGTCATCCTGGTCAATACTCTCTTCCCTGCTGAAGACAGCATTACTGTCTGATTTATGTTTTGGCTCATCCCCTTGTCCCCTCACGTTAATCGTCTGTTGTTGATAGCTATTTAATTAAATGTGTCTGGGGAAATAGGGTGAATAACAGTAATGGGCAAGACAAGGATTAGAAACATTACCCATAAAGCAGAGTAGATTTCGCACATTCAAATGGAAGATGAGTCAGCTACCCCTTACAAAGAAAAAGCTTCTGTCTTCCTGAATACTACATTAGATAGATAGATAGATAGATAGATAGATAGATAGATAGATAGATAGATAGATAGATAGACACATGATAGATAATAGATGGATGTTTGGATGTAAATGAATCATAAGATGCTCAGAAGCCAGAAGCACTTCTGCTCTGGAGACAGGCAGAGTTGGGGGTTTTCAGCCTGGAGAAGAGAAGGCTCTGTGAAGACCACACAGAAACCCTACCAGTGCCTAAAGGGGCTCCAAGAGAGCTGGAGAGGGACGTTTGACAATGACAAATGATGGAGTGACAGGACAAGGGGTAATGGCTTTGAACTAAAAGAAGATAAGTTTAGATGAGATGTTAGGAAGAAATTCTTGGCTGTGAGGGTGGTGGGGCCCTGGCAGAGGTTGCCCAGAGAAGCTGTGGCTGCTCCATTCCTGGGAGTGTCCAAGGTCAGGCTGGATGGGGCATGGAGACACCTGGGATAGTGGGAGGTGTCCCTGCCCAGGGCAGGGGGTTGGAACTGGATCAGCTTTAAGGTCCTTTCCAACCCAATCATTCTGCAATCCTATCTATAAATCTAAACACACACACACAATTATATCTATATATTTTTTTAAATATATACAGAACATGTGTGTACTTCTGTCATTGCATGCATGCATATATGAACTTTAAACATTATTAAGTTATCATTGGTGTACTATTTACGGATTGGCAGAAAATAATACAAAACATAAAACCTGAGCTAAAGAAACTGCACTATTGTCTTTAAGAAAGGCTGACTGTTAATTGAGCTGTGACATCAAAATTTCCTATGTGAACATTTTGCTGCCATCTACTAACTTTTCCTTCCTCTTAAAGTCTGCTGTGTCATCTGGTCTCGAGGTTATACTAAAGACTTCTGGCAATGGGAAAGAGTGCTGTCCTAGACCAATGATTTAATTTTTTTATGAAATAATACATCACTGGAAAACAAAGTTTTGTGGTGTTTTGGGTTTTGGGTGGGTTTTTGTCGTTTTGTTTTGGTAGGACTCTTTTGTTGTTGCTTTCTTTTGTTTTGTTCTTTGGTTTTTTCCGATTTGTTTTTGTTTGCATTTTATTCTGTTTCTCATTTGGTTGGTTGGGTTAGTTTTGGGTTCTTCAGTAGTCCTCCTTTTTATTCCTTCTAGATTTTGTTTGTTTGTTGCTTTTTCTTTCCCCCAAAGAGCATAGGAAGTTTTTATTTTGGGGTTTTTTAAGTCAATATTTAGGGATTTTGCTGAAAAAAATCCGGAGAAATCGCATCATAGATACGTAGACCAGGAGAAGATTTGGCAATATTCAGAAAATTTTTTACTATAGCAAGGTTTAATATACTTTGTTGCCCCTAAGAAGCACTTGATGTAGAAGTGATACATGCTGTTAAAGTTCAGGAGGTTCATGATCCTTAGACTCTGCATTTGGTGCATCCTTCAGCCAAATGATAAAGGGCTCTGAAGGGTTCCAGCAAACACAGCACCCTCATTACTTTTAGAAGGGAAAGGTTTTATGTCAAGTCTTAATGGTGGAAGACAAAAAAAGCATGAAGTCCCCAGGTATGCTTGGCACCATGACCATATTATAAAAACAAAATATTTTCTTGTTAGGTGAATACATTAATTCCTTTTTTTCTAATAAAAATTATAATTTTCTCTGAGAAGTGAATTTTCTGACTATTTTGAATCACAATAAATAAATTCTAGAATGATTCACGTATACTTTAACACCTGTAATGAAGAAATAACCTTGTGAAACAAAAACCCCAAATCTTGTTTTTCCTGTTTTTCACTTAATTCCTTTTCCTTACAGACACGCTGTATTCTTGAAAGCTGTTCACAGCAACAGAATTCATGTAGGCTCTTTAGTCTTTCTACATTAATTATAATTTTAAAGCAGATTGTTTCTGGTTTTTAATCTCGCCTTCTGTTCTATATATCAATTTGAAATATGCCTTCAGGGCAACTTTAGCCCATAATGGGTAAACACTCAGCATATTTAGTATCTCAACCTCATTGGATATTGGGCCAAAATTATGTGCAGCCCTTCAAAACTCATCTCCAAACATTAGGATATGCAAAGTTAGCTGGACACGTCCAGAAAACTTACTGCAAAAATCTTTAGTAACGACATAAATAGCACAGAGCAGATCATTTCATCACCACGCCTTTCTAGTTTCAGTAATATCAAAGCCAAAAAGATGCAAGAACTTAAATTCATTTAATCAGCTGTTGTTCTTATTTGAGCTAAATCAATATTCAAATTTGTGTATCTGGGTTTGAAAGCACCTGCCCTTTGACTCTTGAGCAGAAGTTTTTTCAAAGTCATGCAGTGCTTTCAGTAACCCCATCTTTTCTTCATGCTGGCTTTCAGTTCCCCTAGGAAAGATTCAGGTTTACCTATGCCCTTGTTTATCCTCATTTGCTACAGGCACTGATGGAGATAGATACTTGTAGGAGCTGCACTTTCTAGTCCCTATGCTTGATAAAATGGCCCTGGTCAAAGCCCATGACATTTAAGAATCCTGTATAATACCTCTGCCATTTCGTCAGTGTACAGGGGTATTGTAAAATCAGGCAGCTCCAGCGCTAGGAATGACAGGCATCTGACTCCATGGCTTTGGAATGCTCTCTATTAAAACTACATTATATTACATTACAACTATACTAAAGAGATACATACCATACTACATCATACTTCAAACTAATTACTGAAAACTCATGACTGCCAACAGTCCCAACACCCACACATGTATGCAAGTGGTCAATGAATCAAAACACCATCACCAGAATCCAATCAAGCAATCCCTTCACGTAAATAATCTTACAACACATTCCAGATGTTCAAAAACACAGGAGCAGCAAATGAGATAAGAATTGTTTTGATCATTTTTTTCTCTGCTTCTCTCACAGTTTCTCTCTGTTCAGAGGGCATGCGAATACCACACAGGAGAGATGTTGAGAACTTCCTATTTAAATTCACTGATGTTTTAGCTGGGGAAAAAATATAAAGGAAAAGAAACTTCACCAGTGAAATGAATATTCTTATGAGAAAAATCCATTACAGGCTTAGCAAAATGTTCTCTTAAAATTTTACGTGTGCCTTTCAAAGCCATGTTCCAGTTTGAAACACTGTGAGGGATGACAAGTTGAAATGCTTCAGCCACAAAGGACTCAACTTTTTCTGCCTGCCCCCAGTTTCTAACTGAAACTATGCTTTAAACATCAAAAACAGACACTTTTCTCATGACAGTTTCCCACAAAAATATTTGACTTCTTTACATATATCTAACTATTCACCAGCATGCAGGTATGCAAAGTACCTGTTCTTTGGACACACTGCATTTTGTGCACTTTGCACATATTATTTATCATGAAGAGTTTTGGCCAATAATGTGCACACAAATATCCATCCATATGTACAGCTGGACATAAGGCAAAGTTACATTCCACAGCAGGGTAGGAATTTTGCCCTTCATCAGGCACAGAAATGTATGCATTCCCTAAAATTTACATTAAAACATCTCTGGAACAGGATAGACATATAAAATTATAGAACTGTTTCAAATGGTTGTGGTTTACAAAGTTTTTAATCAAGACTTCTTCAGTAAAAAAATTGTGATCATGTATCTTCAGTATATATAAAAAAGTTTGTTTATGAATTGTGGACTTCTACTGCTGAAGTTCTCAAATTCTCTTCCAGTGCACAATTGGTTTGTCATGCTCTTTTTTAGACACCACTGGAATAGAGAGCCTATTTCTTTTCAATAACTTTTCTGAAACAGAGAACTGAATCAGATGGGTGTTAGAGGCAGAACCAGCTGGAAACGGGTTTTAAGGAAGTTCAGTTTAATTTTTAAAAGCAGCTATATTGCAGCCAGTGAAAGCTGGGTTCCCTTCTCTATGCCATCATACTACAGAAATACTTAACTGGTAAAACTCATAGTTTTTATTCAAATAACTGGTTCCAGTTAAGTAGGAGCGAAACCAATTTCATGCAGACTTTTTGGGGCAAGTCTATTATGTGGTGAAATGGTATAGCAAATAATTTGGTTCGCTCTAAGCTTTTGATGTGCAAGAGAATCTGTTTATTGTGACAGTTGTATTTCAAACTTATTCTAAGTAACCCATAGAGGCCTTGCAGTTCTGCTCCCCATGCTGCACATGGCAACAGTCTGAGAATTAGAGGTGGAATGAGCACAAGAAAAAGTAACATTTTTAAATGGAAAGTTTTGAAGCTCTTCCATTTCAATTTACAGCACTTTGCTCAAAACATAAATATCGAAGTACTTGAGAGATCTTCAACTGTCTTATAAATGAAAAGCAATATAAAATTATATATTCTTTAAGTATCTTTATGTGGAAATGAAATAAAATGCAGTTCTGCAGTTCAGTGGATGAGACATTTAGATTAAGTATTTCCAAAGAGCTGCAAAAGGTTTGTGGTGGTGGTGGTGGTGATTGTTTGGTTTTGGCTTTTTTTTGAGAAAAATAAGGTGGGCAAGTCACCTTTTTCATTAAAGATGAAAGACTTAGGACTCAATAGAAATATCATTAAAAAGATGCAAAGATGAGAAAAGAGAAGAGAAGAGAAGAGAAGAGAAGAGAAGAGAAGAGAAGAGAAGAGAAGAGAAGAGAAGAGAAGAGAAGAGAAGAGAAGAGAAAAGAACAAACACAAAACCCCCAACTCTGCTATCTCCAGGTTTAAGCACATTTTCGAATTTGCCAGAAAAACAGCAAAGTGCACTGGGGAAAGCAGAGAGCACATTAAAATGTATGGGATATCTTCTTTCTTGGTCCATTAAACATAATTCAGACACCTGGCATGCCACAGAAGTTCATCACAGACTAGAAGTGAAAGAAAGGCAAAAAATCCTGATTATAGCCTGTGTTGACTTGGAGCTACCTGTATTCTTGAACTCATCTCCATCCAGTCATGTCTAACAGCAATGCAGAGTGACAGCTTGGTCCATAAAATTTCAGAATACAGAGATCTCCCTGGCGTTCCAAGAAAAATACAAAAATAAATGAGCATCTTATCTCATCCTAGGTATCTGGCACATCAGGAGTGCCTCCTCCACATAAAAGCTCATGTTCTTAGGGCCTCTTGGAATATTCCTTGGAAAGAAGGAGAAACAGGTGTTCTCACTCATCTGTAGGAACATCCCCTGTTGACATTTTTTATTCTTGTGGACCCTTTCTTAGTTCATAATACTGTAAGAATTAAGTGTGGGTGCTTGCTTTGGGGACTTTAATGACTTCCGTTACTGTACACAGGGTTCATGAGACATCAGTTACTATCAAAAAATTTAGAAGATTACTTTGCTTTCATATATGAGTCTTCCTTTAATTTCTGTTTGGGAATATATGTATTTAACCTGTCAGCAAATTAAAAAAAATGCTTGCTATTTCACCTGTAGAAAAACATTTTCCTTCAATTCTTGTTGACTTGACCAGTCAATGAGAGCCTGGGAAATTATAATCCAGTTTGTGTTTCCTCCTTGCATTATGGATGCTTTTGAATTCACAGAAAAGTTCAGAAGATTTTTTTTAAATAGAGGATTTGTTATGAATAAAAATGAACCTCTGTTTTGCTGGTAAGTACAAAAGCACGACCTATAACAATCTTTATCTCTCTCCTTTCACTTTATTGACAAACTTTGGGGCATCCCATTTGCTGTGAAACACAAATTTGCATAAATCAGAAGGCAGAGAGTAGTGCTATTTTGCTATTCATACAAATTAAACATCTACAAATAAGCTCCAAACAGTACTATAATCCAGAGAGGTGATCAATGATCATAAAGATTTTAAAATTAAGGCATCCTTGGCCTTATGTAGTTCCAGGCAGTAGTAGCATTGTGTTAATTTCTTTATCTAAATGGGGGGTGTGTGTGGGGGGGGGGGGGTGTTCCGTAGGATGGAATTTTATTTGCTGAATTTAAAATAGGAATTTAAATTCAAAATATAAAATTACTAAATCTAGGAATACAGTTTTCATTCCAATTATGCTTTTGTTTTCTCTTGCATAAGCCTTTATATAATTGAACATAATCTACAAACCCTTTTTGAAAATTGCCACATACTTTAATGGGAGCAAAAATAATACTCTTCTGTATAAGACTTCCATAATAAAAACAAACAAAAGCCAATCCACTTAAAGTCTATAAAATTTAGTAGCAAATTAAACCTTTCTGTATTTAATAGATCTTTTTATCTCTTTTATAACATTCTTCACCTATACTTACAAAATTAATATCATTCTTCTTTACTTTATTGAAGCATTATTTTATTATAATTAAAACATCTTAAACTACACACAAAATTGTATCAGAGAGTGTTTTTGCTTAGAGAAAAACATCTAGTCTATGTGAAAAGTATTGTAGTCAGATACTGAACTATAACATTTTTGAATTAAGAGGAAAAAATCTACAATAGGAGTTTATTACTTTTATTACACTCTGTGGCTTCATAATTCTATACACAATTTGAGTTCTATATTCTCATTTACAATAAAGTTCCTATAGGTATTTCATAGTGTTATAGCTAAGGTTTTTGGTGTACCGCAAAAGTTATGAAAGTATGCTTAATGCAAATCAGATTATAAATATTTCAGGATGTCTTTCAACAGGATCCTATGGATTTCACACTCCTAAAATTACCCGCAATATTTTTATGTGAAGGAGATGATGCACTATATTTGCTGCTGACACCTCACAAATCAGAGGTGACTATGGTGCAGGTACAGAAAACACATTAAAGAATTTGCCCCATTTTGATGGTTAACTGTGGTGTGCCTTTTCTGTTGTCATTTCAAAGTGGTTTGTTCTGACTATCCCCCATGTACGTTGGTCTATCCCAGAGTTGTACCCTCCCATTTCCATGTCCATCTCTCTAAAGACCAACCCTTTATCTGGATCCTTCCCTGTCATTAAATGAAACCCTGCCCTCCTCTCTCGTCCGTCACTGCAACCCCGTCTTTATTTCTAGAACCTTCTATTTCTATCTTGTATCTCTCAGAACTCCATGGGTATGTTTAAACTACTCTCCTCCCCTGTTGCCCCACACTGGTTGTCACAATGTATTCCCTGCCTGAAGCAGCAACGGCTAGAGAAAAACTAAAAGCAGAGTCTTTCAAATCAACCCCACCAAACCAGAAAAGTCCCATCCAGTGAGAATGTCCCCCAGCCAGTCTGATGTTCCTTTCTTGATGTCTTGGGCTAGATCTCATATTTTTTTGATGGAACTTCTTGGGTCCTGAGCTCTTGATGACCAGTTGAGGCAGCAGGAGTTGTGGCCTTAGCAGAGCACCTGTGCGTGGGTCCACCAGACTTTGTCCTTTGGGTTGAGGGACTATCCAGTGGTTGGAAAATGGGATGAAGGATCAGCAGGATGAAAATAGTTGGAGGAGGAGCCATCTGGTTGGGGTCGTCAAAACACTGAAACAATAAAACCGAGAAAACAAACTTAGAGACTTTGGTTCTGCCCTTGGGAAGAGCTTAGAGGAAGTCAAGATCTAAATCAAAAGGTCTCTTTTTCCTCCTCCAGCACGCCTCCTCTACCTTCGCCACCATATTAGCCTTTGCCTTTTTCCTGGGCAGGAAGGGCCTGACCCAGTTCGATGGAACCCACCTAAGACTAGAGAGGGTGGATACGCAGGCGTACCCCCTCCCCTGGGGTCACAAGGTCGAACGGCCCTTCCGTCTTCCACGTCCCCGGGTCCTTAATCAGGACCAGAGGCCTGGCATTCAGCTGCAGCTGATCGTGCTGTCTGAAGTGTCTGGCAACTGGAGGATTTAAATTGTCGAGGGAGCAATTTAGAAAGTTGATCGTAAACAAACCTGAGGAGCCACTGGAAGGTCAATTCGGGCTCCCCACTGGGCAAGGAGGTCCCTCCCCCACAGGGGTTCTGTGTAACCCAAAACGAATGGGTGTACAGATGCCAATTGCCCATCCGGCCCCTTAATTTGCACGGTACTCGATTGTTTTGCCGTTGTAAACCCCAACACCTCAAACGTGACCAGCCAAATCTTGCAATTCCCAACGTGACAGCCATTTCCGAGAGGGAATGATCATCACATCTGCCCCCGTGTCCTCCCCTCAAGAGCTGGCAAGTGATTTTGGGTTTTTCCCACCCTAAAACCTGAGCCCAGGCTACAGTAGTATGATTGTCCTGTAGTGGTGAAAAAGACAGTCCTGGGACCCAGATCAGCTCAAGGTCCGGAATGGCCTGAGCAACGATTTGCCCCTTGGGCAGGAAGAGGCAAGGACAGACACAGTACAGACCCATCAAAAATTGCCCCAGGTCTGATGTCAAGAGACCCGGGACAATGTTTACTTCGATTGGTGTATATTTGGTGTCTTCGACGACAATGTACTTACATCAGATCTGCCTGCAATTACCTGGACACTCAGGAGACACTGTCACAAGATGAAAATCGGTGTCCTTCAGATGTAATGGCTGAGTCAGCTGCAGTCTGAAAGGAATAGTTGTGGAAAGAGGTGTTAAAACAGGCTTTGGCTGAATGCACAATAAACACAACAAGTCCAGTGTATAAATGTCAAATTCGGTGGTGGTTACAGGCGGTTCTCCTCCTTTCCCCTCCCCGCATGATGGTACTGATCCCACCTTACTTGTGTCTTTGTGCAGCGGGGGACGGCACTCGGATCCTAGTTTTTTGTCAGGGGATTCCCTCAAAGCCCTTGCCCCTTTTTAAACTCATAAAATTCCCTCCTTAAGGGATATTCGGGCATCCGGTACCCTAACTTGCCACATACGTGGCATGGTGAGGTCCGTCTCTGGACTGGTCCCAGAGCGTTAGCATGTGGCAGACGGTTCGTTGAGGGAGCGCATTGTTCCACCAGCGCGGCATCCACAGTGTTAGAGTCTGCAGCAGAAACATGACAAGATGACGACTTGGCCTTTTGATCAGTCTTGCGATGGCAGCGAGACTTTTCGGGAGCAGACTTCCAACATCAGGTGCAGAGTGGAAGGAGGGAAGACTGAGGATGGCGTCCCTGCAGGCTGAGTTGGCATTTGCGGAGGCCACCTTCTTCAGGATCTCCATCCTGGTTTCCTCACTTTCCTCACCTGTAACTCAATGGATCCACGAAGTTGCTCTATGAAGGCTTACAAAAGGTTCATCTGCACCTTGAAAAATCTTTGAATATGTGATCTGGGGCACAGCTGTCCGTAGCCCCAAGAAGGCCCTCTCTGCTGCCTTTGCTTCTTCTCTCAAAACCTCTGGGAGGATCGCCCTAGCTTGGGAGGGACCAACTGCCCAGTTGCCTGTCCCACACAGGTGGTTGGTGAAAATGACCCGGCCGTCTAGATCGTGCCCTGTGCAGGGGTTGTCCCACAGGGATGGAAGAATCCTCACCACCTCCTTTTTCCATGTCACCTCTCGCATCACGAACTCCATGGGGCTGAGGAGGCATGAAAAAAGGTGCTGCAGATCAGACGGGGTAACCTCTGACTCTGACAGTGTGGCCCTCAGGATCCGCCAGAAGTACTTGCTCTCCCAGGAAAAATCCTTCTGGGCCTTACAAAGTTCTTTGATTTGGTGGTGGGGAAATGGACCCACTAGGCCTGGGCTCTCCCCTCCCTCTCTGGGTGGTATGCGACCAGAGTCACAGATGGAATGAAAACTGGCTCCAGTCCCCAGGTCCCCACCCCCCCTCACCCTGGACACTGAAGTGTGGGAACGGGAAAGGGGAGAGTGTGAATCGGAAGAGAGGGAGGAAGGGGTGTGGCTGGAGAAGTGGGTGGGGGTGACGGATGATGAAGTCTCCACCCTGAAAGAGGAGACAAGGGATGGGGCTTCATAGGACAGAGAGGGAGAGGAATTAGGAGGAGAAATGGGAGGGGCAAATGGAAGCTGGGAGGAGTCTCGGGACAGGAAGGGGTTATTCTGGGAACGAAAGGGATTATGGGGAGAAGGGGATGCAGGGACAGGAAAACCCGTGTGGCTCCCTCCATCTTGGGCTCCATGGGAGCCATCTTGTGGAGGGAGACAAAAGAGAACACTGGGTCTATGAACCAGAGACTTTCTAACTAGGTTTAAGGGGGACAGAAAGGGACCCTGGGGAGTCTGGCTGGGACTCCTCGGGGGGGGAATTGGGAGCTTTGAGAGGAGCCAGGGTGGACTCCCTGCGCCTGACTGGAGCAAGCTGGTCCTCTCAAAATCCCAGTCTTGGGGCAGGCAGGGGAGGGAGAAGGGCTAGGACCAGGGGAACAGGTAGAACTGCGGCATTAACTAGAAAACGAGGGCTGCTTTCTCAACTTTGAGCCTGATATTAAAATTGATCTGATTTGGGAGGTCCAAAATAGAATTTTTATTGAAAAAGAATCTCCTGATTTGATAGAATCTTTCAATTTGTGATTGACATCATCCCAAAAATTGGTCTGTGGAAAGCTCTGAAAATTGGGAAGATAACCATTTCATAACCTTTCTTAATTCCTTCTTTTTAACTTCCAACATGCCCCCCCTCGCAAGGATTCCCGCAACTTGGTGGTAAGCTCTCTTTTGGGTTGCTGACAGTCTGGTACCCATGGCTGGAGATGTTAAATGGTGAAACCCAAACCGTCCCCTGTTCCGGGAAAAGTATAAAGAAAATAAGGAAGAGCCCCACACTGGTCCCTGCCAGAAGTATAAAGCTGCACAGCAAAAAGAGAGAAGAAGCCTTTGACACCACCTGCGGTGCAAAGGAATAAAAAGGGCTAAAAAGACAGGGCAGAAAAGAGAAAATACTTAAAAATCCAATGGGGGCCAAAAGAAAACCAGAGCGAAGGGTCCTGCGGAGGGAACGACTCCTGTGGCGAGAGGAGCTGCCGTTCCCGGTACCCCAGGAGCGCCACCCACTAAAACAGGGTCTGCTCCCACTGCGGGTAGTTCGGCAACCAGTGAGGCTGTTCAGCCTTGTCCGTGGGTCGGAAGACGCCCTCAGGCGATGCACTCCGCTGAGGCGATGCCAGGAGCTGCTCTCAACCCCCATGTTAGGTGCCAGAACTGAAGCGGTGAAAGCTAGAGAATGTCCCAGCAAGCACGCCAGCACTGCTTGCAGTCAAGGGGGCACTATCCCGACTCCAATGTCAGGTACAGAGCCTAAGGGGACCACCCTACGTTAAAGTAGCAGTGCTGCCTTGTGTGGAGATGTGGTCGCCTTGGAGCTTCTGCCCGCAGGAAAGAAGAGAGCGCTCTTCAGTTATGTCAAGTCTGGGTTTATAGTAAATCCAGGGGACACCAGGAACCAAAGAAGGAGAGGGGAGGAGGTTGCACGAGTTTATAAAGGGTGTGGGAGGTAGGGGAGGAACCAGGTTGGGGTGAATGGGAATCCAGGGGGGAGTGGGGTACAAGGGATTGACGCAAAAGAAACATCAACAGTATCAAAATAAAGGAGGGGCTCCAGCCCCTGAACCAATTGCTCCACGCCCCAGCTAGAATGTTCCAGAGAAAAAGGTGGGGGTGCAGAGTGACTGGCAGGCAGCTGGGGTGGGGTTTGAAAGGAGATACATCGGTCTCTATGGGAACCGGGGAGGAGTAGAGGAGACTGGCAGAAGGGAATACATTGGTTCCCAAGGAGACTGGAGAGGGGATCAAGACAAGATACAATGGTCGTTGGGGTAACTGGGGAGACTGACAGAAACTGGGAGGGAAGGAGAACCAGGGCAGAACCATTTTAACATAGAAAGGGGGAATGGAACAAACCAACTTTTGAACAGACCAACAAACACAACACAACATCTGCCTTATGCTCTTCCCCAGGTGTTCTGTGATTGGCTGATATTTGTAGCTTCCCTTGTTCCCTCCACCGTACTTAAACTGTTGTAACACTGCATTTGCTGTCACTTGTCCCTGAACCCTCTAGGGACTTGAAACCTCTTGGGAGCCCACACAAGTGATCTCTCTTTCCTTTATTCTGGATTTTTTGACATGGGATACCAACACCAGCCGCATAGAGCAGCCTTGCGCTTCTGGGAATTAGGCAGCCCTGCTCCTATCACCACCCAGACCAGCCCAAGGGGCAGATAGGGGATAGCCACTCTTGGCACGGGCAAGGAGACTGGGCTAGCTGCAGGTATCTCTGAGCGGCCACCATGTCATCTGGCACCCAACATGGGACCCCTCTCCTACTCGAGAGACCTCATTGGAAAGGCTCTCCCCCAGACCAGAGTGCTCAGGGTTGTAAAGCCTCTTGGAAAATCAGTGCCCCTGTGTGAGCACCCTGCGTTTTAGTCAGTGGTGCTCCCAGGGTAGCAAGAGATAATCCTTCTCCAGGTGCCCAGGAGAACCTTCTCCAGAACCGGGGACCTTTTCTGCAATCTTCTGTTCCAGGGGTCGTCAGTGTGATGAGTACTCTGGGGGCTGGGTTGGACCTGGTCGGGGACTCAAGTGTTGGGTGGGTGCACTCCCAAGGGAAAGGAGACACGGCATGCAGTGTCTCCAATTCCCTGGGCCCTTCTGCTTTTTTCAAAAGCTTCCCAGGATTTTTAATGGTTATCACTGAGGAGCGCCCTGACCAGAAGTTAAATTGGCTAACAAACACACCAGTCTGGGTAGAATAGTGGCCGCTGAACAAGCAGAAATTAAGTGCGCTCACCCAAATAATGGAGGAACAATTGGATAAAGGAAACAACATTGAAACAAATAGCCCTTGGAGCTCCCTGGTGTTTGTCATCCAAAAGCCAGGGAAGGACAAGTGGCACCTCCTGTACAATTTGCGGAAAATAAATTATGTCATCAAGCACATGGCGTCTCTTCAACCAGGGATGCCATCCCCATCAATGCTCCCCAAAAACTGGAATCTGGCCGTAACTGACATAAGAGATTTCTTTTTCCAAATTCCTCTTCACCCAGCTGATGCTCCACATTTTTATTTCTCTGTATCCTCCATCAATAGAGAGGCTCCTATGAAGCGCTACCACTGGCGAGTCCTACCCTGGGAAATGAAAAATAGTCCCACCATTTGCCAGTGGTACGTCACTAAAATTCTGTCCCCAGCGCAAACCAGAGTGGGGGAATGTGTCATTTTACGTTATACGGATGATGTTATTGTGTGTTCCCCTGACGACAATGTGCTTAATTCTGTTTTAGAGGACACTATTACTGCCTTGAAGGCTGTCGGATTTGAGTTAATAGAGAAAGTGCAGAGGCTGCGACCTTGGAGGTATTTAGGCCTTGAGATTGCCAACAAGACCATCACACCACAAAAGTCGGTGATCAGTAATAAGCCTGACACCTTGAGGGATCTCTATCAACTTTGTGCGTCTTTTAACTGGGCCAGGCCCTGTCTGGGACTCACCACGAGGGATCTGTCTCGTCTCTTCAATTTGTTAAAGGGGAGAGAGGAGCTGAATTCTCCAAGGGCCCTGACTCAGGAGGCTCGACTTGCTCTTGACAAGGTTCAATTGGCATTGGCAGACTGTCAAGCCGCCATTGCCGGCTTGACCTTCTTTTCAGTTTCATCATCTTAGGTAAGTTGCTGCACCTCCACAGATTCATCTTCCAATGGGACAGAGACCAAAATGACCCCCTCTTGATCACAGAGTAGGTGTTCCTTGGTCACCAGCTGTCCAAAAGTATCGCTCGGCCACAGGAGCTGATGGCCTAGCTGATCTATAAAGCTAGAGTTTGGACGTGATTGTTGGTGGGGTGTGATTTTGCATGCATTCATATTCTCATTGTGAGATTAACTAATGAGACTTTGGAGCAGGTGCTCCCTGATAACGAGAACCTACAGTTTGCTCTGGATAGCTATCCAGGAAAAATTTTGATTCACCTTCCTGGCTGTAAATTGTTTAACACAGAATTCAATTTGATCCCAAAAGACAAAGTTGTAGGTCCCTTAAACCCTTGACAGTTTTCACCGACACATCCGGAGGGTCCCGCAAGTCTGTGATGACTTGGAAAGATCCTCAGACTCAGCAGTGGGAAGCTGATGTTAAGATCTTTGAGGGCTCCCTTCAAGTGGCTGAGTTGGACGCAGTTGTTACGGCTTTCAAAAAGTGCCCTGGGCCAATTAACATCATTACTGATTTGGCCTATGTAGCTGGTGTGGTATCCAGAGCGAAAATTGCTCTGTTGAAGGAAATCTCTAGCCCAGCAATATTTAGCTTGCTCTCAAAACTTATCCATCTAGTTTCCAATCAAGAGCAACCATTTTATGCGATGCATGTGAGGTCACACACCAAACTTCCCGGTTCCATTGCTGAAGGTAACAGTAGAGCAGATGCCCTAGACGCTCTGCTGAAACTGGCTGACCAACCTAACATCTTCCAGCAGCCCAAAACAAGCCATCAGCAATTCCTGATGAACGTTCCTGGCCTGATCCACCAATTCCACCTGAGGCATGATCAGACTAAGGCAATTGTGACCACATGCCCAAACTGCCAGGAGTCCTCCCTACCATCTTTGGGTTCAGGAGTGAACCTGAGAGGACTCTGCAGCTGTGAGGTGTGGCAAACGGATGTCACACATATCCAAGAGTTTGGAAGGTTCAAATATGTTCATGTGTCAGTGGATACTTTCTTGGGAGCAGTCTATGCCTCAGCCATGCAGGGGAGAAGGGCTCTGATGCCCAAAAACATCTGCTGCAGGCCTTCACCACACTGGGGATCCCCAAGGTAATTAAAACTGACAATGGCCCAGCCTATACCTCCAAGACATTTGGCAATATGGCAATTTCCTGCAAGAATGGGGTTTGAACATTGAAGGGGAGTTTGAACACTCCCCAACCAGCCAGGCAGTAATAGAGAGGACCCATCAAACCCTCAAGAAAATCCTCAGTTACCAAAGGGAAAATGTCTGGGTCAGCCCACCACAATTAAAATTTTGTAAGGCACTGTTTACAGTTAACAACCCAAAAATAAGGTGTGAGAAAAATCTCCAGAGTTCAGATGCCTGTGTGTAACCTAGATGTTTATGTTCCCATAACAGTATTTATTTTACACATTAACAGTACAAGATTATTTTCTTCATAAACCCTAATGAATTCTCTTGACTACCTCTTGTGTTGGATGTTGAACACAATTGGTGGAAAGAAGGATGTACAACCTCCAATTTCTGATTTGAAAGTGCAAGTCATCCTTAGGTCCTGTGCAGTGCCTGTCAGCATCAGGCATGTCTCTTGGGTATTTACATGTATCTATTAAAAAAACATGACAAAGTAAATTGGCAAAATTGGCATTGCTGAGGAAAAAAAAAATTCCTTTGTTTTGATGAAAGGATGCACTGTTTTATTTTCCTAAGTATTAAAGACTACAACAATGTCAATCCACACACCCTCCAGCAGCCAGGGCGATACACCTGTACATTGCCCAGGAATAGAATTCAGATTCAGAGACAAAGAGATGGCCATTCAGGGAGAGTGTTAGCAATGTTAACAAGGACAATAGGTTGCACTACTGTTTTCCTCAAGGACAGATTATCATATATTATCTCAGGTCTATCAGTGCAATTTTTTCTCTTCGTAAGAAAGCCCAGAAAAAAAGTTATCAACACAGAACAGAGATAGAAAATGTTTGAAAAAAACAGCTAATTTTTTTTTTTTTTAAAACAACCAAAAAAAACCCAATTCCCCAAACCAGCAAAAGATAAACGCACAAAGAATGAACACATAATTGTCTCCATCTCCCCAAAAACCAAACAAACAAACTACCAAAAAAAACCAACTAACCAACCAAAAAACCACAAAAAACTCCCCACAAGAAAAAATCAAACAAACAAACACAAACAAAAAAATTAGTCCCATCTTAAGAAAAACACCAGAGGAAATCTTAGGAAAGAAAACTATCCTGGACTACACCAAATATTGAAAGGGAGAGAAGAAATAACACCTGTCTATCTGCGACCATTAAGACTATGAGATGCTGAGGTTTGCTCCTGCCTATTAAGAAATTCCAAACCTTTGTGCCATTCTTTGTCCTGGAAATCATCTTTAGCCACATGTAATGAGAACTGAATTTCCTCACTTGTCTTGGTTTCAGACCCACAGCTTCATAAAGCAACTGAATCCCTAACAAAACCCAGGGAATACTGCAGTCTTTTCCAACCTGAGCCATGTAATTTTTCTCTCTGCTACACTGCTGATCAGCTGAAAAAGCCATGATAGGGCACTCTGTCTAAAAGTGCCTATTTACTCTCAGTAATTAACCCCTAATTCAGAGCCTGGACAGATAAAGATAATCAAAGTATAAAACACCTGGTGTAATTGGAGCTTAAAAATGTCTTCTACCACCTGTATATATTTTGCAGTATATGCATTTTCTTTCATCTCCATGCCACAAATCCTTGCTCAAAGGGGTAATTTGTCTGCATGAAAAGCTGTGGTTAAATCTCTTTTTTCTTTTTTTTCCCTACCTCTCTCAGCTTGTATCTGTACACAGCATCTTCACAGAACAAGTGTTTATGCTCACTTTCTGATAGAGATATGACTTATAATTTTAAATGCTGAAATAGTAGGATTTTCTCCTCTAATTGCATTTTGTATCTTTCCATGAAAAAAAAATGTAGTTAAGGAAAACACCTGAAAGTCTTCAGGTGATTACAAAAAAAAGAAAGTCGCAATGCAAATCAGTGGGACACAGGGAAGGATGCATGCCAAATATTGAAAAGGTTCCCACTCAAGAGAAACTAATCCATCAGGGGTTTTTTGTAAAAAATGCTCAGATCAACCTGCAGAGCAATGATTCTAATTTTTGCATCAGGTTCCATGGCTCTAAGTCACTGTTTGCTGACAAGCACCTTTTGATGACAACCATAGAACCAAGTGTAGCTGGCAAGAAATGTGCTGCTTCCATTAGTGAAAAATACTGGCTTTATTCAAAGATGAAGAGATTCTTTCAGTGAGGGGCTGGACACAGTCAGAGGGTGTTGTGCTATTGGCATCCAGTAAACAAAAATCAGGTTGAGAGTTGTGACACGTGAGAAGAAAAGAAGTGAGTCCAAGCAAACAGGTGTAAAATGGTGGGGTTCCAAGCTCTCCAGGAAGGGGATATCAGCAAAGTGTGAATATCTTCGGGCATCTGTGCCCAATCTGCCAATCCCAGTTGTCTGACACTGGACTGATGGCTCATGTCCTCGTCCGTGGGCTCTTTGTAGAACAAAATAGAAGATCTTGTATCTTTCATAATTTCATCGGGAGGGGAATTTGTATCACAAGCCTGGAAGAGACTTCCTGAATCACAGATCATAGGAAAGCAGGCAAATTTTGTTTATTCCAAAAGAACCAACAGAATACTAATGCTTTCTCATTCACCATGAATCTAAAATTAAATTAAAATCACACAATTATCTCCATAATCCAAATTAAGAATAAACTCACTCTTATTTCCCACTAATTTATTTAATGTTAGTGCAATTTGGCTTCTTCAATATCCCATTTTCAAGTATACAGAAGTGCAGCTGTTTGGAAAACTTGGCAATGGTCTACATCTTTTTACCAGTACTTCGGGCTGATTTATCAATTTGAAAATGTATTGTAATCTGCATAAAAATGGAGTCCGCTAACTGATTTGAATAATCAGGTCTGACTGTAATTCCTTTTGGTATCCTCATTTGAACAGCACATCAATCATGATGACCTCTTTTGATAATAATGTTACCCTAATATCTAATTTCATATTAATTCCATTGTAATTTAGTGGGCATTCATTCTAACAGTAATTCCTATGGAATTGCATCTGACATCCCCATGAATACCAAAATAACTCAATATGATAAATGTTATTACACTGAATACCAAAGGAGGAGATAATGATTTGCCATTTATAATAAAATGTTGCCTGCAAAATATTAGTGGACATTACTGCCTAGCGTTAAGGATGTTCCTGTGTAAATCTGTTCACATCCAACCACATCTCGAATGTCTCCCCTGTGTGCCAACATGAGCTTGAGGAGAGTTGCTGAGACACCTTCTTTCCAGACTCAGGATACCTGTGATTTATCATCTTCCACCAAACCCATTCTATCAGGGATCCCACACTGAATCCCACAAGCCAAATCTCGGCAGCCTGTCAATAGAAGAAGCTTGAAAGAGCTCAGAGATTGTTTCCAGCAGCGATTGTGCCAAGATGTTTCCTGATATCCTCATTTCTCATTAGTGTTGAATTAGTCTCTCCATGCAATAGTAAGAGGCACTTGGCTCTTTGGCAGCTCTGCCTGTTGGATGAGGCAGAGATATGAGCTCTGGTTCAATATGCACATATACACAAAAACATTTATATATTTTAATATATTCATATATATTAAAATACGTTAATATGTAAAAGTATATCTGCGCCCAGGGCCTATACATCTCGGATGACATATATATAGCTTACAGAGGCAGAGTGGGTGGGAAAGGTGATGCCAGCACGAACTTGCAGAACAAATGAGGCATAATTTGTTCTCAGCTTTCAGACACACCATCATTCTTGAGGAAATAAGCCTGGCTGAACCGGACTACAGGTATCCCTCACTTGTCTGGATAATAGCCCTAGGCCATTGGGGGCCACTTCCAGGGTTCATGACACCATAAGAGTGAGATTACAGAGAAACTGGTGCCTCAGGCTTTGCAAAGCTTCATGCCTTCTGTTTCTACAATCCCTTCATGTGAGACTCCCTGCAGCCTGGGAAGGCAACTGTTTACAGTCTTATAAAGAGAAAAACAGCAGAAAACTTGGTATGTGTTCTGTAGACAGCATTTATGCAACTAATAACTGGCAGATGTATGATATGGGAGGTATATGAAGAACACAATGTTGTGTGCATTTCTGTTGAAGAAGTACCAATTAAGCCTAAGGTTCAGATGAATTATTTTTTGCCATTATTTACTGTGGCCCCATCAGGAATGCCACAGGAAGTCCAAATACTTGGGAGGTGTTTCTGCAGCACAGTGTTCCATCTGGACACTCCAGCAGCAGGATTTGTAGGTCTAAATCTCCTAAATTTCTAGGTCTAAATCTCCTACAGATCCTACAATCAGCAGTGTGGGCTCAGTATCACCTCCATCAAGACAGCAATAGCTAAAGGCATGGAGAAAGGAAACAATTATATTTTACTTTCTTCTGTTAAGCACCAGAATCTGTTTCTAGATATTCTGGATATTTAGTTGACTAAGAAGTTCATATTTGCACTGCTCTATCTGAACTGCAACGTGATCTCTCCTTTTGCTGCAATTTCTTTGCAGCTGAGTGGAAATAAGAACAATAGACAATAGTCCCTTCCCATTTAATTCTTGCACAAGTCCACTTTCATGCACACTCTGTGTGCATTAATTACTCTTATTTAGAGTGAACATACGAAGAAAATATGTATCTTAGAAGAAAAAAATATGTATCTTAGAAGAAAAAAAATTAACAAAATACCACAAAAAGAACCCTGAGTTTTCCCCCCTCCTTCAGACAGCCGTAGCCTTCATTTGTCCCTCCAAGTGGGAATTCCCTTCTCCAACCAGCAATCACTGTGTGAGGCACCTTAAGGAACAGCCTATTTATCAAGACACCAATGCCATTCTGAGGTATTTAACTCAGTTTTAAAAAATGGCAAAGGTATCATGTCCCTGGAGTAACCCCCCAGAAGGAGCCTGCAGAGACAGAGGCAGGCATATCAATGCAGCACTGAAGGTGTTCAAGCCTTAAACAGCCTCTGTTAGAAAGCCAACAGCATGGAAAGGGGAAAGGTGTGGGCCAGGGATGCTGCCAGAGCCACGGCTTGCCAAGCTCATAAACTGTGTCAGCACATATAAATAAGAACAATGTGTACAAACTTGTGCTAGGCTTTTGTGCCCAGCTGACACAGCATACAGTCTTCATCTCAGACTGCTGAAGTATTTCAGGTGTTTTTCCAAAAGCAAAGCAGTCAGATTCTTCCATTCACTATAGACCTTCTTTCAGTTTAACTGATATTAAGCAGGCCATTAAAATGAGAGTATCTCAGATTTTGGTTAATAATTGCTATAATGAAACATAATATTCCACTGCCAAGCAAGTACCAGCACTAAACACAGACAGATTGACATATACTTGTTTGTTTCACAATACTCTAAGGACATAACCCTAAAGGAAAATCCAAAGATCCTTATCAGATGATGATTCAGCACAACACTAAATGCTGCTTAGAATCATGTCATCAAAAGTCTTCCAACCAGTAAAGGTAACTTACAAATTTTTTTTTAAGTACATAGCTGCATATTTCACCTCAAAATCACAACTTTTTTTATTGATCTGCAGAAATGCTGTATTCTTCCTGTTTTCTGCAATTCAGCTGGATTTTTTTTCTGTTGGCTGCAAATCGAATTTTTTAAAAAATAATTTTAAAATTAGTTTTGTAATTAATTGAACTTAAAATATTTTAATATTTTTTATTAATGAAGATATTAATGTACACAGAGAAAATTATCAGACCCAGAGGAATTTATTATGATTTTGATCAATGCAAACAGAACCAACCTGTATTCAGTAACGAAGTGTGGCTCATAATAACGTCTATGAGTGTACAGAAATGGGTTGGAACAGCTAGAGAAGAGCTGAAAGTTGCAAAATCCAATCTGTGAGCACACTCTGGTACTAAAATGGAATGCCTTTTCATTCTGTGTAGCCCACGGCTGGGTTTTGTGCTTGTGTGCACCATTTGACTTGCACATGAACCTAAGAAGTGAATGTGAACTGTTAATAATGCTTACACTGTGTTCAAGATTTTTTTTTTAGCTCTTTCTCACAGTGGTGGTCGGCACTTCTTGCGTAGAATTAAGCACTGTTGGCTGTAAATTAGCAAGCTAGCACACAATTCAGCTGTAAAGCATGCAGGAGAATGAACATAGATCAGTCAAGTCAGCTATTTACAGAGTTTTTGCCTTAGAGATATGTTTTACTGTCTGTGCTGTGGAGATACAGAGTACAAATGATTTTTATTCTTGACAGTCTAAAAGTACGGTAGACTGCAATTATGGCAACATTTCAGAGAAGTCCAAACTCTGGTCTCTCTCCTATACATACACGCTGAATAAAACCTTTCCTAACTCACTGAAATTCCTCCTTTTGTTCAGAGTATAAAGTAAAAGTGAATACCCTCTTGATAAAACCTGGCAACTGCAATTAATAAAAGCGTACAGGAAATTATGAACACTACTGCAGCACTGGAAAACTGAGTCATATATTCAGATGACAACCACATAATTTAAATTTTTTTCAAAATAATTCAGTAGCTGCCCACAATAGGTTTTTGCCCTTCCTGACAGTTGTAGACACAAACTAAGAAACAAAGTAGACAACAGACAGAACACTTTTTCACTGTGTGCATATAGGTATGTCTTGAATTAAAAGGTGTCTTACACTAGTAAATGTAGGACATCCTGATGCTGTATCAATGTGTCTCTTCAAGAACTTGGCAAATGTCCTGTGATTCCCAATGGGCAATGGCTTGATAGGTACACTGTGATTTCCATTTCCCTAATCTGAAAATCACAGAATTATATGCAATGTGATTTGGGTGGTATTGTTGTTATTATTATCATTATCATTTCTCCCACTACTACAACTATTGTTGCATCTAAAGCAATGTGACCACACGGCTCAGGAAGATGCTGCGATATCAGTTGTCCTAAAAGGTTTGAACCATCTGCTAACATTGATAAAGATGACAGTAAAATTCCCCAAAAACCAGACATGTAACATTAGCTCTATGAAGATCATGACACTTAGGGTGCCAAGGCCCACAAATGCAGACCCACTGCTCTGGAGTAGGCCCCCAGAGTCTCCCTTTACAAAGTGGGATGAAGCTCCCAAAACCCTTGTCAAACACAGAAACAGGTGATTTGACCCAGGGATGCTTTGCCCTTTGAGATCCCCTGCAATGAGATGGGATCAGATCCCTTGCAGCTGTGCCCTGTACTTGTAGGATTCTCTCAGGGCTTTTGACCTCAAGTTGGAAACAAGTCACAGGGAGGCCACTGTTCAAGGCAAGGAGACTTCTCTGCCACCGCTCTGGCCATATGTCTGTGCAGCACTAGGAGCTTGATCCAAGTGGTATCCGGGCACTAGGAGCCCACCTGCACTGTGGACACCTGAATGTATTTCAATAGGAAAAAAAGCAGAGTTCAGTGGCTACTGCACCATGTTGGCAAGGGATTGGAAGAAGGGTGAAATATTGGTAAGGAGCTCCAGATACCACAAAAGCCGCTGAATACCAACTGTTGCTGTGTAGAAATGATGTGAGCTGTGCAAAGGGCATGAAACTCAGAGCTCTATCAAAGAAAAAGAAGTAGCAGCTCTGTGGGAGATTAGCGTGCACAAGATATTGCGATGTCACGGGCAGGCAGGGACCCTCCCCTTTAAGCATTACTTTGTACAATTAACCTCTGCTATAAAAGTCCCTACCCAACTGTTAATAAACGCCTTTTACCGTCAACCATATTGGTGAACGCGAGTAATTGGACCAAGGGGTGAAGGAGTCGCTGCCCTGCTGTTCCCAACCCAGGACGCCACGCCCCAAGCGGGGGGCAACACAGCTCTATAGAAGAAAAAGCAGGAATGAGCTCAGTTTTGCTGCATCCGCACCTGGACAAAAGGTGCAGCAGCAAATGGCCCTGCTGATACAGCAGCCTGGCAGCCTGTGTGCCCAGCTGTGTGGCATCAGATCACTGGGAAGGGCACAGGCAGCCTTGTTATGGTGCCACTCCATGTGTCCAACTCGGAGACCCCAGCTTGCTCCAGCACAGTAGATGGCGGGAGACACCCTCCCATTCCTCGGGAGGCCGGGAGGGAGGCTTTTGGCCTTGCATGGGTGAGACACGGACAATGAAGAGAGAAGAAAGGAGTGGACTCCTGTCCGGGGTTAAGTCCAGGTTTATTGGAGATGGCTTCAGGGAAGTCCACAACCCAGGGGAACAGCTGACGAAAGGCTGGGAGCTGAGTTGTGCAACGATATATAAACGGGCGGAAACAGAGGAAGGGTTTGCCCATCCACCAATGAGAGCATTTGGGGGTAGAGGAACAAGGATATAGACATTTCTAGGGGACCAATAGAGGCATTATGGGGAGGAATCACAGTGCCTGGACCTATCACTCAACGCCCCTGGTAGGGGATTCTAGAAAGAAGGCAGCTGAGTGATAGACAGAGCACTGGGGAGGGATCAAAGGAATGATTAAGCACTTTCCAGGGTGCAGGGAGCAGAGGAAAGGAGATTGACACGGGGAAGGAGGGAGGAGGCAACGGGCAGAACCACTACTGCAGGGGAGAACTGGAACAGACCAAAGTAACAAACCACTACAACTAAGCATAAAAAAACACAATACAGCATCTCCCCAATTTTTTGTTTAAACAAAAACAAAAGGGAGAGGGGAAAGTAAAACGTCTAAAATGAAGAAAATTCTATCTGGTTATTGAACTCAGTGTCTGTGTAAATGTCACTGAACCACAGCTGGTTTGTGGGGGCGGAAGCCCACCGACTTTCCTCAGTTGTCTTTGAAATAGTTGCTTGGTTCACGCTAAGTGGTGAGAAAGCATTGTTCAGCAGCTGTGTTATCATGCGCCAAATCACACTGGACATGACAAGAACTAAGACAAAAACAAAGAGAAATATAAGTCCAGTTCTCAAATGGACCCGGACCAGCCTGACAAACCCCACCCAGAGAAAATGTCCCCCAGCCAGAATGAAGTTTCCCTCTTTATGTCCTTAACTGTAAATTGAATCTTATCGATGACTTTCCAAACATCCTCAGCTTTTCAGCTTTTGTGGTTAAAGTCAGACAACACAGACCTTCAAACTCCTCGCAGCAGTGTTTGTGGAGAAGGAGTAGAAAGTCAATAGGAGCCCTGTTTTGCAGAGTCTCCTGCCTTGATCTCCTCTCATCTGATAGGAGGTCTGAGAGTGTGGGTGAGATTTGCCTGTTTCACCACCCAGCATTCTAGATGTGCCAATTCACCTAGTGCTTTGGCCGCAGACACCCATGGCAAAAAAAAGGTGATTGCGACTCATCTGGGCTTGGACCAATGGATTATCTCTGAGTCACAATTTGGGCCCAATTCTCTCAGATCTCTCTTTTGGCAGGTCAATTCTTTGGTATTATTTTTGGCTAGCCAGTCAGAAATTTGGGTTCTGTTGGGGGTAAACAGGTTCAGTTGGCCAAGGGTGCATGGGCCTCTGATCAGGCGACAGGGGATGCCTGCCCACATTCTGTCACCATAAGTAAAGGAAATTCCTCTAAAGAGGGCACATGCTTTTTGGTCGGAGTGACCTTGTGTGACCTTGTGTGGCTTATCACACCAAGTCTTTACTTGGTATACCTCTATATATAACTGAACTTGGGAATCAGTTTCAAACAAGAATTGAACACAATAGAAAGCATGGGATGAACCAAGTAAAGCAAATTTCTGGGGTTCTTTTTCCAAAACAGCTAATTTTCTTGCTACGTCTCTCCATGGGGTTAATGGGTTTAATACAGGGAGCAAGGGGATAACTAAAATGGAAGGAAAGCCATTCTAAGAGGGATCCCCACAAGGCAGGTGGCCATAGGGTTTGCTGCAGATGCAGTGGAAAGGCAAATATGGCCTTGGCCGAGGAGTTGTGCGAGGGTCTTCCAAATGTTGGCCTTTGGTTGGGGAACAATCCACAGGTCAACAAGGTGGAGGAAGCACCACAGGATGACTAGAGGGGTGGCTCTCAACAGTCTGATCAGGGCCATTGGGCTTGGGTCACTAGAAACACAACAGGTTAGAAGACTAACTCAAAGAAATGGGTTCTGCAACAACTCAAAGGGATCGAGTTTTGCACCTCCTCCTCCTCCAACAAGCCTCTTTCACTTGCACCACAACTTTATTGTCCTTTTGTACCTTAGGGATATAAGGTATGATCCATTTGGAGGGAATCCACCTTAGCCCTAAGGAGGTGGACACACACATGTGTCCCCTCCCCTAGGTGATGAGGTCATAAGGCCCCTCTGTCTTCCAAGTGTCTGGATCTTTTATCAGGACCGGAGTCCTTTTCAGCGCCTACCGCCCAAAAAACATGGGGAATCTTGGGTAGGTCAATTCTGGCCCCCCACTGAGCCACAAGGTCTGTACCCCTCTGGGCTTTACATAGTGTAAAATGAATGGATGTATTGACACCAATTGTCCATTTGGTCCATCAATCTTAATGACGCTCTTTGATTGTTTTGCTAATTGAATGCGCCCCTTGCATGCAACCAGCAACGTTTTGCAGCTTCCAATGTGATTGCCACTCTTGAGAGGATATGATCGTCACATCCGCTCCAGTGTCCAGAAGTCTGTTCAAAAATTTGTGCTCCCCATCTTTTTGAATCCCACATACTATGCGGGGCTTATCCTTTCCCAGCACATGCGCCTATGAGACTGTGGGATGGGTCTCCTGTCTAAGCACTTTGGTTTGTTCCTGGTCCCAAAACAGCTCAGGTACTGGGTATGGCTTGTGCTGTAACTTGATTTTTCGGAAGGTATGTAGGTGGGTGGACACAGTACAGCCCAAGAAAAAATTGTCTTGGGTTAATGACAAGTGGCCTGGAAAAATGTTCATTTCTTGTGGTATTTATGTCCCCAATGATGACATATTCACAATGAATCCAGTTCCAAGTACCTGGTGACTCCGTGCATACTGATATGAAATGGAAGTCTGAATTCCATAGGTGAAGTGGCTCCGTCAGTTGTAATCTGAAAGGTTTGCAATTGAAACAGGTGGTTAAAATGGGTCTGGTGTTAGGATAAAACCCTGTTTGTTTTGTCTTACCTGATAATTTTCTCTTTTGCTCAGACAGGGTCTTCTTTTATTACTTCTTTTCCTTTGGCCCTCACCCCATGGTGTTAACGAGCCCACCTCATTTATATCATGGCACAGGGAGGGACTGTGCTCTTCTTGTAGTTTTGGACTGAGCCTCCATAGGAGGTCTTTGCCCCCTTTCAAAATCTACAAATTGCTGTCTCAAAGTAGAGTCAGGCATCCAGTGTCCAGTTTTCCCACACAGGTGGCATGACCTATCAGTTTTGGCAAGTTTTCTGGGAAATTTTGAGGTGCAAAATGAGTGATCAGTGGGCAATGGTGCTGGGTTGTCAGCGGCACTGGCAACGGAAACCCTCTGAGGTGGCTGAGTCTTCGTGTCCTGCTTCTCCGGGGCAGTAGTGACTTTCCTCGCACAAATTTCCATCATATTTTGCAGTGTCGGAGGAGGATCCAGGGGCAGGCTAAAGATGGCAGCTCTGCACTTAGAATTTGCACTGGCCAAGGCCACTTCCTTGAGGATTTCCCACCAGGTGTCCTCACTCCACACCTGCAGCTCAATTGCCCTGCAGAGCCTCTCAACAACAGTTCAAAAGGATTCGGATGGTAATTGAGTGATTTTAACATAGCTATGAACTGGGGCCTCAGCTGCAAGGTAAGAAAAACCTTTTGTGCTGTCTTTGCGCTTTCCCTCACTACCTCCCAGGTGCTTGGGCTTGTTCAGCACCCTCTGCCCATTCTCCTTGCCCACACAGGTGATCAATGGAGATTATGTTATCGTTGGCATCTGAGGCCACGCGAGAATTATTCCATAATGATGGAAGGATCCCCCATAATTTTTTTTCCTATGCTGCTTCCCACAGAATTCCTTCTGTGGGAAGCAAGCAGGAAAACAACTGCCTCACATCTGCTGGGGTGACATCAGAGGCTGATAAAGTTGCCTTCAACAGCCCTTGTAAATATTTGCTTTCCCGAGAAAACTTCTTTTGGGTCTTACAAAGCTCTTCTGTGATGTGGTGGTAGGGGAAAGGGGACCACTGGGCCTGCACCCTTCCTTCTCTCTCTGGGTTGTAAGGGAGAGGACAGCTGACAATGTGGGAATGGGCCCGATTCCGTACCCCAGGCTTGTCTTCCCCCGGATACCGAAGCATGGGAACTGGAAGATGGGGCATGGGAACAGGAAGTTGGGAGGAAGAAGGGTTGGCTGGGAAACTGTGTGGGGGCACTTAATGGGCAGGTCCGTGACTTGAGGCATGATCAGGAGTTGGGTCCTGGGAGGAGAGGGGAGGAGCTGAAGGAGGGGGAGGGATATGGGAAGAGGAGGGCTCATGGTATGGGTTTAGGGATAGGAAGGGGTTGGTGGGTGAGCGGAAGGGATTGTGGGATGCAGAAGGACTGGTGGTGGGAAAAGCCATGTGGGCCCTTGTCGCTGACATCTTTTGTGAAAAACCCTTTCTTAGGATTTTTCCTGCTGGAGCTGAGAAGAAGCTCAGTAACAAATGTAAACAATTATTATCTGCTGCTGTGGAATGCAACAGGTCCACCTGTGATTGGTCTTCTGTAGATGTTTGGATTTACTGACCACTCACGGTGGAGCTGCTATCGCTCTCTGCCGAGAAACAGACCTTTGTTATTATTCTTTCTATTCTATTCTTAGTTTAGCCAGCTTCTGAAGACGCTCCTTTCCTTTCTATTCCTATGTAGTATAGTTATAATGTTATATATATATCATAAGATAATAAATTAAGCCTTCTGATAATGGAATCAAGATTCCTCGTCTTTTCCTTCTTCTAAAAACCCCTGTGACCACCGTCACAGGCCCTGACATACTGAGCTACTGGGGAGACATCTTGAGGAGAGTCAGGGTCAGGGAGATCAAACTTAACTGAGGGTTTTTGGGATGGTGTTTCACAAACGGGGTGAACAGGGGAAAAGGAAAGGTCCCAAGAAGTCAGGCCCAGACTCCTCAGGTGAGAGGTTTGGGAGGCTTGAGGGAAGCCGGTGGCAACCCCGTACTGAGCAGTGGGACGCTCCTCTCAAGATCCCAGCTTGAGGGGTAGTGGGAAAGGGGAGAGGGGTAGGACAAGGAGAACTGGGAGAACTAGGGAACAGACTGTCTGAAGATGACTTTTCTCACCTGAACTGTTAATTTTAAAACTCTTCTAAATTTGCAGACTCCAAAATGTGAATTTAGATAAGGATGAGTCCCCTGATTTTCCCAATTCCATTAATTTCCTTTTGACCGTATCCCAAAATTGTAGATCATAAATTTGCTCAGGGGACACTTGGGGGAAGTGAGAAAACAGCCACCTGACAAGCTGATGGATCTCCTTTTTAGAATAATGTCTCCACCCCCTCCCCACCCCTTCCACAAGGATTCCCACAACTTGGTTAAAATCTCCTTTTTGAGGTGCTCATAGTTGGGTACCCATGGCTGAGATGGAAAATTGAGCAGCCCATCCACCCCACAATCCCAGGAAAAGAAGAAAGAAAGCAAAAACCCCACTGCCAGTTCCCTGCCAAGAAAAGAGGAAAGCTGCGCAGCAAAAGGTTTCTGCCTCAAGGGCAGGGAAAAGGAAAGAGAGGTCTCAAACACAGATTCCCTTCGTAAAAGGGACTTATAAAATAGCAGGAAAAGTAAAAACCAAAGAGCCCCACCTCACAAAAAGGGGAATAGAAAGAGGATTTCTTGCCTGTCCAGCAAGTGAGAAAACATGCAGGAACAATCGCTCCCAACAAACGACTCCTGTGGTGCCTTCAGGAGCTACCGTTCCCTTCCCCCAGCAGTACCACCCTATAAAACAGGGTCTGCTCCCATCCCACTAGGGGTAGCTTGATATCGAGAAAACTTTTGTGGGTGCTCCACTGAGTAAATCCAGGGAAATGTCCAAAGTCTCACCCATGGGGTCTGGTGCTGGCCTCAAGCCCCACAGTGGGCACCAAGCATGTGCCAACTCAGAGACCCCGGCTTGCTCTGGCACAGCAGATGGTGGGGGACACCCTCCCATTCCATAGGAGTCTGGTAAGGTGGCTAAGTCTGGTCCAGTCCAAAAAGAACTTGCACAATTCAGATTCTGGAGCACTACATTTTATTGAAACATAGCAAAAGCATAGGGTCAGGTTCCTGGAGACAAATGCGGGAGATACAGATTAACTACTTCTACATTTACATATAAGAAATACACTAACTACAGAACTGCCCCTTCAGATCCCCTGCAACAACATGGAATCAGTTCCCTTGGAGCTTGTGGGATATCTCCTCCCCGCAAAGGAGTTCCTGGGCAGGTGTGGTTAGAGCAGACCCCTCAAGGTTTGAGGGAGGAGCTCCCGCAGCCCACCTTGCACTCAGGCCCACGTGGATAATCTTCTGCTCGACCAGTTGAAGAAGGAGGACTCTAGACACTGCTGAGAGTCCAGCTGGGTTATTACAGGACAATCAAAGAGTCCAGGTGAGGAGAAGAGCAGGGACACAACAGTCAAAGGGGAGCTAGTGTCAGAGCCCAGAACAAGGGTGGCCAGGGTTTATAACAGGAAGAAGGTGGATGGGGCCATGATACAAGCAACCAATAGGAAGAGGGATCAGAGGAGGAGTCGAGGTGGGGCGATGTCGCCGTGCAGATGTTGAGCCCAGCTAGCTCCACAGAAAACCACAGCCGACAGCCTGGTGTTGAGGGGCGGCAGCGCAGCTGCAGGTCCCGGCTCTCTTGCAGGAGCTACGGGAAGTCAGCCACCCAGGAGCTCTCCTCACGGCAGGGGTGAGGACGGCAGCTCCACGAGGCAAGCGCAACAGTAGCAAGACGAAGATGAGAAGTGGAATAAGGCGACGGGAGGCAGCAGTTCTCCACAGCGGTGGAGGGTTTATTGAAGGGTAGAGGGTACAGACACAGAGGGAAGCTGCAGGGAACTGCCCCGAGGGGTGGGGAGAACACAAACTATAAAGGGGAGCTAGGGGGAGGTGGAAATTAACCCTTAGCCAATCAACCTAAAATATAACATAAATGACATATGATCATAGCAAATAGAATTACCTTGCGGGTGGGACAACCCCTCCTTGCCCAATCACCCTCTGCCCAGGGGAGAAGGTTCTAGAAGGAAGGGCATGGACAGGGGGTGACAGGCAGGTTGGTTACCGGGGAAGCAACCTAGAATGACAGCTCAGCTGGGGAGGAAAAAAGGGGGGAGGGAATATGAGGCAAGTGCCATCTTGGCTAATTGAACTTAATCTAACACAATTTATGAATAACACAAGTAATCCAAAACTTGGGGAAGCGGCTGCGGAACGCACCGCAACAGGGCGACGAGGGGTACACCAATGCCAGTGGGAGTGGGGGCAGAGGGTTAGGGTTAGGGTTACAACACAATCCAATGGGGAAATGAGGAGCCTTCTAGAAATGGGGGGGTGGACCACAGCTGATTGACAATTAGGCTGGAGTGTCCTCCCAAGGCATCTCTGCCCCATTCTCCCTGTGGTCCCCTCCCACAGGAGTGCTGCCCTGTACCTGTGGCGTGCTCCTGGGGCCTTTTTACTCCTGTGTGATGCTGATAGAAATAAACTAACTTCTGTATACAATTAAGTGGGGACAAAGTCATGCAAGCAAAAGAAAACTGCTTATTTGTAATGATTCAGTTGAGCTCAGAGCTCATCCCTCTCCACTGACTGTTGAACACATACTCCCACCAGCCAAATGGCTCATTTTTATATCCGTCTGTTGGGCTTGAGCAAGATGAAGGCTTTGCTCTAAAGCCATGGGAGAAACTCCTTTAGTTATGGTAAGCAAAAACTCACCCCCATTGCCCCCTGGAGTTCACATGCTAAGGATTACTTTTTTACTTCTATTGTTATTAGTTGCTATTTGCCGCATTCATTTTAATATTCCTAACCCCAGTTGCTGATTAGTACCTTGTCCCTCACAGTCCACTCCTTACCTACCCTATATATTTTACTGATCCTACTCTGACCCTCACCTTTATAATGCCCCCCATTCCTTGTTCACCGTCTGTGCTGTTTCTTGTTTTCCACTATTAAAACTATTTTTTTTATTGTCAGGTCCCTAAACTATGCCCATCTCTTTATTTATTTGCCATGTGGACTTTCTCCAAATAGTCCTGAAGTGACACCTGGCAGTACCACCTGAGCCCAGCATGCCACACCTTTCTGCAGCTCGGGGCAATCCCTGTTCCCGTTCCCATTAGATAGGTAATCAGGAACTTACATTCTGCCACAAATGCCGACTCTCCTCTCCCCTCTCCTCTCATTCTCCTTTTTTAGTCAGATCTTCAGCACCACCCCTACCCCCAGCTCTCAACAACAGTCCACAGATTAACCAGAACACATCCAAACCATAGATAACTACACACAGAGAACAAAACCAATTACCTTCATTCTTTTACCAAATAACTCTAGCTGTAAATGACTCCAAACTGAAAATGACTTATAAAAGTTTTATTGAAAACACTAAAAAATATTTGTAAAGCAAAAAGTACAGCACCATGAGCGTGGCCAAATGCCAGAGGCTTGTGCACAAAATGGTAGTTCTGCCTTTTATAACCCCTGGTGTTGCACCAACATGATCCATACTCATTTTGATTTTACGTAGTCTTACCCTATGTCTTTTTGGCACCAATATAGTTTCATCAGTATTATCACTGGATGCAGTGCTATTTTCTGGCTTGCACTGTGGTCACAGGAACGACAGGATGCTGGCTAGCAGCTTCTTGTGTGACCGGAGGGTGTCATGAGAGTGGCCACTCATAGGCTCTCACAGAAGTAGTGATGAGTGCTGTGGCATGGGTGATGCGGCCTGGTATATGCTATGACGATCCAAGATGAACAAGAGAGAGGACACTCGTGTACATACCAAGGAGGCTTTATTCCTCAGTGGGACCAGGGGCAAGTGCCAGAGAAAAAGGGTAAGGACAGCTTTTATAAACGGAGTGGGTGTAAGAGGTGGGAGCATAAAGCAACCAAATAGGGGAAAGCAAAGGGAAGAGTACAACTTGACATAACCATATGTCGCGATCTGTCCCAGTGGACAGATGACGCGGTGATTTTTAGGTGCAAAATAACCAGCCAAGGCACAGGGGGTTTACAGCAATAAAATCAACAGGTTTTGTTTATTGATAGAACTACAACAATGGTGCGTTGGTAAGGGAGTCAGGGAAAGGAAGGGAGAGAGAAAGGAAAAAAGGGAGGAGAAAGGGGGGAATGGGTATAGCTACCGAAACGTGGTGTTGCTCCTGTCCTTCGAGGGTCCAGCCGTCGGAGGTTCGCCAGTCCACGTCCGGGGAGATCTCAAAGAGCACGGCTAACTGGGGTCCCAATTATACTGTTTTTTGGTTGGGGGAAGGGAAGCCGAAACAAAAGGTCTCTAAGGAGGGGGGGAAAAAACCAAATAGGGGGGTACACAGAGTCCAAACCAAGCAACAGGCAAAGACCATTGTTTTCATGGCCCAATGCTCGCAGGTGCATTTATTCCGGGCAACCTTCCCTCCCTCCACTGCACAACTCCAAGCAAAGGGGGGGAGTTCAGTCCCAGTCTCTGGAAGAAGGTGCAATGGGGGTTTTTCTTGCACAGGGAGTTTCTTGTCTTGGTTCCTTAATGAGGAGGCCTCTTCTGTTTGTCTGTCACGATGATTGAGGGCAGGCAAGAGGGGTCTTCTGTGGGAGACCATCCAAAGCTCAAGTCCAGCAGGCCAGGAGGTAGAGAGAGAGAGTCCATTGTTCAGAAGGAGCAGAACGCCCTCTTCGTGTTCAGCATGGCGTGTTATACAAATAACACTTGTAAGCTGACAATCGCGTGACTTTCCCCTTCCCACTGGCTTAACAGTTCCAACTTTTCGGTGGTCTTCCATGACAATCGTGAGGCAGAAAAATGAAGGGTATTTCGGACAGACTCTTACACCATAATTAACAGAATCAGTAGGGGTCACACAGAGGAAGGAAGAAGCCCTGGAAACAAATCATCCACTGTACAGGGGATGATTGACATAGAACTTTCTTGAAAACATGAATGTGGTTATAATGACTGACAGTGCAGCGGTCTGGCTCAGAGAGAGTCATGCCGGCTAGACGGCCAGCACCATTAGCAGCACCGGGGGCACTTGTCAGGACAGCCGTGCTCCGGGACAGCGCCTGAGGCAAATGCCCAGCGTTATAGCTGCAGACATTGCCAGGTGCAGAACTAGGCTGGTTAGTGGCCGAGGTCCACAGGAAAGAAAGAGAGCACTCTATGGTCAGAGCAAGTTCATCCTTATTGGAGGCTCTAGGAAGACCAGCAAGTGAAGAGGAGAGGGGAGGAATTACATGAGTTTATAAAGGGTGAGGGAGGCAGGGGTGGAACCAGTTCGGGAGCAAATGGGAATCCAGAGGGGAGTGGGGTACATAGGATTTATAACACAAAAACACCAATCACGACAACTGGAAGGAGGGGCCCCGGCCTCTGAACCAATCACTCCAAGCCCTATGCAGAAGTTTCTAGAGGAAAAGGTGGTGGCAAGGAGTGACAGGCAGGGCACAGGGGTGGGGTTGAGAAAAGGATACATTCGATCTCCGCGGAAACCACTGTGGAGTTTAAAAAGATACAATGATCACCCTAGCAACTGGGGTGGAGTTAGGGTGACAGACATTAAAAAGGAGGAGAGGGAGAACTAGGGCAGAACCATTTCAACATAGAGGTGGAATGGAACAACCCAACATAATACAACAGACAGGGAAAGTGGGCAGCACAACTGGGATTGACATGGCCACTTAAGGACATGAGGGGAGGAGCAGGGGAATTGTCATCTTGAAGGACAGCCTAGTGGCAGGAAAAGTAGGGAGTAAACAACTTAGGGAAAGACCATTCTAAAGGGGATAAAATGGGGGTAAAAAGGCTCAAATCATTTATCTAACAGAAAATAGCTATCTTTTGTAATAAAAACAATAAAACTTGTAAAAAACACACAACGCCACACCATTCCTCTTAGAGCTGTGTCTCAAAGGTTTGGCTAACAGCAGTCTGTCCAACGTAAACTCATAAACACACATTGAACAAACAAAACTACTGTCGTGAAAACCAGTCTAATAACTAGGTCATAATAACAACATCAACCTCTTCATAACATATACTATTATCTTAACAGTAACAACTTTATAGTATTTAATATCAATTAAAGTACCCTGTGAAAGCCAATTCCCATTAACTTTTAAAAGTGTTTCTCACACTTTTTTGGCTGCAGCAAAATATTACTTCATCTCTCACAGTGCCATGACAGAGTTGTTGGTTCTGAGGGAAGAAAGGCTTGGTATGAGGCAGCAGTGAGCACTCACAGCCCAGAAAGCCAAGCAAATCTTGGGCTACTTCCAAAGGAACATGGCCAGCAGGTTGAGGGAGACAATTCTGTTCCTCTGATTTGCCCTGAGAAAGCCCAACCTTGTGGAGGGATAGAATGTAAGCGAATAGTCCAGAAGGCAATCTCACCCTTGAGGAGTTGCAGCTGTACTAATCACCAAAGATTAGGAACAGGCCTGCCCTTAACAGGCCACAGCTGTGTCCAATAAGAAAATGAGTGCTACAAAAGAGGGGTTAGCTGGTTGAGGAGAGAGTTGGAATTTGTTAGTTGTGCTGTGAAGAGGGCTGGAGTTTGTTGGCTGTGATGCAAAGAAGAAGTCAGTGCTGCAAGGAGCTGATCATGAGAAATCACCAAGAAGGTATGGGACTTCTGCAATAAGATAGCAACACAACCTGGAGCACTGTGTCCAGACCTGGGCTGCTCAGCGCTGGAAAGGTGGGGAGCTGTTAGAGCGGGCCTAGAGGAGGGCTTGGAGATGACCAGAGGGCTGGGGAAGCCCTGCTATGAACATGGGCTGAGAGAGCAGGGCCTGCTCAGCCGGTAGAAGAAACGGCTCCTCATTGTGGCCTTGCAGCACTTGAACGGGGCTTAGAAACAACCAGAAACAGCAGCTTTTGACGAGGGCAGAAAGTGAGAGCACAAGAGGAACTTTTTCATTCGAAGACATTTAGACTGCATCTAAGGAAAAAAAAAAATTTACTGTGAGGGTCCTGGCTCTTATTACCCTGAGCAGCTGTGGCTGCCCCATCCAGGGAATGTTCAAGGCCAGGCAGGATGGGGCTTGCAGCAAACTGGGCTGATGGAAGGCGTCCTGCCTATGGTATGTGGGGCTAGAGCCAGAAGAACCTGGAGGTCCCTTCCAACCCTAAGTATTCCACGATTTTGTGATGTGAGGTGGTATCTTGGGCCGTGAGTGTGGAGCCCTGAGAGGAGGGGAGCCTGGCGCTGTCGGGATCACTGTCCCGGGACAGCGGGTGTAGCCCGCGTGAGGCACATGGCAGCCGGGGAAGCCAAGCCCGCACCGGCCGATCTCGGCCGCCCAAGCCTTTCTTTAGGGGCTGCCGGGCGGCTTCCAAGCACACTGCGCGGCCCCTCGTGGAGGCAGCGACGCCAAAAGTCTGCAGAACGGAGCCGGCACCACGCTCAGTGCCCGCCCGGCTCCCTCAGACCCAGGACCGGTGTCACGTCTTCTCTTGGGGCGCGGCGGGGCCGGAGGAGCCGCTGGAGCCGCTGTGCTTCAGTCCGGATGGGGGCCCCGAGGCCCTCCGCATCTTGCACGCATGTCCGAAGCTCCGTGACAGGAGGCGGGCGGCAGCGGGAAGGGCTGGAGGCGGGGCGGGAGCCGCCGAGGGAGCCTGAACGGGAAAAGGTTATGGAGCGCCAGTCTGAAGGGGGTGGGGCAGCTCACCCTGAAGAAAAGGCGGCTGAGGAGTGATCTCGTTGCCATCTGCAGCTCCCCAAAGGGTAGGAGGTACAAAGGAGAGGCTCAGCCCTTCTCCCAGGTAACAAGTGACAGGATGAGCAGAAATGCCCTCAAGTGTCATTACGGGAGGTATAGGTTGAATATTAGGGAATTTTTCTTCAGGGAAAGGGTTATCAAGCCCTGGAACAGGCTGGCTGGGGCAGTGGTGGCGTTGCCCACATCCTCTGTGTACTGGCCAGGGAGAGAGGGGCACTGTTGTCCCCTCAGCTCTCCCCAAGCTGACAGATGTTGTGCTCAGGTAGTAAAAAGAAAATGGGCTCTGTATTTGAGGTCTGCTTCAATGCATTTTAGGTCTGCCTTAGTCTTCAGGTTGAGCTGAACAAAAGAAAACAGGAAAAAAAAAAAAGGCCCAGACTGCTGGGTTCCTTTACTTGTGCTCACCAATCAAAACTGGCAGAGATTATGCATGAAAACAGACCAATTAAATTGGCAGAGGTTGAGGGTACTCACAGTAGAAACATAGAATCACAGAATATCTCAAGTTGGAAGGGACACAGAAGGGTCACTAGTTAAACTGTTTACTTCTGAGAGGATAGTTTCACTAAACCCTGTTCTTAAGAGCATCATCCAGATGCCCCTCCTACTCTGACAAGCTTGGTGTTGTGGACGCTGTCCGAAAAAGCAGTCCCACAATAACATTGGCCACATAAACTTGTGTGCATTGAGGTGGAGGAGCAAGTCTCAGGCTTGGCTCAGAATTTATCATCCCTGCAATCCCAGTATTCCAAGACAAGGATCCAGGGTTCCCAGAACCTGTCATCAGTGTTAAAGACAAGGGGAAACGGCGGTATTAAGTGATTGTGCTTTGTCTGTGTCCTGTTTTGGAAAGGGACAAGTAACAGACCAGTGTTCTCTCTGATCCTCCTTTTGCTGTTGACTTGTTTCAAAAGTCTGTCCTGTTGTCCCTCCCAGCGCTGGCCAGCTGGAACTCTGCAAGAGTTTTGGGCTCACAGATGTTCTCCCCACTGTGATGAACAGTACATGTGTACTGTGTCACCTGTTCTTGCCTCCAGTGGCTACACATTTTTCTTTGGTGCCTGAGTTCTAAAAGAAGATTGCTGCTCAGCCAAGTCATTCTTCTGCCCCACTTGCCATTGCCTATGTTTGTGCTTTCAGGAGATGGCTCTTCCTAGGTGCCCAGCATTCATCCTGTAGGTTGATCCCTGGGGTACATTATCCCCCTTAAAGCTAATGCCAGAAATAAGATATTAGCATGTACTTTTTTTTTTTTTTGCACAGGCATTCTACTATTACAATTTTTTCATAGCTGTATCTGTCTCTCACAATGTGTTTATACAGTGTGGAGCACAGTGGGACCTTGATCTTTGCTAGGATGCCTTAGCATGAATCAACAGAAATAATTAATGCCGAACTTCTTCATTATCCTTTGCTTATAGTGCTTGCAGTCTTTCAGACTGAAAGCAGAGGAAAAAGAAAAGGGGGAAAAAATAGAAGTAAATTTGTCTTCATAGTCTCCCCTGAGTTGCAGGAGAAAGAGTATCTTAAGCAGCCGTGATATTAATATGAATTAATCATGCAATTCTGGTAGTAATATTTCACATTCTTTTATCATGTTCAGTCTAGGGTAAAAAAGGGTTATTTTTGCTTGTGCTGTATTTTAACATTCTCTAAGGATTTACTGTGTTTGAGCCACCAAGTGTTCACCTGAAGCAGAAGACAAAACCAAAGGGGTAAGTGTAGCAGCTTCCAGGTCATATCCATGGGAAAAGAAGCAAAGTCTAATTTTCCATCAGTCTTGGGAAAGACCAAATACAGGTTTGGTTTTTTTTTTGGCTGTTTCTGGAACCTTCATTTGAAAACTCTTTACAGATGAACAATCTGGAGGAAGAATGATGGCCCTTTTTGTCACATTCTGTGTCTGGACTAGTAAGTTAAAGCAATCCAGGATTGTTCTCTTTCTAAGACGAGCTGGAATAGGACCATCTGCTTCCATTCTATAACCTCCATTACTCTCCAAACAGGTCTAAAATCAGAGAACCACAGAATGATTTGGTTTGGAAGAGTCCTTAAAGACCCTCTATTTGAAACCCCCTGCCATGGGTAGGGACATTTTCCATTAGACCAAGTGACTGAGAGCCCTGTTCAGCCTGGTCTTGAACCTTCCAGGGATGGAGCAGCCACAGCTTCCCTGCATAACCTGTGCCAGGGAAGAATTTCTTCATAATAGCCAATCTAAATCTGCTCTCTTTTTGCTTAAAAGCATTCCCCCTTGTTCTTTCAGAGATGCTTGTTAAAAACACACACTGGTTTGTCCTAAATTACAAACTGTATCCACAATTTCTGTAGCTGAGTATGGGTCGCACCAAGAGCTCTTGCAACCATTTAACAACTGAGATGTTTCTGTTCTGGACCTTGGCACTTACCCTGTTCCAGTTCAATGGTCTAAAGGTCACACTGTGGGCAGAAGTGGTCCTTACATTCAAATTGGTGAATATTGGAATATTAGGCAAGCAGTCAGTCTCCAGGTGGAATGTCTGAAGCCCTAAATCACTATTCTGAAATAGAGAATGATCTTCCCATTTTCTTTCATCCCCTCTGCTCTGCACATTGCAAAGCCTATGTTAGCAGAAATAGAGATAATAGATCTTCCTTTTAAAGTATCCATTCTACCTGTGAGCTGTGCCGTTCTTAACCACCATGAATTGCACCTTGACAGATGGATCTACACTACATTGAAGTGGTTGCAGTGTGTCCTTAAAATATCCTTTAGCCTAGAAAATAAATTCTGGTGGTGTCTCCTACATTCCTACCACCACAGCCATAAGCTCTTTTGCAAACCAAACATGCTTGCTGCCATTCCTTCACATCTGTAACATTTAACTTTAATGCCTCTGCCCCTGAGGAACTGCAGAGTAGCATTTCAATTCACCATCCACGGGTGTGTCCTGAAGAATTAGAGACATGTCAGCTTATCAGTCTGTGACCTTTTCTATTAACATTGTCTTCAGGTTGACTTGGCTGCACACAAGGAAAATAAATCTTGTTACCCAAAGCTGGTCTGGCTTGCTAGGGTGGTGCGTTTGTGGCTCAAATCTGTTAAATTTTTAAATTGCAAACATTACTATGACTACATGAAATCTATTAGGTAGAATAATCTCTGTTAAGGGGTGCAGAGGAAAGCAATGGAATAGAAACCATAAAAATAGTTATGAAGGTGGGTTTTTTTTGTTTTTGCAAAGCCTGGAAAGTTTTATTGTTTACAACCTGGCCTGACACCCTAGGTATAACACAAAAGGAATTGTCATGTAAATCATAGGATCTTTTCATGTTTCAGACTTCGGAATATCTATGTGGACACTTTTCCAAGTAAGCTGCATGTACCTTATCGCCTGCTCCTAGGCTTTTTCAACACTTTTTTTCTTTGTGTTCTTTTAATGATAAAGGTGTGAGGGGAGCATGATGACCTCAGAATGTGATGCCATGAATAATTCTTCTGAGATGATATGACATCCTGGCATGGAGCAACGTGTGATCTTTTCCAGGATGTTGATATAAGGGTATTTAGTGCTCAGAACAGCTGACTGAGCACCCAGTGTTTTTTGAGATACATAAGGTGTTTGAGATGCCCACAGGGAACTTTCAGGTTTGATATAGGAGTTATTCCTCTTCAGCTTTTCAGCTGGTCAGGTGGCAAAACTGAGCTATCTCAAAGGACTTGATATTTGGTGAGGATGCTGGGTTGATGGCTGGACTTGATGGTCATAGAACCAATATCATAGAATCCAATAATATATATTTGGAAGGGCCCTGACAGCTCATCCATTTCTATCCCTCTGCCGTGGGTAGGGACACCTTCCACTATCCCAGGTTGTTTCAAGCCCTCTCCATCCTGGCCTTGAACCCTTCCAGGGATGAGGCAGCCACAACTTTTCTCAACAACCTGTACCAGGGCCACACCACCCTCACAGCCAAAAATTTCTTCCTAATAGCCAATCTAAACCTACCCTCTTTCAGTTTAAAACAATGATCTTAGAGATCTTTACTAACGCAACAATTCTATGATTCTAAGATGCTGACAAATAAATTGAATAGTGGGATTCAGCTGCAGATTAAGACACTTTAATTAGTGCCTGGATTCAGTTAGGTTCTGAAGTCACACTGGAGTTGATGGAGACCCAGTTACTGAGTGCATTGGAGCCCAGGAAGGGAGCTAAAAGCACCTTAAAGCAGAGATATATTTCTGTCCATAGGCCTAGTGTCAGCAGGAATTACATTGCAACAGGTGACTGCTGTGGCAGCTTAGACATCCAAATTAATTTACATATGTACATAAGGACAGAAAGATGTTTGTTGGTTTTGTTGTTTTTGGGTTTTTAAAATGAGTTTAAACCATCACAGCTGAATTTTCCAGGACATAACAGTGAACCTCCAACAAAAGCCAAACCAAAAAAACCCCCTCACCCCCCTAAAAATAAGCCTTAAGACCAAACAAAAAAGCCCCAAACAAACCAAAAAGAGTAGGAAAGGCTGCTTCCTATGATTGTTAGGAAACTATGATTGTTAACTTAGTGCGCCAATATGATTTTTTTTCTTCTACTTTTTAAATGTAACATTGGCCAGGTTTTCTCCTTTTAAGTAACACTTCTTTCTCACTTAGCTTGTTCTAGATGCTTGTGCAAGTTTCTGATCTCTTCTGCTGTACTTAAGCTCCATCATAGCTGTAAGATAACATAATTAGTGCATAACAAAGAGTTCTACTGTGAAAAGTAAATCAACCTAAAAATATTTCTGATTTCTATATTTTCAACTTCAGGGGAAAAAAATAAACTAAAATTAAATTTCTATTACAAATGTATTTCTACCAGCATAAAACAACAAAAATAGTGTGATCTAGAAATTCTTGTTGTGTTTCTGTTGCTTCTACTTTTTGTTGTTGTCCAAAATCAGATGTTCAATTTTATCCTGCACAGTGCATATTTCCTTTACTATGTAAAGGGAAGTGATGTCTGTTAAATAACTGGGATAGTGATACATGATGTCAGAGCCTATACAAAAAAAAAGGGGAGAAAACATGTGCCAGCCACAGATCTGCATTCTTTGCCATTCCTGAAAGCACTTTCCGTCAAAAAACTCATCCCGTGTTCCAGTTATTTTGTAATTCTTCTTGATTATAGTGGCTTTTTGGAATTGAAGCTGTTGCTTAGCATCTTGAGACATGTTGAAAATTTCATTTTTAGTTTGTTTATTTGGGAAACTGCATAACTTCTACTGTATTAGGGAAATTAATAGAGAAAAGTTCTACTAGAAAAAAAGATAAAATGAAACCAAACCAACACACAAAAAAAAAAAAAAAAACCCAAAAAAACCAAAAACCCCCAAACAATGAAACGAACAAATAAATAAGCAGCAAAAACACATACATGAAACCCCAGGATCAGGAATTCACTGCAGAGCAGATCTCCAGAATCTGCAAACGAGACTCATTTTTACCATCTTTTCCTAAATGTTTGTTCCTGGCACTTGTCAAGTGCAGGTTTTATAGGTTAGATTTTTAAGGTAGACATTAGTGATCTGGTTCTAAGTGTCTGAAACAAGATAATAATGAACTGGAAAAAAATTTCACAATGAATCAGTAATCCCCTTTTCTGGGATGCATTTGGAGCTTTCCTTGAAGGTGTCCTAGGCAAGTGCTGGGCTCCACTGGCCAAATCACCGTGTGATGGGAAAAATTCCTAAGTGACAACACAACATGAAGCTGTCTTCAGAAAAGTTACTTGGTCCTAGGCATTCCCATGCATTTATCTATCTTGCAATGACCTTAAATCATTTTCATCCTTAATGCTAAGGATGTAGATCTTAGGCTGTTTTCACCTTAAGCCTAGAAACCAAGTCATAGTGAATTACAGTAACATTTAATACCACTTGTCAAATTGCAGCTGATGAAATTTAAGTCTCTTAATCGTGCTCTCTATAAGATGAAATTCCTGAAATCAAGTGGTGAGAAGAAAATCTCAGCCGCAGACAGAATTCTTTTTAGTCTTGTACTGTGAAGAGCCTGGACCTCTACCAGACTAACACTTAAATATTTTGAGGAAAAAGGGGCCTTTTATGTTAAAAAACAGATTTGTAAGTCAAAATCACATCTTACTCAGTGCTTGTCTTGTACTTTTTGATGGTACTGGCTGGTAATAGTCTCCCTAGAAAATTAGATAAATGCAGAACTGTAACATGGATTAGGATATTGTGCACCTTTTTTGCACAGATAATGTGTCAGAGTGTCTTAAATAGTTTTTACAAGTGTTTACTGAGTGAAATAAACAACATTTCATTGGAAGATCAGAAATTAAAGTATCATGTCCCATTACTGATTAAGTTTCCGCTAAATAATTACCTTTTTATGAACTGGGAGTAAAGGATAGCCACATTTCTGAATGAGTTTGACAGAGTGCATTATTTTCAAATCTTACATGAGGCAAACTAACACTAAGTTTGGTTCTTTAGGCTTATCTTCGCAGCTACTTACCATCTCATGCATTCTGCAGAATTTGGGCAGGCTTGACTGAAGAGAGCAAAGGATGGTTTCTAAGGCTCAGGGTTTGTATTTCATCTCATCATCCTTCTCTTGATGTGTTCCACGTGTTTAATCTCCTTTCCTGCTGTCAGGGTATCTGCAAATGGATAGTTAGACATCTTACTTGTATTCATCAAATATATGGTTCAATTCATACTCAGTACATCAAATATATTTTTAAAGGTATATTAATAAGCATTATATTAATTAGTTTAGCTAATGTACTATTCAGCACAAAGTACTGACACATAGCATCCAGTATTCTCCAGTGAGAACCAGAGTCTTTGGCTAACCATGGATTTGGAGGTTCCATTTGTTCTCCACATTTTCTACAGATAATTTGCACAGCATTTTGAAGCTGTGCTTCAGTTTTTGTTGGTTGTTTCCGGGATGTGTAATGTCTAAGCTATGGAGGTTGTTTGAGTCATATAATACATGGAGTTTATTTGTTGGGGAAAACATTGGAACATTTTTATGCAGATCCGCCTACTTAACTTCAAGTACATGTGCTTTCAGCCTCCCTGTCTAGTTAAGGATTTTTATCACTTTTCAAGGGTTGTGGTAGGTTTGCCCTAGATAAATGCTAGGTGCCCACCAAAGCCACTCTCTCAGCCCCCTCAGCGAGTGAACAGGGGAGAGAAGGTGTTACAAAAGGTTCATGAGTTGAGGTAGGAATGGGAAAAGATGACAAAACAATTACTGTCATGGGCAAACCAGACACAGCCTGGGAATATTAATGAATTTATTTTAAATGAAAATCAGAACAGGATAATAAAAAGGAAATGAAATCATAAAAACACCTTCTCCTGTCCTTCCCTCCTTCGGCTCCGGGTGTTCCCCCTCACCAGTGCAGGGTGATGGGAATGAAGTTTATAATCAGCTCATCACACGTTCCTGCTGCTGGTCAAAGGAGGAGGTCCTGCTGCTCCAATGTGGGGTCCCTCCCACTGTGGCTGTCCCCCACAGACTTCAGCCAGAGTCCTCCCCACAATCTACAGCTCTTCATGAACTGCTGCAATGTGGGACTCTTCTCCCCAGGGTCAGTTCTTCAGGAACAGCCTGCTGCAGTGTCCTCCACGGGGTCACAAGTCCTGCTAGCAACCCTGCTGCAGCCTGGGCTCCTCTCTCTGTGGGTCTGCAGGTTCCTGTCAGGACCCTGCTCCCACTTCCCACTTTCCAGAGCCCTCTTTTGGGCATCCCCTTGCTCTGGCGTGGGTCTCTTCCATGGGCTGAGTTGGATCTCTGCTCCCCTGTGCCCTCCCTGGGCTGCAGGGGCACAGCTGCCCCAGCCTGGGCTGCCCCAGGGGCTGCAGGGAAATCTGAGCTCCAGAGCCTGGAGCAGCTCCTGCCTGGCTGCAGGGATGCTCCTCGCACATGGCTCACCTTGCTTTTCTCTGAGTACAGCTACATCCGTGCAATAACTTCTTTTCCTTCTTAAATCTGTTACCACAGAGGTTTTACCACCATCGCTGATGGACTTGGGGCATGGCCAATGCAGGGTCTGCCTTGGATCCAGCTGGCATTGGATCTCTTGGACATGGAGGAAGCTTCTGGCAGCTTCTCACAGAAGCTACTCCTGTACCCCTCTTGCCACCAAAATCGGGCCACACAAACACAAACCAGTGTTATGAACTTGATGAAGACCTGAATAAACCTTAAGATATACCTTACTGTTTCAGTATATCAAATATAGGAGCAATAAAACTCAGTTTATAAAGCTTAATTTAAGTGGGATGTGAATATTTGGTTTTTAGGGCAAATCTATAACATTTGATGTATTTTTCAATAATATTTCTAGACAAATACATGTGGAGGGTATCCGTATTTAAGGAAAATTCATGCTGAAGGACACAGATAGAACCTAATAAATTGATTAGGAATTAAATCAAAGCTTTTCAGATATATTTGAACAATTTCATAAGTTTGGGCTCTAATAGTAAGAAATAAAAAAATATTTTCATAAGCTTTTTTTCCAGTCTATGTCATATGAAAATATTCTTCACACATTTCCATCCACATCAGCTTTCTCATCCATTTCAAACCTCATTTCAGTATGTCTTTTCATCATTATTTAAACCTATTAATTTCCCTTTTTCTCTGGGATATATAGATATATTTTTACTCTGTAAACTGTTTTGGGAAAGACTTCTTATGAGCTACCATGGAGAAGAACTAATATTGTTACCAATAGGCAGCCACTTCCTAGGCTGAACTTCTAATTAAGTTATTCTTGGCTCATGCAGGGGAATACTAACCATGTATTCTGGGGTTACCAGGGTTAATTGTCTGTCTAGACTATAGGGACTGCATTTCTTTAACTAACAGATCACTAAAAGAGTAAGTGAAGCTCTCTGGAACATGATTATGATTTTATATAAAACAGCTATATTATAAACAGCTATATATAAAACAGAATCTCTTCTTGGAGGCTCACATGTAGGTGGAGGAAGATTTGGGTAGCAGAAGGAATGAGGTACACAGCAGAACAGTTAAAATGAGATAAAGGACAGATGGAGCAAAGAATAGTTCAGCCTGGTAAAGGGATGAAGTCATTGCATTTTATTTGTGTGTTTGTCTCGGTGTCACTGGATTTTGTAGGTGTTCAAATTAGCATGATGCAATGGTTGTTAAATTACATTACAGACTCTGGAACCAGGAAATAGCTCACAATCCTTCAATCAAGAAGGAACAAGCCTATGTAATCCTTTCCTGATGCAGAAATGGCCGGAATGTACTTAGATATGACATTTTTAAGTCAGCAGCAGGAGATGTTTCTGCTGGTGCAGGAATGGCCACATAAGGCAGTGTTCTGTACATGGCTAAGGCAATTGTGAGACTTTTTGTATTTGGCTTAAGATTATATATAATGAAGCATCTTCAGTGTCCAGGGGGAGCCGTGCAGGGCTGTGGAATGGATGTAAGAGCTGAGGAATTTTGCCCCATCCAGCAGAAGATGTTTCAGGGACCCTTGTGATGGAAGCTAAACAACCTGAGTCCCCATACAAGCTTTACCCTGTGCGTAGATCCCAATAAATTAAAATTTCTTTATTTTCTCTTTTTTTCTTCTTTTTTTTTAACAGCTCCTCTTGTCTGTAATTATGTGTGCAACATGGACATCAAAGTAGGTGAATGCTTATGTCAGCACTGCACCCCGCTGGAGCACAGTCCACAGTGCTAGATGGTAAGAAGTTGACCCAAATTTAAACCAAGGTTTTCTTCCTTCCTGTAACCCTTTAGCAAGCTGTCAGCACACATTGCTGGAGGTAGAGTACTACCACCACTACTGTGATTACATTGTGTTAATTGGCTTCAAGCACTTTAAATGAATCAAGTCAGAGCTTAAAGTAAACTCTCAGTTCCTAGGGAGCTGGTAATGTGTACAGCCAGTGTGTCACTGAGCTGGTCCTGGATTTTCCCTAAACGTTAGACAACAGCTATGTAAGAGTTCAGCTAACTCTGTGTGCTTTCATCTTTCAGGCTTGCCCAGTGTCATATTGAATGAGATCATGTCCAGCAGCAATCCCAGTGCTTGCTTTGACAGGTTCTTGGGAGAGCTGCTGTTGCCTCAGCCTAAGAATATCCCATCCTGCCTCTCCTTCTGGACCAGCTGTGTTCCAGCTGTGAGGAGCGGGTGGCAAGCTGGGCTGGGTGTCAGACACTATTAAAACTGAAGTGCTGCTGCTGTGTTTGTTTCATGCCCTGTGGAACTTTACCTCACTTACTTCAAGAGTAAAACTGAGCACATTAAATGATTTAGCAGCATGGTGGCCGGCGCAGTAACCCGACAGAAACAGGTTTTCTGAGCAGTCGAAGCATAATGCAGTGAATAAGCCCTTTTATAGTAATAAAATTCAATAACTGGCCAGAGTGGTTTTCCTATTAGATACTGAATAAAGCCTTTGGCACAGCACTGGTTTTTTTGTGTATCCCTTTTGAGTTTTTCAGACATCTAGTGATTACTGTAGTGTAGGTTTTAAGAATTGTCATCTGATTCTTTGCTTATGGATTTTTGGCTTGAACTACATCTCAGTCATTGAATAGTGCTACTGATTTTCAAGAGATGTAGTAGTGGGGGAGGTAAAAATTCTACAAAAAAAAAATTCTGTGCTAGTTTTGGTCAGCCTATAGGCATATTCCTTGACACTTCCTTTGGATGATTTCTGTATCGCATCTAAGCACCAGATAAAAAAGACTGACTATAGATCATTTAAATTCTTCTTGTATTCAAAACATTCTTTGCTTTATGTGGAAGAGTTTAGGCAACAGATACTGCATCTCTTTAAGATATTCTGTAGCATCACTGTTAAATCTCTTTAATAGCAACAACAAAAAAATATTTTAAAAGTTTCAGAAGCTGTTGCTTCAAATAACTAATCAGTTCAGAAACGTAAGCACTGGAGCAAGAATTCTATTGGCTTTTAGACGGATTTTTGTCCCTAGCTGATAAAAATCCAGGCGAAACTATTACTGAGGGTAGACCCATGTTGCCCTGAGATATTAGATTTTGTCCTGCTGTAACCCAGAGGTGTTTTGCCTCTAAAGGTGGAGATACCACTCACACACCTCAGTGGCAGGATGGGGGTTTGAGCACTCCGCATCTGTACCACTCCTAAGACAGCTCAGCCCTAGCATCAGCATTCAAAAGCTTTTGGCACCTTATTTATTTCAGGCATGAGAAGAGAGAAGACAAATCAGCGCAAGTTCCATAGGGCAGAAAAAAGGCTGTGATTTAATCAATGCACATTTCAGTCTATGAAGTGTGGTTTTATTTAAAAGCATGTTTGAATAAACAGTGATATTTTAATGCTGCTCAGAAGATCTGAAACCACTGATACCCACAGATGAATGGGTTCCTTGCATGTGCATCTTTAAATTGGCTTTGAAATCCTTAAATATAGTTTGCAAAATCTTTCAAACTGTTTGAAAATGTTTCAGTGACTCAAAATATTACTTTACTCACAGTTGAAAGCTTATTATCTCAAAACCTACGGTGAAAAAGTGACATAAGTAATACGCCCATCTAATAATAATAATTTCACTTATAACTGAAATGCTGCTTCTCTTCAGAATATTGAAACACAGAAAAGTAGCCCAGTATTCAAGCTAAATTTCAGTAATCCAAAGATGGTCAGTTCCTGTAGAGGCGATTAAGCATTTTGTAATGTATTTCTACACACCATGCACTTGTCTTTACTTACTTTTTATTCACTATTACAGGAATGATTTAAACTACTCATATTAGGAGATGGACTAAAAGAAATGTCATAACTAATTGATAAAAATATTAACACTTTCACTAAGCAAAATGTAATCATCTGAAATGGAAAGCTAACATGTTACTCAGGCTAATGGCCCCTAGAATCTACATGAATAACTAATCACTGTCTTACAGTTCACCAGATATGCTCTTTTCCTTACCCTCTTGATTCTCATCTGAATAAATTTTTCTTAATGTTTATTTAATACTATCCCAAATAAAATGCAATACAGCACTTTTGGTATTCCCTAACCAATTAAGCATAATAATTGAATCCCCCTGCTGCCCTTCTTATGTTGTTAATATAAATTCATAATTATCTGACTCCCATCCTATTAAGTGAGCATTGGATCAGACCATATCTGGTCTTTTCTATTCTGGAATAGATAACTATTTTCTTAATAGTAGAATGACTTTTTCTATGTTACATTTCTTCTCTGGACATGACCTTTAGGCATTTCACAGACTTCTGTAGCTGTAGCCCTTATCCTTTTAAAGTGCGTAATAAATGCCTGTCAGACATTGCTGCAATGTGGTAACATATTGCCTCTACATTGGGATCAATCAAATCCCAGGCCCTGAGATTCAATACATCTTCTCTAAAAAATGTGAAATTTGCTGAATAAATTAAGGAGGAAGTCTAAAGTCCTTGTGGGCATAAGCTAAGAAAACTATTTTATACATAATGAGGATGAAAATTCTTCATGCGTGTGTAGATAATGAGCTGTGTGGTCAGTTAAAAACCATGCACGGTTCCAGAAACACAGGCAGAGCTCTGAAGGCCACATATAATTTTGATAATTATATTATATTCCTTTCCATTGTTTTAATTATGACTTCACTGTGTCATTTCCACCTATCAGTGCAGAAATCTCATGTGAGTTCCTGCCGCTCCAAGGCACTATTACTTGGTGCTGCATGGTTATTTGTACCAGCATATATTTTGTGCAAAATACAGCTATGTCAGATCTGTCCGGATTTTCTACTGGAATAAATGGCTTCTCCAGGTAAGGAAGAATTCCTCCATGGCTCTTCCTGGTCTGCCTATTGAATCATCATTACTTTTTTTAACACTCTTCCGAGTGACAACTTCTCCACTGCTAAATGGAGATAGATAACGCCTGAAGTGGATGTACCTCGGGAGAATTACTTGCCATAGGGCTGGATCTAGACATTTCCTTTATCTTGAACTTTCTTTCCTCTGCTTCTCTTTTGTATTTGATCTCATCTGTTTCCAAAGACAGGCAAAAAACCTTATCAGTAATTTACTGGGGAAGAAGGAATCAGAGAGTAAGTGTAAGGTTAGCTAGAAAGAATCAGTTTTTCTGCACAATGGTATATCCAGTTTGGGTGCAAATTGTGTGGTACTTGAAGTGAATCACTGAAATAGGCAGATAAAGCACCTGATTTTAACCCTGATCCAGCAGTGCTTTTCCATATAATACTGACAGATGACCATGGCTTGAATTACTCTCTCAGAAGTAAGGCAACATGATCCCTGTGAGTCTAAAATCCAAATTACCCTTTCACTGGGCAATATCAAACTTTTGTCAGAAAAATCCCAGCTGAACTGTGATCACACAACACTGTTGTGAGGACAGAGAGATTGTGCATTGTGATGGTGGCTGGACACCAGTGATATTCCCCCCTGCCCCCTTTGAGCTGCACACAGAATACAGACAAGATGTAAATTCAGAGCCAAGCACAGACATGCATTAGGATATATTAACAAAATAAATGATTATTCAGTGTCACTAAGGGCAGAAGCATGTGGGCCCTTTCATTTTGCTTTTTTTAGGACTTTTTTGTTGTTGTCGTTTGTGCTATTTCAAAGGGGTTTGTTGTTTTTTGGTTTTTGTTTTTATTTTTTAATTTCTTAGAATGAAGAATTTTACTTTAAGAGCTGGAAGCAAAATTTCACTGCTGATATTCTTAGATAACATTACATGTAGAGGATAAGTTTTGGTACAAGTATAACACCCTAATTTATAAGACTGGTGGTCTGTTTTTTAAAATTTTGTTGAATAACTTCATAATTCACTGTCATGGGAAAAAAACTTCATTACTGAACATGAATCTATTACATTAGATCACCAGAGCATGACATATTTGGGGAAGGGCCTTTATCTAAAATTTGCAATTAAACTCTCTGTTCCGAGTGGCTGCTGACCTCCCCTGTTGAAGAATGTTCATGGATGAACAGATTTCAAAGCCAGGAGGGTCTCCTTCTGTAACCTAGCTGAAGTGATTCAGTAACGTGGGGTTGGGAGCATCATCTGGTAAATGTTGCATCCTGACCACAGCTCTTGCAAGAATGACAGAATCTCTGAAAATATCTAGAAGTTCTTATATCAAGATTTAAGGTAGTGAATTAATTTTTTTTCCAAATGAATTATACTATTATTTCATTGCAGTATTTAAAACATATGCCTTTGCATTTTATTGGTTGTTCTGAACCTCATTGCCCCAGGGATTGTCAAAAATCTCCCACACGAATAATTAACAAATTTCTCTCTGTGAACCATTTATATAAACCATACATTAATTTAGAGGGATAGAACAGAAAGAGTTGTTTAATGATGATCTCTGCAGACCACACTATATTTCCCAGTTTGCACACAGAACACCTACACTATCTAATTAAGCCATCTAATCTGGATATTTAATCAATAAAGGTAAAGGCCATGATATTAGATTTCATTTTTTTTTCTTTTTATTTTCATTTCTCAGAGTCTGATTTCTTGGTCCCATATTAGAAGCTCTGTGTTTGTGTGTGCTTGTTTGCACACATAATGAACCAACAGAGAGGAAAATAATTTTTTATGTATATGTGGATAGATAGATGGATAACATGCCTAATTGTTTTGAGCAGAGGGTAAGACCAGATGAACCCCAGTGGTCCCTTCCACCCTAAATCATTCTATTGTTCTATGATTGAATCCACCGATCATTAACAGAATTTAAATGCCTCCCATTTGACCATGAATGGATATTTGCTAAAGCTCTATCAGGTATTTCAGTATTACTTCCTTTCAGCCATTCCTCCATCTATAAATCATATAATCAGAGAGTCCTAGACTGTTTTGGGTTGGAAATGACCTTAAAGATCATGTAGTTCCAACTCCCTTGCCATGGACAAGGATGTCACTCACAAGATCACACTGCTCCAAGCGCCATCCTGCCTGGGCTTGAACACTTTCAGGGCTGGGCAATCCTCAGCCTTTTTGGGAAACCTGTTCCATTGCTTTATCATCCTCTCAATAAAGGATCTCTTCTTACAGCAATCTCAGCCTGCCCTTTCCAGTTTAAAACCACTACCCCTTGTCCTGTCACCATCTTCTTGTATAAAATGCTTCTACCCATCTTTTTATAAGCCCTCTTCAGCCACTGGTAGGTGCTGTAAATTCTGCCCCAAGTCCTCTATTTTCCAGGCTGAACACACCCAGCTCTCTGAGCCTGTCTTCACAGGAGAGGTGTTCCAGTCCTCAGAGAATCTTCATGGCCTCTTCTGGACCTGCTCTAAGAGGTCCATTTATTTTTGTGTTGAGGACCATGGAGCAGACACATCACTTCAGGTGACCAGGGCAGGATCCCCACCACCAGGATCTGCCCCACGCCTCTGCTGGGGGATCAGCCCAGCACATGGGGGATTTCAGGTGCAGGGTACATCCAGCTCTCCCCTCCTCACAGCCCCTCTCAGCAGGGCTGCTCTCTATGAGTTCTCCCAATCTTGATATTTGGGATTGCCCCAACCCATTTGCAGCACCTTGGTTGGACTTGTTGAGCTTCATGACATTCTTGTGAACCCATATATCAAGTTTATCCAGGTCCCTCTGGGGAGCATCCCTTCCTTCTGTTATGTTAGCTGCACATCCTTCAGCAGAGGAAGACAGTGAAAGGCAAAACTGAACTAAGTTCTGCAGTGCATATTGTCTGATTTTCTCAAAGCCTTCTTGACAACAGTCACATCTATCCATTTTCAATGCTTCTTTGAAAGTCATAACATTAAAATGTGATTGAGATTTACTGCCTATTGTTAGGGCATGATGTTGGCCGTTCATTTAAACAAAGAATCGTAGAAAGAGGAGCGGATTCTTCTAATTTTTTTTACTTCAGGAGTAATGTTGATCTTTCAGAAAAAAAATCTAAATTAATTTTCTATAGAAGTACATCTGTTCCTTTCTAAACTCTTCTGCCAGAAGCAGAAGAAAACAAGTATTTCATATGTATTGGTTGGTCCTATGCAAGGTTAATGTTTTTCAAGGTTCTAAGTGTTTGAATGGATATGGCATTACACATTACCAGTAGCATCAAAGCTACTCTCTGCTGCATGGGCGTTTTTTCCTCAATACAGAAACCAAAATCAATTGCCCTTGGCTCTACAAAAATCTGATCCTTTGACGGCAGAAAATGTGTTATGTCCTGCTGCTGAAAGACTGGGATCTTGCCACATCAGAAACTGCTTCATAAGAGTGTTTCCCTTATAAGATTAATGATAAACTGTAAGAACATTATTTCAAACAGGGAAAAATGCATCTTTCTACTGACAGTAAATATTGATATGGGAGTGAAAACATAAGGGAATTGCTAAGAAGATTCTTCTCTCTGGGAAGAAGCTCAGTAGAAAGATGTTTTACATAGCGCTTGTGGATGTTTTATACTGCTTGTCCATGGCTTATTCTTCAGCCTCTGTAGTTCAACACTAATTTTCTGATTTACCATAGCTGGAAGGCATGCAAAATATAGTTACAATACTAAATTTCAGATGATTAATTTCAGTTTTTGTTTTTTTTTAAGCTCCACAAATAAAATGAACAGAAAAAAAAAAAAAGAAAAAGCTTTCATGGGTCATTTATTTTACAAAATTATTGAATGAATTAGAATTTAAATAAAGACTGTGAGATTTACTCTGGTATAATAGCATGAAATTAAGACCAAGTTTTACCTGTGCTGTTACTAATAGACAATATATTCAATTATATACTAAATCTGATTCACTTGTCTTTGCAATTAAAATGCAAATGTCCAGGTCATAATATTAGAAGCCTCCCATTTTGTATGTGGCATTATATGGCTTTCTTGCTGCTGTTGTTAACAATAATTGATATGGGAAGGCAACATGACTTTAACTACCAACGTGTGCCATCTGAGACAGGATTTCTTGTGTCCTGTATGCAAGTCTAAACTGCTGCAATGAGGCACACAATTTTTCCTGGTGGGAGTCTTTGGTTTCCCCAGCACCACAATTTAAACTATGCCAGTGCCCTCCTTGTACAACCTTGTGGTCAAATGATTCCAAGTAATATGCTTTCTTTGATCTATTTTTTGTTTTATTTACCTCAGTCTGAAAATTGGATTTTCAAGATGTTCTTTGCTTAATAAAGTGTGAACATTAAACACCAAGTGGGACTGTAAACATGCTGACAGGCTGAGAAAAACTGATCACAAAACAAAATTAAAATGTATTTCATAGAAATCAAAATCAAAAAAATACTCTGTGTCTGATACATTTTAATTATTGAAAGTATTCATGATCTGTAGTATTCAAAGAATATTTGATTACTGACTAGAACATACCACTATCTGACATCACAAGAACAATGCCAGGAAACCCAGAGGTCTGGTCAGTTTCCACGACCACTGTCCATCCATGCTGGTTCCAGCCCCCAGGTCAGATGAAATCTGTGCAGCAGAACAGTGAACATCATCTGCATAAAAGGCAGCCTGGGATATATGTCCTCTATTGTCACAGACAGTATTAATAAAGGTAGGTTTTATTACTTCAAAACTGCTGCAGGAAGAACAATCTTTTATGCTGTCTGGAGAGCTTAGGAATTCCCAGCGTTGTCCTTATGGGAGGCTAGAGGTATGTTTTATTGTTACTAAAGAGCATACACAAGACTTGAAACTGCCAGTTTATTGTGGCCCAAGAACTCTAAAATTGGAAAATAAAGAAAGCTTGTTTTTTGTAGCTGCCAACTTTGAGTTTATTGCTCTCTGAAAGTGAAGAGCTGAGTGTACATCAGTTTGTCTCCTGCCCTTGAAGAGAGGGAATTACTGTTGGTTTTCATTTGTTTTTTGATTGTTTGGTTTTTTTTTCTTGGGGGTGGTGGGGGGACATTGTTGGTTTTTCTTTTTTCTTTGTTTGGCTTTTATTTGTTTGTTTGGGGTTGTTTTGGGGTTTTTTTTCTAGACCTACTTATGGGCTATCATGACCGCTATTTACAACAACCTCTTGGGAGAGATAATAAAAGAACACAGTTATGTTTTATTATTGCTGCGTGATGTAGGAGGCATCCTGGTTTCACCCAAGTGCTTGAGCTTTTCAGACTTTAGAAATGAAGCTATTCTTCATCACTCCACTGCTTTAGACAGAAGCAGTGTGGCAAGTGCAGGTGACCAAGCTGAATAATCAGTGATCACTACACTGCAGAAACTGGACTGAAAGAAGCCATTGACTTATGTTTAAAAAAGGAAAGAGGATGGGACAGGTTGGCACAGACCACATGTTGGTTCTGACCATGTTCAGGTTCAGGCCATACAGCACACAAGAGCAGGCAGTCTTGCTTAGGTCAAACTGGCAATATTTTGGCAGTGTCTCTTCAGAAATGTCCCCATCTCTCTCAAGTCCAGTGTCTCTTACAGCTGGTCAAAGGGAACTGGCACTTCTTGCTGCCAGCCACCAACACACCAGGGATTGTTAGCGAGCATGCAGAAGGAATGCTCATGTTTGGATGAGCCTTCTCTTCCTTTTGGAGCCTGACCCATGTGCTGCCCTTAATATTTAGAAGCTCTTGAAATACTGGTGTTTCATCTAGTGCAATTTCCCCTAACCACATTGTCCCAATTATCTGCAATGGTCAAGGACAGCATCCCAATTCTTTACAAAGGAAAGGCAGAGATACTCATTAGTCCCCTTCTAGCTCAGATTTCTTCACTTGAATAAAAGATTATTCCCAGGAGCATGGATTAGGCAAAAAAAGCCATTTCCAAATTGAACAATGCAGCTGCACCTGTATGAATAATTGCATGTATCCCTGATAAGACCCTGGTTATGATTCTGATTGACATGGGAGGACTTGCATCTACATCAGTGATTTCTCTTAGGGTCAGCCAGGTGATGGCAGTCAGACAGCCTGCTTGACATGGCTCTAGTGTTCTTCTGTGCCCAAAAAGAGTTTGGGAAAGTGTCTGTTGGCACAGATTAAAAATGCGTTAGAGTCTGTCCTAAAAATTTAGAGTAGAGACAAGTGAATTGCCTGGAAACATTCTTTGACACATTCAATTTATTACTCTAGACAACAGCCTTAGAGGCAAAAGTCCTGGGCATGTCAAGACACACGGCCTCACTCAACAAAGCTGCACTCACCTTCATGAAGCTGCAGATCTCCTTGATACCTCCAGTATGGCAAGGACTTGCCATCTGGCTCAACAATGAATTATTGGATTGTGTTGTTGCAGTTTTTTAATGCATCTAAATGAACTCTTAGGAGATACAATCTCTCTTCTGTGCATGTTCCAACCCCACAGCTCAAAAACGTCTTTGTACCATGATAAAGTAAATCAGCTCTGTAACTGAATGAAGAGTATTATTAAATAAGGAAGGGTTCCTGGGCTCAAATAACTGTAGAAATACACCAGGATTTCATTTTTTGGGGGAGAAAGTTCTGAAGTTCTCCAGTAAATTTTCTGTGTAGTAAATTGAGTAGCCAAGAATGAAGAGCTTTTTTACCCTGTAAAACTCACCCATTTTGTTGGTTACTCTTCTTCCTGTTGGTTTCTCTGGTTCTAGATCCCTGCTGATGCCAAAGACAAAGTGCATTTGTGCAACACACCAACATAATTACAGTTAGCTGTGTGTCAAACCCATCATTTTCCCTGGCCTCTTAAGTCCTAAAATGGAAACTCTGTATTTTCTTGCCACCCCATAGGCCCCTTGGTGAGATGTATGGGAGGATTATGTGGTGGACTTGGAAGTTTATTTTTAAGTTGATATGTGGATTTGTTTCCCAAGACAGTGAATTTTCATGGCTGTATGGGAGGAGAGAGGAGGGGAAGGGAAAGGTGGAGAGGGACAAGAAGGAAGGGAGGGAGTGAAAGAGAGAAGGTATGTAAAAGCAAATCTGTTCTTGAGGGACAAAAGCAGGTCATAGAATGGTTTAGGTTGGAAGGAGCTTTAAAGATCATGAATTTCCTACCCCCTGGCATGGGCAGGGAGACCTTCCACTAGACCAGGTTGTTTAGAGCTCCAGCAAACATGGCTTTAACATGTCCAGGGATGGGTCACCCAGAGTTTCTCTGGGCGACCCGTTGCAGAAATACATGACTTTCTTATAAAGACAGAGCCTTGATTTAAAGATAGCTTTTATCTTTGAACAAGAATGACAAGGTTTTTTTTCCTCAACCAGCATGAATTACAGTTTCTTTGTAAATGAAGAAGCATGGCACTAGTCTGACTTTCATTTATATTGCTTTTATTAGGATACTATTCAATATTCTGAAAAGAAAACATGCTGTAGAGCTATAAGAAAATAATAAGCCTTAATAGCAGCAAGGTAGGAGAATGTAATTTTCAGTTTATGATCATAAATGCCTCAAAGCTCTTAACAAATATCTAGTAATTTAGCTTCAAAACAGACCTGGGAAAATAGTTAAGTATTTTTATCTACATGCACATCACAGGAAATTGCAAGAAGAGAGAAGCTAAATCAGAAACTGAAACTGTAGCTGATCCTGGAATATAACCTCTGAAGTCATCTCTATTCTTCTTTGGGAGGTTAATACCGAATTGACACTAAGCTGAGTATCTTTTGCCCCTGAGAACTGAAAGAGGAAATTCTATCTGCTTTATTTAGATGCCACGTCACCAGCTCTATGAGTTTCTGGCCTTAAGAGGGCTATCCAGTCCACTAAAACAACTACCAAAGCTCCATACATAAATTTAACAGGACAACATTAACCTCTGAAGACTTGTCCAGCTTGTCTTCCTCCCTTTTTCTGTCAAATCGCTCAGGGCAGTGGCTCTTTATTTAAGTAGAAAAGTAAAGCTTCAAAGTCTGGCCTTAACTTCCTGCCATCTTGCAAGCTTGGAAATTCATGTTTTAAAAATATCTGCAAAAGCTTGCCATTTTTTCTAGCAGCAAACTGCAGTGCTTGGTGTTGGAAAACACAATAACCATAATGCAGAATCTGTCAAGCACAGTGACACTTGAAGCTCAGCTCCGTTGCCCCACAAGGATGTCTGGTGCCGTTTGGGATGATGACTGTCATCCTGCCTGGCCTCCAGCTGATGCTTCAGGGGAGAGCAGGGTTTCTGCAGATCTTGTGTCATGTTTTATAGCTGTCTGCAGCAAATATTCACATGTGATAGGGGAAAAAAAGTGAGAAGATGCCTTAATATAACTAACTGAAATGAACTCTTATGGTAGCATTTATTTTATATAACTTAACTAAAGGTTCATATTGGAAATCAGACTCTATCCTGGTCACCCAAGCTTAGTTAACAATTGCAAGCACCTTCAGATAATGGTTTATCTAAGCAGGAGCTTAGGACAGGTGAGAATGATCACTCTGAGATGCCTGCATTATAGTTATATCATCTATATCAGGATTTTAAGGTAAATTTTAGATGTCTGTCCTTTAGTTCTCTGAAGTGAGATTGTTGCTACACAGAGTTTCGAGTTTTTCTAGACATTCCAGTTTGTATAGAACTTTCCTGATCCACCTGTTTTTTCACAGTATTGCTTTCGCACAATCACAATGTCAAAATATTTTATTTCTGTGAACTTTGCTTTTTGCATTTTTACCAGAGCAATGTTAGTAACACCATACCCCATTTCCTTGCAGCTTTGTTCACATAGTGCTGCCAGGTTCCCATCTCCTGACACTTTTTTTTGTTTTTCTCCATGGTGATGCTAGCATTTTCTGTAACAACTCACAGAATTATGGAACCATTTAGGTTGGAAAAGACCTAAGAATATTGAGTCCATTAACATAACACAGCCGTGTCCACCACTAAACCAGGTCCTCAAGTCCTATATCCACGTTTTTTGAGCACTTCCACAAATGGCATTTCCTCTACCTTTCTCTGGGTAGCCTCTGGTAGTTGACAACTCTCTCAGTGAAAACATTTTCCCTAATATCCAATCTAAAATTCTCCTGATGCAGCTTGAGGGCATTTTCCTCATCCAATCTGTGTTCCCTGGAAGCAGAGCCCAGACCCTGCCCCCTGGCTGTCCCCTCCTGTCAGGGAGTTGTGCAGAGTCACAAAGTCCCCCCTGAGCCTCCTTTGCTCCAGGCTGAAACCCCCCAGCTCCTTCAGCTGCTCCTCACCAGATCTGTGTAAAGCACTGAAAGATAATTCACTCATCCCACGAGTTTGTTGACCAGATTGTGATTCCCAAACCATATTGGCACTGTCAGTGGAAGAATAGTTATTTATATATACCCCAGAGAGTGTCCAGTAAGTGCAGAGAGGATGATGGAATATAAAGCTTGAGGAACTGCAGTTTGTACCTCAGCCTCAGGATTGCTTCTCGTGAGGTGCCTTGGGAGACATGGCATGAGTAGATGTCACAGAAGCTGAGAGTTGAGCTGGGCTGGGGGGGATGTAATCTGCTAAATTTAGAAGAATTAGGAGCAGTGAGTCATCTTCAGCTGCCCATGTCAAAATGCTTTTGTTGGGCTGCTGCTGAGGGCTCTGACAGTGATCTGGGAATAACCAGTGCTCTCTGACTATGAGTGAGAGAGGAGAGAGCAAACAGCATGGAGATCTTTCTATAAACCCTGATGAAAAAGAGGTGTAGGTCTTTGTGTGCTTCTTTCTTCCTCATCGTTGCGCACAGATCTGGAAATTCTCTCTTATCCTGAGAGAAGGGATCACCTCTCTTTAAAGGCATGATTTTGTGGTTTGCTTTCCAATTGGAATATTGCTGAAATTAATATTCCATTTTTCAGGGCATGGCAAACTCTTTGTAGGAGCTCAGGAGAGGGAGAAGAGCAGTACATGAAGGGTGGCAGATCTCACTTCCAAATTTAGATTGACAGAAACACTCAAAAGTCTTTATAGAACTCCCTTTACCTCATTCCAAATTGTTTTTATGTTATAATTAGGAAAATTGAGGAAACGCAGTAGAAAGGACTAACAAAAGTCACTTAATAAGGCAGTTTTGAAAACAGAAGCAAAACCTGCATTTCAGCCTTCTTCTAAAATTGAGGAAAACATTTTCAGAGAGTTACCTATTGAGTTTCCTTCATTTCACAATTTTAAAGGTCATCAGTAAATGGATATTAAAAAAAAAGCCTGTGTATTGATGGTCTATATTGCACACTAATTCAGTATGGGAGGCAAAAAAAAAAGGACAGCTCTTTTGTTCTAGAAGCAAGAGGTAACAAGAGTGCAGAAGGAAGTAGGCAAGATGATTTGGAGAATTTTCCTTAACTTCAATTGATTATTCACGTTGTTTTAAGCGCTGACAGAGAATTTGGCCCATCCATTTACTTAGTAACTTGCTGCTCCTGTCAGAGTCTCCTTGTCATTACTCAAGTGCAACTAAGTATTTCTGGCTTAAAAAAGGCTTGGCTTTTTAAGGATCCTAAAATATGTTCTAGGTGTCGATTTGACTTTATATAACCTTACAGTTTATGTGAATATTACATAGATTCTTCTCGCAATTTTCCCCTAGGAGAGAGGATGAACTGACAAAGACCAAAATCTTAGTTCTGGGAAATGAGGAAGGGAAGTTTCTTTTCTTCATCACATTAAAAAAAAGAAAATTGGGATGTAGGTTAGTTTAATTGCCTAAGGATGCTTGGTTTAAAAAAAAAAAAACAAACAAAGAAACCAAAACAAAAAAACCCCACACCAAGTAATTCACCACCAAAAAAAAAAAAAAAAACCAAAAAAACAAACTAAAACCAAAGCAAACAAAAAACTTAAAAAAAAAAAAAAGAAGCAACTTAGAATGGATAAGAAAGGGATTTTATTATGATGTCTGCATGGTTTCCATAAGAGGAAAAACCATTCCCCTCCCATCCTAACCCAAATGATTTTTTTGTAGCTAGTTTAAAGGGTTTACATTACATACTAGACATTGATTATTTCATCATCTTATTTCGGTTTTGGATATCAGAACACTTGTACTAACTTTCCCTATGAGAAGAACTCGTGCTAATGACTCTCAGCTACCTTGACGTGTAACCAAATTTTAAAAAAAAAATTCTTCAATGAAAGCTTATGTATTGGTTGGGAATTGGGTGAAATAAATGAAAGACTTCTCTTTTGAAAGCAGATGGGAAAAAGAAAAGTAAGATTTACAACCATTTCACATAATTTCACTTAAGGTATCTGATGCAGAAATTAATACAATATTAAAGTATTCTGGTAAGTTTATGTATGTGTTTAAAATGGATTCCAACATTGTTTTCACCCAAAATCCTCCTGGTCCTCGTTACCTTTCACACTAAAGTCACACTGTGGGCTGGACCTCAAGACAGGTTTCCCCACACCCTGGTGACAACTGGGTCCTGGAGAACTGCAGCACCAGCACCTTTGTCAAAGCTGCAAGCCCCCTACAGACAGAGGTCCAGTGATGTATTATATGCAGCCTTTGTTTACCATCTTATCAATTAATTCATCATTGATTTAGGATAAAAATTGCATCTCATTTGCCAAAGGGCACCGAGCATTAATTGATTGGGTATTGTCAAGCTGTATACATTGTCAGCAAAAAGTTAACACTCTCTGCCATATTTATATCTTCAAAGATGTGCTAGCATGTGTAAGTTTCTATGTGTCTACAGAGTATACATGTGGATGCAGAAACACCAAAAAAATAAAAATATTAAACTCATTAAGGGGAAGTGTTTTGTCCTCTAATCAGCCTATGTGAAATCCAACTGCACAGTCCCAGGTAGGAAAATATATTAAGACTCTAAATATGCACCAATATATTTTTCATTGGAATAAGATAGTTGCGCAAATATCTACTGTAGGCATTTAGGATTTTTTTTTCCCTCTCAATCGTGATAGCATCTGTCACTCCAGGGCAAAAACTAGATTAGTGTCCATACAGTATATCTTGAGACCCGGTGGCTGTAACTTTGCTTCATAGTGCCTGTATTTTATCGCTTTGAACATGTCTAAATTAAAGGAATATGCATATGAATGATCACTGAGTTTGAGTAGCTCCCAGCTCAGGTCATTTGCTTCTGAAAGTACATGTCAGCATGCATTTTAGTGCTGGAGGAAATGTGCAGTCCATCGAGGGGACATCAGCCAGCTCCAGGTTCCTTCAAGATGAGATATCATTTAAATTACTCTTTTTGAGCTAGATAATATCCATACCAATTAGGAAGTTGAAGTGTTGCAGTATACAATTGTAATGCAATCTTGCATTGAGCAGCTTACTCTGGGGTTGTATTTTCATACAAGACCCTGAGTTTGGGTTGCTTTAAAGTTGTAAATTACATTTTTTTTAATACTGTGTCATTCCCCATATTGTCTTAAAATTTGACTCAGAATTTTACAATACAGATTTGAAAAAACTCTACCACAGTAGCATAGGCCATTGTTTGGGTGCTCAGAGTTGCATGATCAAGTCAAAGCCACTTTATTTTTCCTTAGTGATTCTCCTTCCTACTCCACCACAAGCTTATGATAGCTAAATTTGTTGTTTCAGCTCATGTTCTGATGGGTGCAGAGGGAAGGAGGAGTTTCAGTTCTCTTCCTTAAAAAATACTTGGGGAAAAGCACCAAAATATATCCTCAGAGGAACAAAAGGGACAGCAGCCAGAGAGAGTGTTAGGAATATTCAGGGATGGGTAGTTCAGTGTCCCAGGCTTTGAGAGCTCTAAATGCCAAGCAGGATAATCAGGTGCTGCTGTGATGGCAGCCTGCTTCCCAGAAGAGGTGCGAATCACTGCTATTATTGTGTGAGATTCTTTGAGATGCTGTGATGGAAAGCCCTGCAGGAAGGTGAGATGCTGTTCCTTATTGCCACTGCCTTCTCTCTCAGCTATTCAATGTGCTCAGCTAATGGCTGCACTAGTCATTATCTTTCCTATATTTCACGATTATACTATATTACACCAGTCACAGTCTTCCCCCTATTTCACTATTAAATGAGACTTACTTTTCATTTGAATGTTATTGAAGAAGTTAGTGCGTCTAATTGAAGGTTTCTGACTCATTTATGGTAGTTTTAAAAGCTTAATCTTCAATTTTGAGAGCCTGGATGACCCTGATTACATGAACCATGAGCTACAATATGACTTTCTATATTTTCTCTGTCATTAAGTGCTCTGATTCATTTCATGGCAGTGTGGCATATATCTTTGAACCTCTGTGTATATTATGTATGTATTCAGCAACATCAACACATAAATGTTGAAGCAATGTGCTAAACCATATTTATCATGTACTGCAGCTGTATTAGTCCTACTGTGAAAACTGTGCTATGCAGGTCCTTCTAACACAGACAGCTGAGTTAAAATTTCAGTTCCTGAAAAATTAATGTAAGAGATGTTAAATGTGGTTTTGTCCTAGTAGTCGTGTGAGATCATAAGATGGTAAAGAAAAGAAGACAGGTAATAAGCTGTATGTAATTATTAAAATAATGTTTAGGTACATATATAATTTAAGACAAGTATCCAGCAGTTTGATACTTTGAAGGATTGGTCCTGATAAGTATCTAAAACAAGTGGCTCTGTTCATCCTAAAAAATCCAATAGGACAAAGGAAAGTCTACTTAGATGATAAAAACTAGTTAATTCTGAGTATGTGGCATGAAAAGATTTGTAAGGGCCCTAATCTGTGATTGTAGTGAATATGAATCAAGAGAGATCATTAGGGTCAAAAAAAGCCATATTGCATGTGATATATCTTTGGATATTTCTAGTATCTATTTGTTTTTAAGAAGGCCTAATGATTTTACTGTGAGAAATTTTTGCCAAGTGCTTTTGATTTTTGCTATTTATAGTGCATTTATGTAAACAGTGTCCTCTTCTGGACAATTTTCTGAAGGCTTTTGGGATATTTTTATTTAAATAATGAATCACAATTATGGAACCTACATAAAGATGATGAGAAAATAGTTTGTTTTGGGGTCATGCCAAAGAGTATGGGCATAATCCTAAAGAAAATAGACCTCTTCACAACTGGGTGAAGGAACTTTAAATGAGCATCAGTCCTTATCTGTGGCCCTGGAGGGGTGATCTCCTGGGCAATCAGTCTAAAGAATGTGTCCAAATGTCTACACAGGAGCAAGATGTAATGGAATAACACAGATTTTTTCTCTTAGTAGTATTTCCTGCCTACAGGAATTGTACCTTTCTAGCCTTAGTAAAATTAACTGCGCTTCTCATTTGATACTACCAGCTATGACTGGATCAGTCAGTAGCTAAGGCCACTACCTATTAATAAATGGATAGGTCCATGCACCATTATTCCCAGACCATTCCCCTCTGACATGTCAATATCCAGAGTATTAAACTTCGTCACTCTCTGAAACAGAGCAACTGCATTCACATTCCTTATTTTGCATCATCCCTTGTGTATGCTAACTCCTGCACTGTGCCCTGAAAAAAATCTGGGAAAATGACAATTGTGTCAGGCAAATAAAGTACCCCAGACTGTCCCAACAATTCCAAGTGGGAGTGTCAGAGCAGCAGAATTTCCTGGTTTGCTTAAACAGAAAGATATAAATGTGTACTCTGTGACTTCCAGTTTCTTCATTTGTATCAATCATCTTACGGAAAGTAAATTTTCTGAGGGATATTTGTATGATAAAACCAGAATTCTATTATATGGTTAAACAGATTTTGCAATACCCTTCACCTCTGACCTCAAACCATGCCATGGCTCTTTGGAGAGGGTTAGAAGCCATACCAGATTTTGTGCCAAAAGTCCTGTTTCTGTGCCAGCCCAGTTTTCTTTGGTTTGGGTCACTCGTGAAGAGAAGGATTCCACCTCCATGTTTCCCATTTGAATGCCTACAGTCATCTTCTATCCATCATGACACATTTCAAGGGAGAAGTTAGAAATCTCTCAGCTTTCAAGGACTGACTGACAGGGTAATGAATAACAACACCTCAAGTTTATCAGGCCAAAAGCAATGCCAGACAAACTGCAGAAGCTACAATATTTTTTGATATTTTATTGACTGTCATGTCAGGCAGGGAAGCGATCTAAAACTTAGTGTAACACTTACTAAGCTATCTCGAGACTCAATTTCTATTCTTGATAGAGAGATAATAGGAGGGGGTGAAGGTGTATGTGTTTATTTCCTTATTTGTTTGTATGGCATTGATCTTTTGATGGGGTCCTTGCAGACAGTAACGGGGTCACTAAGGATCCTTGCTCCAGACAGCAGCATCTAAGTCAAGGTGTGAAAGGCTGGCATGCTTCAAGAGGCTCTGGGAATGGGTCAAGGCTGATGTTTATCAAAAACACTAGTGATTTTGGAAAACCCTCCTAATTCTGTCATTCTAGCTTTGCAACATCTTCAGTGACATTTGTTTTGATATTACTGAACTCACCTTTTCAAAGTCAGATCCCTCTTCTACAACTGAGTTCTGATGCTTAAAACCACTGCCAATTTTTGAAAATAGATAAACTTATTAATGTGTTATATCGTACATTATACTGTGATTTTTAATAGCTTTAACGCTATGACAATGAAAGGAAGCCATGGGTGAATTCAGACTAGTGTCAGTTCCTTCTCATGATTTCTTCCTCCTCATTCATACTTTGAGAGTTTTTGAGCAATGGATAGTTTTTGGAAAAAAGGGACCATAGTGTAACAGAGAAGGTGTCATGGGCATTTTTGTTTTATCAAGGGTGTTTTGTGTGCCATCATCATCATGATTTGCCTGCAAAACAGAAAAGACTGCTCTACTACCACATTCTCTCCATAGTGTCTCCATTACATTTATTTTTTTGCAAGCTGGCACTAGAAGAAAGAGGGAGCTGAGATCAATTTTTTTTTACTTGATCAGATAACAAGTGAAGGAGCTCAGAGAAATTAAATGAAATACAGAAAAATTGTGTTGTATATATGCATATATATATATACACAGAAAAGTATACATAAGGAAATATTTTCAATAACGCATGTAGTTTTCCTAACAAAGCATCACTCCATTTAAATAGTTATTCTTACAGATTCCAGTCTTCCACAGGCCAGTTGTTCACCCCTTTCCATTAGTGAAAGATTTTTTTTTATCCATTTGAGCTCAATTCAATGAATAAGGATGCTTGGTGCAGGTTTCCAAGAGTAGTTTTCAGCATCCAAATTTTCCTCCCCACTCAAAGGGAGAAAACACCACCTGTCTTAAGAGAACAGGTTTCTTTCTTTGCAACTACCATTTATTTTCGAGGCTTGCTAACCTTTGTGCTGACTCTTAAGAAGCTTGGATAGTTTTGAGAACATAATGAGGCCGTAATATCATAATTGAGGCTATAAACTCATAATTTTGAGACCGTAATTGTTATAGTCTGACCTGAGGCATAAAACTGGCTGAAGAATTTCATGAAGTGGCTCCTGAATCAAATTCATCATTTCTACTGTAGAAACAGAGCCCAGGGTGATGGTTTGTGCTGCATAAAAACATACAAAATATGCTAATGTGAGAAATACCTAGAGCGTCCTTTTGTTCAGTATCCTGTCCCTTGCAATTCCCAAATGATGTTTGCTGTTCCCATGGGCAGTGTGCCATGGCATTCCCCACAGCCCTGACACCCATCAGGGCTGCTGGAAGGACTTTTGGCACCCTGGTTCTGCTTCCTTCCAGCCTGCATGCCCAGATTTTCCTTGCACAGAGATAAAGATGTGCCCAGGGTATGCACTTGTTAATGCCTTTGTGTCCTACTGATAGATTTACCTGGTAGCTTAATTGCCTCATTATAGATACTCAAGGTTGGAAAAAGCTGATGCTACGATTTTACTACTTTCATAATAAATATTACCTACCTAATTTTTTATTTCTTTTCCTCACAAACAGATTTTCTACTTGCAGGTTTTTGCCCTTGGGAAATAATAAAAATAAAAAAACCAAAAACCATGCTGTTTTTCATATTCTCTTGCTTTTCATTTCAGCAGGAGAATGGGAAGGAAAGGAAGGGCTGCAGATAGTTCATATTTTCTTGCTTTATTCACCTATCTTTAACAATGTTATTTTCTCTTTTAAATTGCTTAGTACAGGACCACAATGTAACTAAAATAAAATAATTCGTTCATTTTCCTCTGCACAAACCTTGCAGCTATGTGTAAAGGAATCTAGGTAGATATCTACTCTAAAAAAGAATAAACTGAGACAATCTTCACACTATCTCTCCTAAGGCTACTCCCATTTTAGCTTAGAGTTTGAGAATTTCTATGGGAAAAAAAGGTTGACAGTATAAAAGAGGGGTTTTTTTTACTGTTATTTAATAATGTCTTCCAGTATCATAATTTGAAACACCTTTCTTCCCTTAGGCATAAGGTCTTCTCTGAAACTACTCAAGAGTGGTTTCTTTTTTCTTCTAAAACTCAGAGTGGAATCAAAACTATTGATGAAGTCTAAAAACTTATAAAAAGCAGTGTAGTAATTACAGTGCTGCCTTTTTTTTTCCCCTTCTGTACTTGGTAAAACTTTAGCTCTGGGAAGAAAGCACTTTGACATGATCAATATCCTAATACATTTCCTGCCTCATGAAACTGGTGAAAGACCTTGTCTGATTTCACCCATTACAACTGAGTGCTTCTCCCTCCACCTCCACCCTTCACCCTGACTTCTTAATTCAACTGTTTACCTTCCAGTGCTGCTGGAATGGATAATTTGGTGACCAGTGACATCAGCTGAACTTCATTCCCTTTCTTTTACCATCTGAAAAACTGCCCATTTGTGTAATACAAGTCGCAAAGAAGCCATGTTATACTCAAATTCAGTCAGCATCATCAACTGAAATTTAAACCTATTGCTTGAAAAATTTTAAGAAAAAAATCTTTATTTTAATCTTTTTAATTAAAAATAATATTTTTCCCTGCTCGTCATTAATTTTCAATAATATCGGAGCAATCATGAACAGTCTCAGCTGTTTCTGTCACAAGATGAGAAATACAGAAAACTCCCCAGGAAATGAATTTTCTTTGAAAACCTGAAATGGAATTTTTAATGTCATGTCAGAAGGATTCCTCAATCTTAGCTGCAATAGTTCAATGTGTAATCTGTAATGAGCTTTCTGTAAGTCTTTTGTCACCTACAACTACCTGAGAATAAGAAAACCTATACAAACTTCATTAACCTGAAAAGCTTCATGAAAGCCTAAAAAGGTGGTTTACTTATGTGGCTATGTTACTACTGATGGCTGTGTTTTCATATCTGATCTGCAAAAATATCCAAAAATATCTGCAGAGGACAGACCTAATCAGTGTAATTTATCTCACAAAGAGATCTTCATCTGTTTGTTTCTACTCAACTATTCCAACTTCCATATAACCTACTCAGCTGGAATTTTTGAACTTTGTTTTCCAGTCCATGAGTGGATTCCCTTAAGTTAATAATAAATAGCATAAGACTGAGATTCTAGTGAAATTTATTTCAGATTCAGGATCTTTAGTCAAAGCTTATTTTAACAGTGGTGTACAACTGTGTGATAGAAAACCAGTCTAAATACAAATCCTCTTTTTCAATATACAACCAACAGCAGTAACCATAATTGTAACACTGACTACAGATAGCAGTCTGTAGGAAAACTGGGCAAATTAACAGCTGAAACAGGAAAATGATGGTCGATTCGTATGCCTGGAGGGTGAGAGTTTATATTGTAGGGTGAGAGCTTATTTTGTATGGGACTAGCATCAGGAAAGCAAATGCATATCCAGAAGCTAGGGTCCCTTTGTGCTTGACCCTAAATGTTTCCAAAGTCTGGGATCTGTCAGAGCTTCCCCGTAAGAAAACAAGCCAGAAGTCTCAGGCATCATTCTATGAATGGGCTTATAAAAAGCAGGTGCTGCCTGGTCAGCCCGGTCTCTGACGGGCAGTGCCCTGCCTGCTGGGTGAGGCACAGGCTGTGGCTGTGCCTGCACTCCAGCAAAGCCTTTGGCTCCGTCTCCCACGGCATCTCCTGGAAAAGCTGCAGCTCAGGGCCTGGGCAGGTTCCTCCTCTCTGGCCTGGGAACTGGCTGAGGGCCTGGCCCGCAGGGTGCTGGGGATGGGGCCACGTCCAGCTGGGAGCTCCCCACCGTGCTGTGCCAGGGACCAGTGCTGGGTCAGCCCTGTTTGAAATCTTTACTGGGCATCTGGATGAGGGGATCAAGTCTACCCATGGTAAATTCATGGAGGACACCAGGCTGGGTGGGAGTGTGGATCTGCTGGGGGCAGGAAGGCTCTGCAGAGGGGTCTGGGCAGGCTGGATCCATGGGCTGAGGCCAGTGGTGTGAGAGGCACCAAGGAGAAGAGCTGGGTCCTGCTTTGGGTCTCACCAAGCCCTGCAGCTCCAGGCTGGGCAGAGGGGCTGGAAAGGGCCCTTTGGGAAAGGCCCTGGGGGTGCTGGTGCCAGGGGCTGGACACGAGCCCAGGGTGCCCAGGGGGGCAGGAGGCCAATGGCCCCCTGGGCTGTTCCAGCCACAGAACAAGGGTGATGATTCTTCCCATGTACTCAGCACTGATGAGGCCACACCGTGAGCACTGTATCCAGTTCTGGGTTTCTCAATTCAGGAAGGACGCTGAGGGGCTGGAGCTTTTCCAGAGAAGGGGAACAGAGCTGGGGAAGGGTCTGAAGCACAAGTCTTACAAGGAAAAGGTGAGGGAGCTGTGGGTTCTAAAGCTGGAGAAAGGGAGGCTCAGGGGGGACCTTTTGCCTCTGCTCAGCTCCCTGACAGGAAGGGGCAGCCAGGTGGGAGTCAGGCTCTGATCCCAGGGAACAAGGGACAGGACAAGAGGACATAGTCTTAAGCTGTGCCAGGGAAGGTTTAGATTAGGAGGAATTTCTTCACAGAATGGGTGATTGGGCATTGGAATAGGCTCCTCAGCGAGGTGGTGGAGCCACTTTCCCTGGAGTTGTTTAAGGAGAGACTCGATTTGATACTAAGTGGCATGATCTGGTTGACGTGATGGACTTGATCTCAGAGGTGTTTTCCAACCTAACTGATTCTGATAAAAAATATGCAAATGATATAAATGTATGTAATGTTATAAATTATCAAATATGGACAGAATGGTATAATTATATGTGAATGGTCCATGAGCTTTCTCAATTTATAAACACCTTCTTGAAGCTTAGATGTGAATTTTTTCCTTATGGATACTAATACACATCTTGCTGCTCATAAAGAAATTCAGAGTATTCCACAGTTCTAGGCTCTGAAAACTTACTTTTTAGGGATTGATAGTCTATTTAAATTCTCTTAATTATGAAAGAAAATAATGGAACGAATTACAGAGATTTAGAGCTAAAAATCAGAAAGCAATGCACTTAGAGTTTCTCTTAAAAAGAGATAATACTTTGATATGAATAAGCACAGCTATTTCATGATTGTAGGGACTGAAACTTCTAGGAAAAGGAGATGGAACAGATGAGAACTTCTGCTATCTGCAAAGTTAACCAGAAGACTGGACCACTTTGAAAATCTGTTCTTGCAAAATATCATTTTGAGCAAAAAACAAAAACCCTAAAACAAACGAACAAAAAAAAAAAAGTGATCTCTTATCCCCATCTTCCCATCAGCAGTGATCTTGTCAGGAATATCAACTACCACATCCCAGCTGAGGATTTACATTCCTGAAAGGAGCTGTGACCTGGAAAAGGGAGGTTTGGTGCTGTAAGTTGGCCCTTTCACAGAGGCTTTCACAGAGAAGTCAGAGCCTGTCACTGACTCAACAGCAGCAGCTGGCAATGCTGGGGCATCAGAGACCTGGAAAAGGCCCACATAACCGTGGAGGTTTCTGTCAGTTTGGCAGATTTGGAAAAGCAAAATGATGGAGGCTGCTGACAAAACCTATAAACCCATTAAGCCTGGCTTAATATTCTGCTTTTTTGTTTGTTTGCTTGTTTGTAGTGGGTTCCCTCCCCCCTCTTCGGTAAATATAGAAAATTTGCATTTGCTGCTGATGCATTATTGAGTTTCACATCCTGTTCAGCATCTTTATAAACTGCAAACAAGACATAATGGTCAACCAGCAATGCCTCATATGATGACACAATCAATAATGCTAAACAGTGGCTGAATAAACCCTCTGCATTAATCTTGAAATAATTCACCAGAGAAGAACATCATTATTATCCAAAATAGGGGAAAAAAAGGAAAATTAAAAAGATAAAATTCAAATTCACCTTAGGATCAAGAAAGATTGGTCTTTTATTCAAGGCTTACTGAGTAAGCTTCTTAAATGTTCCCCCTGTGATTTATAAAAGCTGACAGCCAGATTTTACCCTGAGATTTAAAATAAAAAAGCAAATGTTGCACAGACTATGTTAGACAGCACTTTTATCCAGCAAGGACTTCTATAGTAAAAAATGGAGAGAGACCTATGGCCATGGCCAGCTCAGAGTGAAAAGGCTGGTCAGCATGGCATGGCAGAGCATGGCATGGTAAAATGTTCTGTGGGTTTCTGTACTCAAAATAAGCTAGGACTAGGGTACAGTAAACTAACAATATCTCTTCATAGAAAGATAAAACTATTATCCATGAAATAAAAAAAATCCAATGGTTGTGCTTTACTATAAACCCATGACACATCCAGGCACGCCTGTATTTTCCTAAAGTACTTAAATAAGGCTTCATGCACTTCCACAATGTGTTCAGAGATTGGCTTTTGCTTTGATTTTCACTGAAATGTGACAAACTTCGTTCGCTATGCAGTTCTGCTTCCCATTGCAAATAATTGTCACTTTGGTAACTCTAGCGAGTGATTAAGGCTGAGACTGGGCTCTGTTTTACCTATTTTGCTCATGTGCACCAGTACAGCTGCCTCATTTTCACACAAAAATGTCACTGTTTTGCTTTGTTATCCAAAACAGCTCTATGACAGTTTTGACGCACTTGTTTTAGCCATTGCAGCTGGAATTATGGAAAGAGGCAATGCATTAGCAAATAACTAAACCCTGCAATTTTCTGCCTCATGACAGAATCAGAAATGATAAGAAACCACTATTTATTTTGCTTGCCATCAGAACTATGCAATCAGACAGAAGTGGTAGATGGTATTTAGCCTTTGCATTATAAACCACAATTTCTCATAAAAGCAAGCTCCAAGTTCAATGTTGTCCTTCAGCAAACAGTGGGAAAGCAAACAAGCAACACAGAAAAAAATCCCACAAAAGTTATTTCCATTATAAAGATTCACAAGGTTTGCTTGGAAGAGAGTACAATCAATTCATATCTATAGGTTAAAATCTTTAAATTATAATGCACAGGATCTGGACAGCAGGATATATTTTGTTTCATACTGGGGAGCTAAGGCAGAAAGAAGCATCACAAATGGCCACAAAAGACTACTGCAAAGGTCAAAGGGAGAATTACTTTGAAAACTGAAGTGCAGCTATGGCACGCTGCTTTTCTGGGGGGCAAGGAAAGCAGGTTATTTTCTCTTGTTAAACTCAATGGAAGAGATCTCAGGACTTTCAAGTGTCTGATGTATTCCAGACACACAAGACCATCCAAGGTGCCATCATGAGGCCAACAGATGTGACACAGCACCTGCTGGTTTTCCGACTTTTGAAGCAGCAGCTGGAGACTGGGCAGAGCTCTCTAAAAATGGTGTCTGCAAAGGCAGTGGCCTTTTCTTCAAAAGGCAATGGCCTTTTCTTCAAAGAGACATGGACTGTTTTTTTAGGGGAGGGATCCAGGACTGGGATCAATGCCGACAAAAATGTATAGGAAAAAAAGAGGAAATAAAACTCGAAAGCCTTTTTATTCCTTCCCAAGTGTTAAAGGCAGTAAAAGGCAGTTTCCTGCTCAAATGAATGGTTTGTATGCAACAAGAGTATGATTCTGGGAGAGATCAGTGCAATCCTTTGTATCTGTATTCACAAACATGTTAAATACAAGGGTAGATTTTTCTTTTGGGTTCAAGTTTTTGACCTTCTCTCTCTTTAGTGTGTCCTTTTTCCTCGTTGTTTTTTGTTTACGTTTGTTTTTTGGTTTGTGGTTTTTTTTCCCTTTTTTACTCAATTACTTAATTTCTTAGCATTTTCTGCTTGCTTCTGAAGTGGAGTAGAGCAGACCTGGACCCATTTCATGTGAGTCCTACTATGTATTTTACTAGATATGATTTATTCTCCCTTTCTTTTCCCTGAGTTTGGTAGTGGCATCTAAGAACATGCCTCACAAACCCATAATACCTTTTCTTGCCTCTTCAGCCAGAGATAATGTCACCAACAAAAATCTGTCCTTAGTGCAGAAAGCAAAAATGCACCAGAGGCAGCAAGGGAGTTTGTGGCCAATCTGCACCATGTATGAGACTGTGCAGTGCACCAGAAAGTACAGCATATTTATTAATTTACTCTAGATCACTTTAACTTCGCAGTAGGGTTTAATGATCAATGTTAACAGCATTATGAGTCTGATTTTGCTTATTGCTCATATAGGAATAACCAGATGTTCTTAAAAAAAAAAACAAAAAACAAACCCACATATAAATAACCTGTGAAGTTAACCTGGGCTTTTATTGGAGGACAGAAACACAGACCATACTTTTTCTGGATGAGAAAAGATAGCTTGTTCCCACAGGGGATCTTTTATGGTGTCATAAATCCTCCATCTGGCATTTCATTCACTTCATTGTTCAAATATTTTCTGTCTGCTGATGCATTGAATTTTCTTTGCTTTGTTAATATCTATTAATTTGTGAACTTATTTTCTAGATACCATAGTGGAAAAAGGCCCCTGGTGTCATAGCGCTCAACCACTTCTTGTCTGAGGGAAGCAAATGCACACATTCTCTTCTCTTTGGAAATTGTTTATCTTGAACAGTGAGTGTTTTCTCACTAAACCTGTTTTTTCACACTTTGGGTTTAGGAACCTGACTTCCACAGACACATCAAGGAATTCTCATTATCCCTAAAATGTCTGAAATACTTCACAAGAGCGATGAACACTGATCCTGGGAGGGGTACTATGAAAGATGTTGGACATCTAATTTATTTTTTCCATGTTCTTTAGCTATGCTCCATGTTGTCTAAATTTACAGATGGTGGGGATGTGTCTATCTAATAAAGCCATTATTCTAAAATAAGTTATTCTAAACACGTGTGTAAATTACTCTGGAGAAGGATTCTGTCTGCATAAGGTTCTAGCACTTTCCCCAAACACCAGAAGCTCTTAGACTGTTTTACCTGACACATGAAATGCAGGTGTGAAAATGCCATTTTTCTCAGTCTGGAGAAATGACAGCTACAGTTTTACTATTCTGAGACATTAGGATGAGACCAGATTAAAGAATAATCAGCAGCACTGCCACCACCACCTACTTCAGCTCACTTTTGTTCAGGAGAAAGAAATCTTATTGTCACCCTCACTATTGTGTGCTACCTTTTCCTCCCTGAATTTGCCTCTCTTTTCCTTCTTCTTTTGTCCTGAAAACTGCACCCAGGAGAACATTTTCTGCCTCAGGTCTATAAGTCCCAGGAAAGGGGTGGAGTACTCCTCCCTGGAGATGGTCAAGGAACAATTGGACACACACACACACACAATGTGTCAGTGTCAGAGCCATGTTTTCATTTTTTCACATTTTTTAAAATTTATTTTGATTCTTTTTATTTCATCCCTAATGTTTTCTTCAGATTTTTCAGTTATCTTGAGGAAATATGATCTAACAATATAGAAGTTAGTTAAGTGGCAGGAGTTGTTCTGTAAAGGTTTTGACTTTTATAGAGGAGATACTGTTAAATAAAAGACTTTTCCTGTGTTTTAACTTTTTAAGTTATTAAGCTGTTCTTTTCTTTTTTCTTCTATCCTTTTCTATAATGGGAATTCAAAAGTCTTTTGCAATGGGAAGAAATCAGAAGCAACCACAAGCTAGGAATATCCTAGGAAGATTTTAAGAAGTCTTACAGTCACATCTGTCTTGAATCTGTCATACTACATGACCCATGGTTTTTTGTCCCATCCCTGCTCAGCTGTCAGAGGCTTTTTACAAGCACACAAACCTTTGTTACCTCAAAACCTTAGGATTTGCTTCACCATTACATGGTGTAACAGCAAATAAGTTTTTAATTAACACTTTGACCTCATTGAAGTCCAAATTCTCCTTGCCAGCCTAAAGAAAATAGTGCTTTATATCAAAATTAAGGCTTTCTATTTGATGCAGTGGGGTGAGAACAAAAAACAACTTTGCTTCAGTAACGCTGGAAACATCATTTCAATTGAAAATGTCATACCAAAACATCCAGCATAACCATGTCAAGTCTCTTCATATTTTTTTTCTTTCCACAGTGAACATTAATATCATAGTCTAATCATGGCTTCTGAAATCCCTCATAGTGCAGAAATTCAGTTTTCTAACAGAGATAATAATTTTTTTTCCTACATTTATTTTTTTCTGTCTTCTCTGTTTGGTTGTCTTCTCTTTGAGGCAGAGGCTATCTTATTAGATCAATTAGTTGCAAATAATAAAATAACTGCATGCAAATTTGTTCCATTGGTGCTTAACTGTACAAAATAGTACTTGTAAAATAAGTACTTTAAAAATATGATTTTTTTTCCCAGATAGAAAAGAATTTCTGAGAAGATTGTAATATATATGAAGAATTAATTTGGGGAATATTTTCCATTCAGTGATTTAATAATATTCTACAGCCTCTATATTCTTTATGGAAATCCCTTGCAGATGGATTTATAACTGGGGGCTAAAAGTGATTCCCAATCCATTCTCATATTAGCTTAGAAATATTAATATACATATATTACAAAATTATGCCAAAACCAAAAAGAAAGAAAAACAAAACTCTTCCTTCCAGATCAGATTTTTGAACAAGCTTTGGATAATCACTTGAATGTTTGGACATCCCTCTGAAGCAAAGCTTTTCTGATGTTTATGCCTCATTAATCACAATCAAGGAACTGGAGTGGTTTATGTTATCTGAAAAAAATATCTCAATTCCTTTTATATGGTTTTCCCCAACTATTCTCCAACACTGTCAGTTCTGAAGAAGGTGAAACAGAAGAAATAGATATGAATTAAATAAAATTTTTTGCTCCTAGTTATTCCCTGAAATGCCAAGCAAGCATACATTTGTATATATCTATATGCTTATATAGATATATACATACACTTATAGATATGTGTATGTACACTTATAGATTATAAATATATAATATAGATATATTACATACACTTATTTTTTTGGGTATATGTACACGTATATATAAGTTCATGCATAAATTTATTCTTTTATACTTGCAAAGAAAATTATTTCTTTGCAAATATGGTTTTCTTCCCTGCTACGTGATGGAGTCACTACCTCTGAATGTGAATGAAAGCTTCACTCCCAGCACAGTCTCTGTTGAGGCATTTTTGAGCCCAGCCATCATCTGTGTCTAAACTAGGATGGACAGGAGCCATGTCTGCCATCTGGCCACCACTCTGAGGGCTCTGTGCAGCCAGCTGGTGGTGCCAGGCCCCTTTCTTGCAGGCAGATGTGCACCTTCCACTGATATTCGTGGCTGGCATCAGCCACCAGCCGCAGCAGACAGGTCAGCCACTGAGCTGGCATGGGAGTGGGACATTCTCCGAGCCACAGAGGTGTGTCCCCTTGGTTTGCTGCACTAAGAGGGGGTGGGATGTCCTGCCAACACAGGAACATTAGGGCATGTCTCTAGGGTGTCAACAGTGTCTGGTTGCTTTTGGGTTTCAACCCACATTTTGTGTGACAAACAGTTGTCAAATATTGCAATCTCTGGGCCACTCATCTGACTGCTGGATTAAGTTTATCTCACTTCTCCCATTTCCTTGTCAGTTTGCTGAGCATCATGGACCTGCCTAAGAGATAACCATCAACAGATGGAAGGAGAGTGTGGCTGGGCTTGGCAGTTGTGTGCATTGTTTTCTGACTTGATTGCTTTCAGACATGTGGAAGCTTTCATGATCCCATTTTCTTGTGGCAAAGTTTTGCTTCCAAAACCCAGTTTCTGGGCTGTGTAGGGGTTTTCAAGGATTACATTCTTTTTCTTTTTCTTTTTTTTCTTTTTTTCTTTTTTTTTCCTTCTTCTTTTCCCCTTGGGATCCAAGCTCATCCCTCATGTCTAGGAAGGATAAAGGTAAGGAACCAAGCACTGAGCATGTAACTGCCATACACTGTAATCACAGTATTAAAATTTATTACTACGAATTTGTGGTTCTTCAGCATAAGCTCGTGTATTGCAGACTTCCAGCTTTAGTTCAGGCAAGACTCTGCCCATCACAGGGGCACTCACAGCACTGTGCAAGATTAATGGATACCCTGGACCAAAGACCAAAGCCAGGCTGCATGGTGGAACACCATGAAGAGATACCAAAACAAACAGTATATCATTTTATACACAAGAATAAAACACCTCACCTGAGATTGTGCATTTTAATTGTGTAAAACGATATATTCTGAGTGACCAGGGATGACTGGCACTGGACTGAAAGATCTGTAGTGTCTTGGAAAGCTTTTAGTGCACAGTGGTGTTATCTGATACACATGTAAAGATGATAGGTGGACTCAGAGATCTCAAACTTTTGCACTTTCAATCTAGCAGTGAAAAGAAGTAGCCTGTGCATTTAAATCAACTCAGGCAAACCCTGGAAAAGCTGAGCATGCTGCTGCACACATTTTTCCTTGGGAGAAACAGTAGGGATGCAGAAGCATGACAAGTTACTCCTGGGAGCACAGCCCTGGAAAGTTCTGCAAGGCAAAGCAAAGCCAAGATACAAGTCTAAATGGAATAAAGATAATAATAAAAAATACATTAAATTGAGAGGACAGTTGTTGGGTGGAAAGTGAGAAGGAATTCTTTAAGTGCTGACTAGCACAATCAGGTAAGAAGGTTAAGCCAAGTAATTCAGTTGATCTTACATAAGCTTCCTTTCAGATTAAAATTAATTAAATAAATAAATAAATAAATAAATAAATGAAAATACAAGAGAGGGAGAGAAGGATTAATCTTCATCTCAGATGGAAAATGCTAACACTGTTAACTTACTGTGGAACCCAGAGCAGAGCTGTTCTATGATAGATGGAGCCTCACAGAGACAGATTTGAGAGAAGCCTGAACACAAACACATAAATCAGGGATACATCAAGCTGAGATCATGATAAATATGTTCTGAACATTTCTACTGGGCAAAATTCAGCTTCAGATTTAGGGAGCATGTAATAGACCAGAATTAAAAGACAGCAGCACTGAAAACTCGCTGTATCCCGGGGGCAGGGAAGGAGTGTTTGTGTTTTTCTTGCTGCTGCTGAAGCACCATGGCATGGTGCACAAAGGAGCACTTGTTCTCTGTGCAGGTGATGTGGCTCTGTGATGTGGCTGTGTTTTATCAGAGCATGGCTGTGCTACCTAAAACCACAACGAAGCAGAGAGCAGGGTGTCCTTGCCAGTACAGCTGAACCTCAGCAGTGGTCGTGCAGACAGTTTGGATGGGAGGCTGCTGCTCAGCGATGTGATCACTTGGTTCTTCATGCTGAGAAATTAAAATGACAAGCTCAACACAAGCAGTGGCCAGAAATATCTTCCTCCTGCGGATTTCAATGTGATATAAAGATATCTAATGTTAATTTGATAACTGGCTCATAACCTTCTCTGTCTCTATTCAACACAGCTTCCTAGGCAGTAATTCTTAAGTAATGTGAAGGAGGGAGAGGAAAATATAGGCTGGGGGAAAAATAATTCCCAAAGCCCCTTTAGCAGCACTTTTCTTGGTTAAGAGAGAGTTGCAGAGTATGAAGAACGCTAAAGATACAAACACAGTGTTCCCAACCTAAGAGTCTTTAGTGGAGTCTCTGGAATTTAGAGGATTCTCAGGAATCTTTGACATCTTTTCCATATCTTCATCTAATAATAGTCTGTGTTTTTAATAGGCAGTGAAAACTTAGACCTTTTTTTTTTTCTCATTTTACTGGTACTCTATAGTAAATCCACATTAAATTGAGACATCAGCAGAGAGGGTTTAATTTGGATCACTTTCAGCACAGAGTGCTTTAAATTAACCCAGTGAAAGCAGGATCTAGAAATAACAACATTTTGGGATATTGCTTTAAAGAAAATTCTTATTTGTTTACCTGTTTTCAACTTGAATGGACTAATGGCAGCCTAAAGGAGGTTTTTGAGGTTTTCTTGACAACATCTCTGGCTGCAAAGAAAAGCTGTTGAAGCCACCATTCTGGTTCAGGGCTAGCAAGAGAGACTTCTTCATAACTCAAGCCTTTATGGAGATGGGTGACAGCTCTGGGGATGTGTAGAGGGGTCTGGAAGTGTGCCCCAGATGCCACCTTTCCCCTCTCATTGTTGTTCCTACATTGAAATGCCTTCCATTAACATGATTTCATCAAAGAATGAAATAGAAAAAGCACTGTGGGATACAAAAAACCTGTGATGAATTACAGGAACATTTTTACAAATATGCTCACATCCATGCCACTCCTCCAGTTCATATTGACAGTCCAGTGAAAAGTGCACTGCAAGGGATGGAACAGATGGAAAACACTAGATAGATCATCTGGCACAATTCCCAGTGTGGGATTGCTCCCTTAGGTTCATTTTCTAGCATTTTGTCCAGCCCTGCATGACTCAATGAGAAAGCAGAACAAAGAAAGCAAGCAAAAGGAAAAGAAAAGAAAAAAACTCAAGTCAAGCAAAAAAAAAAAAAAAAAAGAAATAAAAACAAAATAGAAAAGGCTAAAAATAACAAGAGTAGAATAGAAACAAAAGCAAACCTTCTAGGAATTATTCAAAAAACTCCAATAGGAAACAGGAAAGTTTCAACATTTTATTGTCATTTTTGCTCAAACATGTTTTTTGCTGAACAGTGACTTAATTTTGAATGTATATCCAGCATCTGATATTTATTTAATGAAGAGAGATCTGGCCAGAGTGGAAAAATGGGTACCTTCCACCATGGCTGATTTACCAGTTTTCCTATCCACTCAAATGCCTGAATAAACCTGGAAGTCAAAATTTTAAAAATATTGACATCCCAACCTAGAAGAAATATTTGTGAAGCCAATGAACATGAGAATGCTACTCATTTGAATATATTAATCTTCTATAGAAAGTGATGAATGCACCTCGATGTCTTTGTCAATGGTAATGGAAGCTTTCCCTCTCAGAGAGGAAGACTGAAGGTAGGGAAGGCAAAAATTCCAGCTTTTGCTCCAGCTGGTTTTAAGGCATGTCATGGACTGAACAAACCAGGAACAGCAGTAGAATGGGATCTCTAGAATCTCAAATGTGAGAATCCTCTTTCACTGCCTTTAAGGATTTTAGGAAGACAGAACAAAAATAGTAACTTTTTTCTGGACTCCTTCCATACGTACAAGACCTAAACTACCACATAAAGTTGGACTAATTAGCTGCTGCCATAAGTTATGGGAGATCATTCTGAACTTCATATAGTATCAGTACATCTAAAAGTCTTTTTTTTTTTTTTAATATTCTTTGCCACTTCTACGCTTTACTCATGACATTATTAGCTGAGTAAAACAAGCTGAATGTCTCAGTAGGACATGGGAGTAGATAAACTGCTCAAGCATGTTCATGGACAAGAAAATCTATCATGTTTGTTTAAGCTTCATTCCACTAATCCACTTTTTTGGGAAAGATTTGGAACGGGTTAAGTTTTCAGAAACAGATGTTATCTGCTAGGTGCCAGACCAGCAGTTGGCGGGGGCTGCACAGAACTCAGGGTTGTGCTTCTGCCCAGACACCAGCATGTCCTTAAGCAAAACATTCACATAATTTTACTGTTTTCAAAGCCCTCTGACCCACTTCTGGGACCAAGTTGACGTTGGAATCTCCAAACCAGGACTTTCAGCAAACCCCAGGCTCAGCAGCAAGTCAGGGATGAGCGGGGCTGCTGCCTGCACACCCTGCTGTGCAGGGAGAGAGTGGCAGAGATGCTCCACATGATGTGATTTTAAAACCTTTGATTGTACTCTTACTTCTTTGAGGCAAGAATGTGTGCAATCATCGTCACATGGCATGAATATTAAGGTCAGATGCAATCTCCTGCTGTTAGAGTAGGAGTTGGCTTACTCACAGATCACCTACTTTTCCAGAGCTGATTACAGCAATTACTGGAAAAACCACAGCTCTCTTACTGCCACGTCCCAAGCATTTTCCTTAAGAAAGCAGGCTGCTAAGGTGCTCCACCTCATCAATTATAATTAGCCATCTCTTTTCTTCCAGTGGTTTGTATAAATGGAAATTTATTAAAGTGCTGAATCATAACCCTAATTGCAAAGTTAATTTTATCCAGGCAGACTTCTAAGCCGCTGGCATTAAAGGAGAATTGTTATTTTTCCACCCCTGTAACTGGAATGTACCACACATTATATTCTCTTGGCAACAATGAAATCTATTTGGGAGCTTGAGCCGTGTAGTGCTGCTTTCCCACAGATCTGTATCTTTTTATGTCAGACTGAAAGTGCTCAAAGGCAGGGAGATTGGCTAGGATTATCTAGCAAAACCTTCAATTTATATTGATTCATATCAGTTCACTGTAGACTCTCTAGGGTTTGGGGATTTATTTTCCCTAAGTTAAATTTGTATTTTCCACCATGGAATTTCTGGTCCTCAACAATGTTCTGGCTGAATTATTCTTATGTAGCAGACTTGTGCAGTGTGTCCCTTGCAGAGGGTAGGTAATGTTGACTCGCTGTGATCACTGTCATAACTGGATTTCAGAGTACTTTAGTAAATTAAAGAAAGTTGAAGAACTGTAATTCAAGGCAATGAAATTACTTCAGGTTTTCCTAAATGACTGGGCTTTGAGATGCTTGAAGGGTGTAATGACATCACAGAAATGTAGGTCATGATTTTAATATCAAGTGGTCACTGGCTGGTCCAGGATCACTGCTGCTGGGATTCCCTGTTCCTAAACAAAACAAAACAAAATAAAAACAAAACCAAAAAAAAAAAAAACAACCAACCAAAAAAAATTAAAGAGGAAAAGGAAAAAAAAAGAAAACAAAAAACCTCAAGAGGTGCTTAGGTGTATAATAATAGAAGAAGTTTTTGTGATTTTGTGATTTTGTGATTGCTGTAGCTTGACTGTTGCATTGATTTCATCTCTTGCAAAGATATTTATTTTCCAATATGCTTCTTTCTTTTCCTAATATCCATTGCTCTTCATGGAATTTTCCCCTGCTCCCCAGTTACAGAATCACAGAATCATTAAGTTCAAAAAAACCTCTTAGGTAATTGAGTCCAAGCTTGATCAATCCTCAGCTTGTCAACCAGAGCAGAGCACTGAGTGTCATGTCCAGTAGTTCCTTGGACACCTCCAGGAGTGATAACTTCGACACCTCCAGGATTGATGGCTTCAACACCTTTCCTGAGCAGTCCTTTCCAATGCTTAGGGATGAAGAATGCTTTCCACGAAGAAATTCCTCCTGGTGTTCAACCTGATCCTCCCCTGGCCCAGCCTGAGGCCGTTCCCTCTCCTCCTGTCCCTGTTCCCTGGAGCACAGCCCGACCCCCCCGGCTGTCCCCTCCTGTCAGGAGCTGTGCAGAGCCACAAGGGCCCCCCTGAGCCTCCTTTGCTCCAGGCTCAACCCCTTCCCAGCTCCCTCAGCTGCTTCTCATAGAACTTACTGTCCAGAGCCATCAGGCATCTTGTTGGATATCCAATTTTGTGTCAATGTTTCTATCAAATTCGTTGTTTGCAGATGACTTTTTACAAAACTAGCTTGTTGATAACTGGGCCGTGATTAGACTTGCAGGAGTCTGAAATCTTAGTCCAGCTACTGTCACTACTTATCTCAACAGGGGAAGGTCTATCAGTAGGTGGATCAATAGGCAGATCCCCCAGCCAGCCCTAACTTTGATGGAACATTTTAATTACTCTCTGAACTATTCAGATATGAACAAGTTCCACTCTAAAGCTGTGTACACAGCCATCTAAAAGACAGCCTATTTTTGCCCAAGCTCATGACTGATTTTTGTCCACAAACATCTGAGAGATGTCCTGCTTGATGCCTCTGCAGAGAAAACATTGATCTGCCTGGATTCAGTGGTGAAAGCAGGCACTGTGTCACTAAGGCACCAGGACCAGCCTTCCTGGACAGCTGCCCTCAAGGAGAACTGCTTCAAGAACATGCAGACACATTTTTGCATGAAGTTGACCAACTACTGTCACTGGAGAGTTTTTAGTATGGAGAAAGTTATGTCTCCTGCCTGAAACAAGGAGCTTTTCATTTTCTCATTCACTGTCCCTAATTACTTTTACACATTCACATATTTATACATATATTTATTTAGTTGCTTACTCACTCAATTTAATTAATTTATCTAAGCTATATTTAATTTTTGGGCACTTAGTAGTCTGTAAATCAGTGTTGTGTTTCCCTGATAAGTGAAAGGAAGCAGAAAATATCTTCTAGAGACCTCCACTTGGAGATCTCTCTACCAAGAGGCTGAGCATCTTAATTAGGCAAATAATATTTTATTCAGGTGGGTGCCAAATGTCCCCTGCTTCTTAGGGGTGCAGGCTGTAGACCTGCAGAGATTCTTTCAGACTCAGGGTTTCCATAGAGCTTTTAGGAAGTCCTTATCCAGATGCTTGCTTTGCACTCATGGTTCCCTTCTCCAGTCCTTGTTACATTTAAGATACAAGCACTAAGATTTTCTACTGCCTTATCTACAATATACTGCTTAAAATTACTTTTCTTCCAGAAGCCAGACAGTCTCCATTAAAACAAAAGTCTTGAGCAGCTAATGACTTCAACTGCCACCATTTTATAAAATGGAATACAATTTTTTTATGAAATGATTTGTGGTTATTCAGTGGTGAACAATATTGATTTCTCTCTGTATCCCTTGCTTGCTCGATTTCTTCCATAATGCTAAATGCATAATGATTGTTAAGCAGGCTTGGCACATTCTTGAATTTTTTGTGTTTCTATACTTGTCTACATATTGCTTACCATTTGTCTCTGAAGACCAGATAAAGCTCCATAAGCCCAACTTGTAAATTTTTGCTGTAGAGTCTTTGAAGAAATTTCATGTTTGTTTACAGATGAGAAATTGAGACAACCAAAAAAAAACCAACAAACAAACAAAAAACCAAACAACAAAACCCAAAAAACAAAACAAACAACAGCAACAACACCACCAACAAAACAGAACCACAAAAACAAACAAACAGAGGGAAAAAACCCCAAACCCTATAAGAGGAAGAAAAGAGAAACCTAAGAAACCTTTTCTGAGAGATTCCTGAGTAGCTGAGGAAGGGGTTTGAGTTGCATCAGTTTTTCACTATATCTTGGTTTTTTTTTTTTTTAATTGCCTAGGTTCAAGATTACATGATCAAATGAAATTCCAAACATATTTGCATAACCACTTTGGATAAGGAGACAAGAAATAAAGTTTCCTTTTTATCTTTCTTTTCCAGCTTTATTTTGCTTTTTTTTCTTGGTTTCTTTTACTTTTCTTCCCCCTTTTTTTTTTTGGTGTTTTTGAATTTTTTAAAAATATTTATTTATTTATTTATTTATTTATTTCCAGTCAACGTAGATTTACCAAGGGGAAAACTAGATAATGTTCCAGGTCCACTCCAGGGACCAACTCCCAGTTCCTCATCAGGGACACCCTCTTGGTGGCACCTGTCCTGGAGATGGATAAATAGGAGTATGATACCTACCTACCAAGATATTTCCAAAGTGTTCAAAGTTCTCTGTAAAAGTGACTTGTAACTGCAATTCATGTTGGATGGAGGAAAAAACCCAAACCTACTAGCTCTTCTTAGCTTTGAAAAATATACTTAGATGTATTTGTTTGGTGGCTGGTCTCCATAGCCTTTGTATATATTCAATAAGGAGAAAGAACTCACAGTAAAACTCAAAGACCTTTAAATTAGAGTTTTACTATCTATCATTTATCTGTAAAGCCTGTGGCTACTAGACAACTAACACAAGCACATAAAACAGGTGTCCAGAATTTAATGCTGTAAATTTTCATGGTACTTTCTTAGCTAAGATGATAATTTCTAGTGCATCTGTTGATTTTTACATGACTTCAAAGTTTGATGATAGCCTAAAATATACTAGATATTTTACCAAAAAATTACCTTCATAAGGATTTATAAGGCCAAGTCTAAGTGACTTCAGACACTGGAAACTAGGAGAATTGCTTTGATTTGCAGGCTTTGTAAATGGAGAAAGCCATAGAGAATGTAATTTAGACTTAAGTGATAGATCAAAAGGTTGTTGTGAACATGCCTCTAATAGTTAATAAAGATAAAGAATTCAGGGAAATGTTCACATCATCCAAAGGATTTATTAGATTTCACCCAGTCTACTTTGTCATCTCCTGTAAAACTCATTTACTAAAGGCTCTAAGAGTGAAATTGCTTGTTTTCTAAATAATGGGGAAACAGGACAGAACTATTCCATATGATGTAGTATAGAAGCAAGAAATAATGCACCCAGGCATAAAATTAAAAAAAAAAAATAAAACAATGGTAAAAATAAATAAAGTGAGGCTTCAATGTTTTTGCAAACATAATGGGGAGCCGAATTGTCTCAATTATGCAAGCATAATAGAAAAGATGGGGAGGAACTTCCTTGGAATGACAGGACAACAGAGAATGTCTTCAAACCGAGAGTAGGTTTAGATGAGATACTAGGAAGAAAATCCACCTCTGCTGCCCCATCCCTGGAAGTGTCCAAGGCCAGGCCGGATGGGGCTTGGAACAACCTGGAATAGTGGAAGGTGACCCTGCCCATGGCAGGAGGGTTGTAGTGAGGTGATCTTTAAGATCCCACACTCCAAATATTTCAGCCCTCTGTGCTGGATGAGTTCCACTGGTAGTTCCATCCCTGCAGTTCTTCATTCTGGGACAGTGTGGGAAGAGAAATAAAAAGAAAAATTAGGGGAAGTAAAGCTGGAGGTTTTTGTTTTGTGGATTGCAGAGTGACTTTCAGCTGCTATGTAACCTGAATTTTGAAATGAGACTCCAATGATCAGTCCAGGGCACAGAGACCCTAGACATGAACACTTGCTGCTGCACAACAAACCCAAGTCTTTTGTAAATAATTTCTGGTAAAAAGGTCCAACCCATTATTTACAACCACAGACTCTGAACAGAAAAGTGTATCCTTTACAGCAGCTCATTAGCTACCAAAAGACCATTTCCATCAGCAAAAGCAAGGCTATTTTCAAGAGACCCATTTAATTCTCACTGCTGAATGTGATGTGGGTTTAGATTTAATAAATGTCTACTAAAAACAGTGATCACCACGTGTATGATCCTAAGATAGCAGGGGGTCAGATTATTTTCATGCCAGTACAAACCAGCAGAGAAGTGAGACTTTCCTAGTAAAGCTCATAAACAATCTTCATGCTGATAATGATGCTTAGTCTAATTTGGCTTGGACTGAAAAGGAACCAATTCTTTCAGGATAAAAGATTCTCCATTTCGGATAGTACCCAAATTTTTAGCTTGGGTTTGCTTTTTGGTTTTTTTCTCCCTTAAACTGCTGTTTTAAAAGTAGGACTTTTAACTTTACATTGATTATTTTCATTCTTTTTCAAACTATCTTTCTGTTCATGACCTTTATAGTGCACAGCAGGATCTAGGATGTGTTTTAAAATAAGTAAAATTATAAAAAATAACAACAGCAGACCTGGTTATGACTGGGTACTAGGATTTTAAAAATATCAGCTCCAGACTTTCCAACCACCATATAACCAGCCAGCTGATACAATGATAAAACAACAAAAATAGTACTATACTGGAGAGCCCTTTACACTGGCAACATCTGTCTTAATTATGTAAATGGAAGGCTATCATCAAGCATCAAGTTCTCTTTAATAAAACCTCAGAGACAGCCAATTTGTATCACTTAGACAATTGCATTTCACATATACAAGCTGCATTTAAAAGTACGCATCCTTTATGTGCCAGTTGTGAACTGAGAGTTACAAAGCTGGCATTCCCTCTTACAAAACAAGATGGGAAGCACAAGGATTCCCTGGGGAACTTTGACAAACTGCCTCACAATGATGGAAGTTAGAGCTGCTTTCCCTGCCTGATACCACTGCACATTGCATTTTCAATAAGAAAAGCTGAGGTAACTGTGTACAGCTAAGCTATCGCCACTGTGTGGTACCTACAACTTTGAGTAAATTTAGATTAAGAAGCTCTCATGATTCAGCAGATTCTTGGGCTGCCTTATGACTTTGAGGAAAATATTGTGCTCTCACACAGTTTCTGATCTCCTGCCCTCTGAACAGGTTCCTATGGAGTCAAACACTTGCTCAAAAACATGGGTGGCTGCACTCTGACAGGTGGGCTACTGCACTACATGTAGTAAATTAAATGCAGCAGTATTTGCATTTTGTGTTTGAGTACTTAGGCAGATTCTCATCTGCTAAAAATTAGCTTCCCACTATTGTGTTGTCCTCAAAAGAGACAGCTCAGCATCATGGCTGAAGGGGAAAGACAGCAGATTGGCCTGAGCTGCTTCCAACACCACTGCTGCTCCCCAGCTAGTCTGGGATTTGTGATGTGTGGGACAGCAATGTGTTACCCTGATTGAACTAACTGCATGAGCCTCTGCTGAGCAAGTTGATTTATTTATGAAATCCAGAGAAGAACTCAGAGTTTATGGCTCTGGTCCTGACGTTTCAGGTTAAACCTGTAGTTGGACCCTCCTGACCTTCTTGACAGTGTTGACTCCTCTGAAGTGCGTTCCTGGTTCCTCCAGGCTGACTTTTGGAACTGCTACAAGCACCTATCCCATCACCTGCTGAGCAGTATGACACAAACTGATGGTCTGAGGCCAGGGATGAATCCCAGCCTAATCCCCAAGATGTGTTTTTCCTCTTCTTTGCTTTAGCTGTGAATATTTTGCCAAATTAACCAAATGATTTTGGTTGTAACCCCTTTTAATGGATCAGTTATTTCCCCCAATAGATCGTTGTGTCATTTTTGTGTTTTTTAAAAATAGATGGAACTGCAGCCTGAAGTCCACAGTTATGCTTTAGGGCATGACTACTACTACCCTGTCTCCTTGAATCATATTTTTCTGGTTGCTATACCACTGGTTACCACCCTCCCTCATTTTATCTTGTTCTTATAGGTGTTTTCTGCAAAATTAGGGCTCTGGTAATAGATATTCCCTCCTGCTTTTAACACCCTCTGTGAAAACCTGAACAATTTCTTACCTTGGTTTAACTTTGTACCCTTCTCTCTTGTCTCATGTATCATTGATTTAGGAAAATGTACCACCTAGGCTGGGTTATGTTATTCATCCCTCATGTAATGAGGATTAAATGTGAGAATTCCAGAAACTTCTTTCATATCAGAGGATCCCACTTATCTGCAGGTCTCTTATGAATAATTTTTGGTACCTTCTTCAGGACTGATTCCTGGAGAGATACCCATTCAGTTCTCCTCCCAAAACTCAGATTGCATTGGTAGTGTGAGCTCCTAGAGTACATTCTTTAAATTATTCTGGTCACCCATATTCTCCCCTGTATTATACTCCCATCCCTGTTTCTGTTCTCTCTTTACTCCATTCACCACATTCAGTTCTCCTCCCAAAACTCAGATTGCGTTGGTAGTATGAGCTCCTAGAGTACATCCTTAAAATTATCCTGGTCACCCATATTCTCCCCTGTATTATACTCCCATCCCTGTTTCTGTTCCCTCTTTACTCCATTCACCACAAAAAGTCTGCATCAGCCCCTACTCTGGTTTTTAGCCCCTCCCCCTTAAAGGTATTTCATCATCTAAATGATCTAATAAACAAAGCAAAATTATTACAATGAATGCAATTATAATGCAAACTCTGCTCTGTATTCTCTCTTTCTGTTCAGGATTGCTGCTAATGAGCAAAACTGGTGCTTTTATATTTCTGTGACAAGACAATTTGTGGCTCAGTGTTTCCTGCACTGCCTGAGCACATTTGTCATAGTCCAGAGTCCACTGCACTTAGACAGGAATGTCGGAGAAAAAGCAAGTGAATTATAGTTTGACTTAGGTTAAGGTTAGACCTCTAAGTTGGCAGAGAGATAAGTCCTGGGTAAACTAGACAGCTGTGGTCAAAATGGACAACTGAAGTGCCGAGGGACTTTCAAAAAAATTCTGTACAGCTCCTAGAGTTAACCTTTACAAGGCAGCAGAAGCACTCAGGAAAATGTGAGGGGTGGAAGAGGAACAGGAAAGGTGAATCACTTTCACATTTCACGTAGAGCAGGACTAGACTGCTTAATCCACATTCTCACACAACACAGAGGAGTTGAGTCTGTGCTGACTAAAATGGGTTGCACCTCATAACTGAAAAGCAGACGCAATTCCTCTTGAATTAAACAATAAAATCAGGGACCAAATTAAGGAAAAAAAGAAAATCAGTCTTTGCTTTCAGGCCTAGTTTCTGTTACAAAGCCTGGGAAGAGTACCTGGGACAGGAAATGAGGAGAGAGGCACAAGAAGTCTGTCATTCTGTCAGCAACTGTTTTTTGCTGGAGAAAATCTGAAAAGAAATATATTAAGGAGCTGATAGACCTTTAGAGCCCAGATGCTTGGGTCAAAGCATTATAGATGAATTTAAGGAATTATAATTACAACAACATGAGGTATTTACTTATGAATATACTGATTCAAGCAAAAACAGGGAGCCAGACTAACAAATGTACCTGTGGTGCTAAGCTGTGAATATGAATAAGTGAGTGAATAAGAAATGGTAAGTTGTTATTGATCATCAAGTCCTTCTGGAAGGTCTTCAGATCACTCACCCATGAAGAGATTTATTCCTCAAATATATTCATCTTTAAGTAGACATCTACCTACAAAGAGCAGTCTGTATATGAGTTAGGTATCCAAACTATCTTTATCATCAATGGAGACCAAGTCAATGCATAAAATGAAATAGAGACATTCAGCTGCTCAAATTTAGGTTAGGCCTACTTTGGTTTTCTGCCCAGAATGCAATATTTAGCCATATGTTTCTGATAATGAACACCCTTAAAAGAAATTCTTAGGAAAATTCTTAAGAGAAAAGGCACCCATCTTGGTTCAAACCTAAAAATGAGTTAGCTAGATGGTAATTGAACTAATTATCCTTACTGTTATCCTATCCCTGTAAAAGAAAAGTTCACTGCAAGTTCACTGCAAAAAGAATCAAGTCAGCTCCATTTCCAAGGTCTGATTGTTTAGCAATGAGACACAAGTTTAATTCTCCCTTTAATTCTCTTGCAAACTGCAAGAGAAGTTCTTTGTGGTAGGAAATGGGACAAAAATGAACAGAATTTGGGACTTGACCCATTAGAAAGGTTAACTGCAAATTTACAGAGTCTGAGTTAGGCTTTCTTTCAGTCCACATCTTATGAGTTGTTTTCTTTTATTTGTTTTGTTTTTCCTCTTCCCCCAGTTACTAGAATGCATCACTGGTGTATTCTTCAGCCAACATCTGACGACAAACCACACGCTGTAGCAGCTATTTTAAGAAAATATTTAAATATTTCCCTTTGTAACTGGAGGAAAAGGGTGCTTTCACTACATTCCTAACAGTAAGAGTTTTAGCACAGCCTCATAGCAGCACTCCAGGATGTTTTCTTTGGAGAAAACAAAATACAAAATAAAATATAGCTGTTATAAACTGTTAATTATAGTTTATAGTAGTAATAATCCCAAAGAACTTGATCATTACTGTAGCTAATGATCAGTTTGTTAGGGTTTAACTGCCTTTACTTTCATCTAGGGATACCTAATTAGCAAACCAGTCATTAAATATTAGTAATGACTAATTATTTGAGGATTAAAAGCTTAAATATAAATAAAAGCGAGATTGAGACTCTTAAAATTAATGCATTAATGTACCCATTCCTCAGCATGAGTTACATGCTACATCCTTTCCTTATGACTAGCCCACTTTCTATAGGATTTTAATTCCTTCTAAATGAGTTTCTTTTTTAATAATCTCTCCAGATGCCTAATTCACATACATATTGGCCATTGCTTCAGAAGCCCCAATCTTTCCATTTAATAAAGTGCCTTCAATATTGCTAAAATTCTTAACTTCTTTTCAGTGTTCAGCATGCTTTTTGGGGGGGCTTTTGATCTCCTTGGTTTTCATATTCCTGGCCACATCAAGTCAAGCTGCTTTCAATTAGTAAGAATAATATTGTTTCCCACGTAAGATATCAAATGTACTCACACAACTGTATCAGGATGATCAGGGAAAGCCAATACAAGGCAAACACAGCAAGGATCAGCTTGAGCCTTTTAGTTAGTGCAGAACCAGGTGCTCTGTGTGTGGTGGCAGAATGACAATGGTAGAAAAGACAAAGGCAGCATAGGCACAGTTTGTCACAATAGAGAAAACCTGGATGCATAGATATAGTCCAGCTAGGATAAATATCCACAAATATATGGATTAATCCAGAGCACAAAATGTAGAGTGTCTGCAGGCCAGACTGAAGACTTACACATAGAGGTAAATGTAATTTAAGTAGGGTAAAATATGTTCACCAGCTTGCACATCAGTTTACTTTTAACTCGTGTCTACTTAACAGAACCTATCTGCTTTACAAATGAACCATAAATGAAGTACATAGTGTTTCCACAAGGGACCTCTCAGCCAAAGCAAAAGCAAAGTTAAATTTGACAAACCAGAAAATTGCATCATTTGTCCTGAATCTAACTACAAAGATAATGGTAAACTACATAACTCTGCTATTTAAACACAATGGCTGAATAATTCCAAGATAATTTGCACTTCAGGAATGGTTAAAAGTGCCAAAGCACTGCAGGGAGACAGCTCATATATTGTGCAGGATTTGTACAATCTTTCCTTCTTTCCCCAAATTATTCTGAAGTATTTCAGTGGGAGTCTCTTGGGAATATTTTGTGTCAAGCAATATCATTTCCCCTGACTCCTTTTGCGATATGGTATTTGTTCAATAAACTCCAGGACATACTCTGTTTATAGAAATTATAATTGCTCGATTGAGGTCAGTGAATCCATAACTTCTCAATCTAGTTTTTAAGCTAAAACCTGTGAGAAACCCTATTGAAAAGACAGTTTTTTCACTGTTTCCGTTCTTGGGACTTTTCGTAGAAGAAGTATAATTCACCATGCTTAATGATACAGATTAGTTAAACCTAAGATCTATTTCTTCTTTATGAATCTTTAGTTATTTTTTCCAGCAGCAGAAGGCCATTTTTCAGCTGGTCAGTAAGAACATACACACACAAAATTTTGTGCTCTTTCAAAGTGACTCAGGTTATTAGGCCTCCTTTTGTTGGGTTTCATGTGAACAAATGTAGACTCAAAACTCATACAAACAATACTGCCAAAATACCCATTTTTCCTGTATTGACTAGAGTGAATAATGCAAATGCACCCATATCCATGGTACAGTCTGTATTTCCAAAATAAATTCTATTAATCAGACATGAAATAATTTCATCTATTTTCTTTCTGTTTAAATTTTACTTGCTCAAAGTTAATTCTGAGGTATTATTGGTGAAATGGGAAAGAAGACAAGAATACCAAATAATAAAAGCTACCAATTTTTTCTTTTGGCCTTGAACTGTTGCTTTTTGTTCCATGTTGGCTTATGGAAGCTACAGATTGCGCCAGGCATTGAAAATGTGTCAGAAAGAGGCTTTAGTGGAATGACTCCATGTCTACATCACAATCAACTGGCAGGTACAACCAGCATGTGTGGTGCTGACACTCAGTGAATAATAGACAGTCACAAAATCATGCTTGCCTCTGGTGAGTCTGCTGAATCTCATGTGTGAAAACAAGTAAAAAAACCCTAATTTTTCAACACTTGCAGTCATAATTGTAGGAAGGCAGTGTGCATGTGAATATTTGTGTTTTGAACAACCTTCATGAGAAGAGACTGACATTGTGCCATCCTCCCATCTCCTGCCTGTACAGCTTTAGCTGGGGGCTCAGAGAAGGAAAAAACGATCCTTTCTCACTCTAACGGTGGATTTGTAGCTTTCCATTCATCAGTGCTCAAAATGGAGCTTTCTTCTGGTTGTAGCAAAAAGTCAGGTTTCTAATGGAGTGCACGGCATTTGTTTCTTTCTGAGAGGTGTGTGGTATCACGGCAGTTCAGCACCATTAGCATTCACTGCTACGGGGAAGAGAGAACTCTTCTACATTCATTGATCTCTGTCTGATATGCTTAATGAAAAAATACATCGAATATGATAACACTGCCTTAAGGAACAGAGGTAATTATTCAATTTCTGTGTGTTGAGAATAACTTGCTTCCTTCTTTGGTATACATCAGAAAAGGAGAATGCTATGAGCACATTTACTCTTTCCTTTCCCCCTTTTTTTTTTCCTCCCCCCCTCCCATTCTTCCCCCTTCAAATAAAATATCTTAACCACCTTCTGGTCTTCTGTTACCAGGTGTTATTGAACTGTGAGGTGTGAAACAGGGGAAATGTGAGCAGTAACTAATTGGTGAAGGACTCTGGGCTGCTGTAGCTGCTCTGCACAATGAGGTTGGGGTGTTGTCCATCATGCAGCAACGAAGCAGGGGGCTTTAACCCTTTCCTCCCCGTGCAAACAGATTCCACCATGCTTCTTTAAGTCATTAATAATTCTCTCAGGGGTTTTGTGCACTCTGCAAGTGCTCAAAGTTCTGTTAACCTACTGCTTTTGAGCACAAGCCTGAGAACAGTCTCTATGATGGGGAAATATCTTTGCCAGCATGTCCAGCAAATCAAGGGAGGTGATTCTCCCTCTCTACTCTTTTTGAGACTCTTCTCAGCAGTTCTGTGAAGGATGTGGAGCTGCTGGAATAGTCCACAAAGTTGCTCAGAGGACTGGAGTCCTTCTGCTGTGGAGACAGGCTGGGAGAGCTGGGGTTGTTCATTTGGAGAGGGCTCTGGGAAGACCTCAAAGCCCCTGCCAGTGCCTAAAGGGGCTTCAGGAGGGCTGGAGAGGGACTGGGGACAAGGAGGGACAGGACAAGAGGGAAGGGCTGCAAACCAACAGAGGATGGCATTACATTAAATATCGAGAAAGGAATTATTTTCTGTGAGGGTTGTGAGGCCCTGGCATGAGTTACCCAGGGAAGTTGTGGATGTCCCATCCATGATAATGGATTTGGATGGTACTTTGAGAAACCTAATCCAGGGGAAGGTGAACGTGAACCTACCCACAGAACTCAATTGTCTATTAATTCCTTTCCCACACAAACTATTGTATGACTTCATGATTCTGCAGTTAGTAACACTGCTGTGGAAGGGAGAAGAACAAAACACAAGAACACAAAAGTTAAATGGCTGGAACCATAATAAAAATTTCGTTTCTCCTGTCTTCCCCAAAGATGTTTTTGTCTCCATTCTCTATTTATACAATAAACTTTGTATTTTGATATATAGCACAGCCACGAAGGACAGAGAAGCAGCTCAGATGAAATGCAAATCAGGGAAATGATTTGCCAGATCTTGTCATAAAAGACCTTCTGACTTCATGTAGCGCTGAGCTGAGATTTCCTTTACATGACTGAAATATCTTTAAGGGAGATCATCTTTAGCAACAACTTCAGAGCATGTTCCTCTCCCTGCATATATGCTCAGGAACTTGGATTCATTATCAGAACGTGAGACTGATGTAGGTTAAGAGGTGAGAAAGTCATGGGTGGGTGTTTCCTTCAAAATGGGCAGAAACAGACATGACCTGAATGAGTCTTATTTTTTCTCAAGTGTCCTTTACTACCCAGAACACAAATAACAGAGATTAAGGATAAGTATATATGATGTCTGTCTGTCCTTAGAACCATAGTTTTGTGTTCTTGTACTTGTACTCAGTTACAAATAGGCAGATTCAGCAAAGCTTCAGGCTAACTTCACTCAGGGAAAAGACCACCAACTTGCCTTGTGTATAATGGACTAAAATGGGAACCTGCAATCATGATCTCAACTTTAAGGACCCATGATCTTCCTCTCTGAAAGAACAGGGCGTAGTGGAATGCATGAGCCCTGGGTATATGGTAAAGAAAAAATGCAGCACTAAAATGACCCAGGTCCCCAGTTACAAGTCCATAAACCTACATGCTGATAACACATATGAGGATGATAAAGTCAACAAGGAAGTCAGGTTGGTCATGAGATGAAGAAGAAAGGGGAACTAGTAAGACAGACAGAACGTAAGGCTAAAAAACTGGCCTAAACAATGAAAGCAGAGTTAATGCAGAGGGACAAAATGGGAAACAGACAAGTCATCATCACTGAAGACTAAAACCAGAAATATAAGAAGGAAGTCTTGAAGTTTCTAACTTCTAATAAACAGGTTATTTATGTGGGTGCAATTTGACCTTCATTCTCTTCTTTAGCAGTCTGAGTTTGAAGTATAAATCAAACCTCTCTTGTACAGATGTGTCTCTGATTTCAGAGAGGTGCAGACACAGAGGGAAAAGTTGCCAGATCTGAGAAAAATGATTTTACTTCTGAAAACTCCTCCTTCAGGAGACCCTTTTTGGAAAATTCGGCCAGGCAAGACAAAGTCAAAAAAAAAGCCCAAAGAGTTTTATGGACCTTATTCAGCAATGCATCCACTCTCTTGCCAAGCAGACACAAAATTCCATGTCCTACTCACCATTCATACTGTTCTAGACCTAGAGCAGTATGAGCTTTGTGAACCTGAGTATTTTGTACCAGGATAAGATCATTTTCACTCAAAACCCTAACTGGTTTTCATGATCAGGCTGGGTGGAGCTCTGAGCCATTCTAGTCTAGTGGGAGGTGTCCTTGCCTATGGCAGAAGGTTGGAACTAAATGATCAGTAAGGTTCTTCCAACCCTAAGTATTCTATGGCTCTATGCTTCACAATTCCAAGCACACAGGAGAGGTGGGTCTGTTCGGAATGGAGAAGAGATGACTGAGAGGGGACATCATCACTGTTTACAATTATCTGCAGGGCCCAGGCTCTGCTCTGGGGCCCAGCAATGGCACCAGAGCCACGGGCAGGGACTGAGCCCAGCAAATTCCCCCTGGACATGAGGGAGAACTTCTGTCCTGGGCAGTGACCGAGCACTGGGGCAGATTGTGCAGAGAGGGGATGGAGAATCCCTCACTGGGGACATTCCAGACCCCTCTGGACACAATCCTGTGCCCTGTGCTCTGGGATGGCCCTGCAGGAGCAGGGAGGTGGCACCAGATGACCCCACTGTTGTACCTCCCAGTTTTAATCACCCTGGGGGGGCTCTGTGTGTGGTTTGACAAGCACTGCCTCAAACACCACGCATCAAGCTTGGCCATTCGTCCTGACAACAAAAAGGAGCAGCAGCGCACTCCTAAGAGGTGATAAATATTTTTTAGTGTCCCATTACTGCGTAGCCATCTGCTATTTATTGCAATTTTTCAGACCATAATACATCTATCTGATATTTATATAGATGCTGCTTTTGTTTCCATAAGAAGTGTATTGTAACTTAATGTGACATTAGCTTAATGTTCCATTAAAACAGAGTGCTGGCAAGTGTATGCATGTGCATATGTATATCTAAATTACTATTTTCCTATTCATGTTGAGGCAGTGCTGAGAAGTCATACAGATACTGAACTTCTGCTAAGCAATATTTTCAATACTGAATGAAAATAACTTGTTTGTGCAAAGCCACCCGTTTCCCTAATTACAGCCCCTCCTATTGTAAGAGGAAATTGATAATTGAGTACAGCAGGAAATAAAGAGACAAGAGTTTTATTGTCTATTCTATTCTTACTAGTATTATTAACTCATTCCTATCCTTGGGGAAAAAAAAAAAAGAAAAGGGTAAAGAAGTCTCTGATGTTATTATGACTTGGTTTCCCCAAGTGTGAAATTATATCAGGCAGAAACTGTGAGGCTGTAATATTAAATACCTATACAAATTATTCTTATAAGATCCCAGGTTATCAACAGGGACAAAAGACAGTATTCCCACAAAAATGCTTTCACTGTCTGTGAGGCATTTAAACCATACAGGATTGTAAAGGAAATGCTTGCCTATTTTAACCACCTTTGGGTTTCATAACAATAGAGAAAACCTTAGATAAAGTAAATTAACTAAGAGACTCGTGAAGGTGTGTCAGGTGTCCAGGAGATGAGGACCTCTCCATAACTCTGCCAAAGCTGTCGGAAGGACCTCGACTGATGTGTTTTGAGGCCACACATGTTGGCACTCGGCAGTGTGAGGATTTCAGGTTCCCCAGGGAAGGTGCAAATGCTGCTCTATTATCAATAACCTGTGTGCAGCTCAGACTGCCAGCAGATTTCACAAGTGAGCTGTGGAACATGTCAGGACACTGGGCAAACTGAGCTGAGTGAGTGTTTCAGACTATCAGGTGCCCTGAGCAGTGAATGTGCTAATGTCAAACTAACCTTGAAAATGTGTGTGTTTAAACATGTTAACCAGAGCAAGGCCTGCAGAAATGCCACAAAATATCAAAGGAGAACTAGACTATGTAAATGCAGTCTGATAGTTTCTTTCCGTATGGAAACAGGGTTGTTTTCTTGTCGCTTTTTTTCCTTTCACAGCCCTCAAGGTCTTCTACTGAGCAAAGAGATGGTGGCTCATTGCATTGATTTACCACTCGCTGTGGGATACTGTCAGTTTGACTTTTCCCATTCACTCCTGGGCTGACTTCTTTATTGAGTTAACAAATGCATAAAACTAGGATAATACATCCATGAATCACTCCCATAACTGTAGCTCGGTACAGGGCAAGGCTCATGCTGATCCCCCACAACACTACAGATATCTGCTGTTCTTTCCCTAGGAAGCCCCCTTTCTAATTTTTTTTTTTTCATGTGCTGATTGTAGACATTGGATGTTGGCAATCTGAGGCTCATCCCTCCCTTTCTCCACGTGCAATATAGAACAGGTTGGGGTCATATCTTTGTATTAGGGCTCTGGCACCCTCGAGTTGTGGTAGTCTGTCACACAGGATGTATGGGACCAAAATAGTCTTGGTGGCTTTAAAGCCCATCAAAATCCAGCAACACAGCAGTGTCAGTGCAGTGTGGGGATCCCGTGTGGAGTTCAGGGAGGTCATTTTGGGCCTGGGAAACATAAAACAGTTTGGGTTGGAAAGGAACTTAAAGACCATCTAATTTCAGCTTCCTTGCAATGGAGAGCAGTACTTTCCATTAGATCAGCTTACGCAGTCCCCCAGCACATGTGGCCTTGAACACTTCCAGAATGGAGATGAAACCTCATCTCTGTGCACAGAGCACTGCTCCAGACCAGGGCTGACAGTGTCTTGTGGTGGTGAGCTGCAGCTCTGAACAATCCTGCAAGTAAAAATCTCATTACAGGATGGCACGGCTTTTGTTTTGCCTAGAGACACACTGCAAGGGCACTAATTTTAAAGCTCACTTAGAGAGATGGTGAATTAATTACAAATTACATGGTAATGAAAATTAAAAATAAAAAAAAAAATAAGGCATGTTGCATAATTTCTAATCAAAAAGTAACCCCTTTGCAATCTCACTTTTCTGTGCCAACTCTGTAAATACGAGTTTCATTTATATAAAAAGAAAGTTGATGATTAACCCCGAGATTAATTACTGTTTCAGGGGTGATATCTCCAGGCAAGGGAAGATCAGATCTCCACGGTGCTCTGCTGTGCCGCACATCATGTAAGAGACTGCCTCTCCTTTGGGCAGCTGAGGCACAGAAACTTCTCCCAAGGGGAAATAGGAAAATGAACAGCAGGAAGTCACACAACAGGTCAGTGCCAGGGATAGAGCCTCAGGGCCAGGGGTTTTCTCCTAAACACACACGTGACTCTTTCTGAGTGCACAGAACAAAAGGTAAAACTGATGTGTCACATCCTCAAACCAAGCATAGAAACAGGTAATGCTCCTTCTCTGACTGAGGGAGAATCCTCGTGGACCATGCTGTGGGGACAAACTTTTTGTGCAGGGCTGTCCTGAAAGAGGCAGAGAGAGCTGATAGGGAAATTCAAGAGAGGGTGGGGGGAGAAGCACAAAAAGGGAAGAGAGGAGAGGAGAGGAGAGGAGAGGAGAGGAGAGGAGAGGAGAGGAGAGGAGAGGAGAGGAGAGGAGAGGAGAGGAGAGGAGAGGAGAGGAGAGGAGAGGAGAGGAGAGGAGAGGAGAGGAGAGGAGAGGAGAGGAGAGGAGAGGAGAGGAGAGGAGAGGAGAGGAGAGGAGAGGAGAGATTTCTCAGGATTAACCACATTTTTTGGGCATTCTTGCCCTTCTTTTCCACTCATGCTGATTACTGCACTTTTCTTCCAGGGGGGTGGTGGGGCTGGGTGGGGCGGGGGAGAGAGCGGGGGTGTAGAGAATGACAATAATAAAAAGTCTGTGGTCTGCCAGCAGCCTCAGCGCCGGCAGCTGACGCAGAGATGCCGGGATGCAGCCGAGATGCAGCCGGGATGCAGCCGGGATGCAGCCGGGATGCAGCCGGGATGCAGCCGGGATGCAGCCGGGATGCAGCCGGGATGCCGGGATGCTCCTCTTGGGCTACTTCGCAGTGCCACCTGCTGGCCCCGCTCCGGCCCGCGTGGAAATTTCCACGCCGGTGCTCGCTGCAAGGCTGATCGCAGCTGCTGTGATGGCTCAGCTCCCCAGACTGCCTTCCAGCAGCCCATTCCAGCTGGGATGCAGGGAGGGCAGTGCCGCAGCCGGCCCCCATCGCTCCGGCCACAGGCAGCTCATTCACACTCCCACACTTATTGGAAGCTGCTACTGAGATTTCTCTATTTCGATTGCCAAATACCATAGTTTATTAATATTTTCTGCAGCCTCCCACAGACATGAGGCTCCCACTCTTTTCCCGTTCGCAGAAAGGCCTTTTCAGCAGATGGGAAGCCTTTGATTTTGTGCATATGCAGCAGGGAGCCACTTTAAATGGGACTTTTATCCTAGACTTACAGAAAGGCTTGTGTTGGAAGGGAACTTAAATATCATCTAGTTCTGAACCCCCTGCTGTGGACAGGGATGTCAGCCACTAGATCATGTTGCTCAGGCCCCACTTTTCTTCTATTATCCCCTTCCCAAGGAGCTCTGTTTGCCTTAGGATTCAGAGAGGATGCCTGGACAAAAACTAACAGACTGAAAAAGCAGCTTTAAAGATGTCATTTAAAACAAATAAACAAATAAAAAACCTCTTTCCCCACTCACCTATGCCAAGGATGCAGCAGACAGGTTACTTGAGCTACCCCAAATAGGTAACACTATACACTGTCAGTTCTGTAAAGCTGTGGCTGCCCTGAAAGTGTTCCAGGCCAAGCTGGATGGGGCTAGGGACAACCTCCTCTGGTGGAAGGTGTCCCTGCCCATCAGGGGGTTGGGAGATTTTTAAAGTCACTCCCAATCCAACCCAGTCTGTGATCCTATTATTCCATAGTTCTATGATTATACCTGCATTAGCAGCTCAACCCTGCACTGGTTTTTTGAGGAAGGACCATGCAAACTCAGACTCATTGCTCCAGGTAGGAAAAGCTATCTGCCAGAATTTGTGATGAGTGCTCTACACAAAACTGCATTATTCAGTGTAAGCAGAGATTATCAGTCACAACCATGGTTTATCCACATCGACAGCAGCAGTGCTTGAAATAAAATCCACTCCTCTTCGAGGCATCTTTTCTCTGGTCATTTCCTGATGGTGGGTTCATGGATCTGGCCAGGAAGGCCTTCTCAGACAAAGGGAGAATGGAGATGAGGGCAGAAAGGAGGTGCAGGACACTAAGGAGGTGTTAAGGTTATTGTCTTGTGTGAACCAGAAGAGATATTCTAAGAGAGGAGAGTAAAATTAATGAAAGTACTAGGAAATGGTAAAGCCCTTCACTGCCATGGGAGGTGCAAATCTGGCTGAAGCACTGCCATTATCCAAAGTACTCCCATACCCCTGGTACATCAAGGCTATGATTTCAGCCCCTGCAGGAAAACCATAGGAAGGCATAAGAAATGTGCAGGGAACTTAGCAGGTTTCCTCCCCTCCTCGCTCTCTGCTGTAATATCAGCATTTCCTCTATACTTTTCAGGAATAAATTACAGGTAATTCTAGGCAGCAAAATAAATTTAGTTTTCCTAGCTGCCTTCTTATCACAAAGTCTTTATCTCTGAAAGGGGTGAGAAAGTAGGAGTTATTTCAGCAGGGCTTATCACACTGATCACAATTATTTTGCTGTTACCTAAGTGCTCACTGCTCAATGGTGGCATTGTTTCATCCTCAGCTGCAATAACTTTACAGCAAGGGGGTGGATGGTAATAAGGAGTGATTCCCATATTAAGTGTATTATTTCTCAAAGTTTAAAAAGGTATATGCAGTCATCCTGGTTTACCAGGGCTGCAGTCATGATTCAGGACTGAGCACCTGAGTCATTTCCCTGGATCCCTCGTGGCTCCCATTCCCATGGCTCTGTGGAGAGCTGACACACAGAAATGCACCTTTTTTCCCAGCTAGCATCAAGAAGCTCTGCAGCCAGGTCTGGACAGGTCTCTTGCACACAGACTAAACCTTACATTGTAACAGCATTGTGCTCTGGGATATTCTGGAAGATAAGAAACCTTCAAACTGTGGTACTGACCACAGGCAGCATAACAGCTCCCCATTTAGAGGAGCATCCATGCAGGGCTCTCCTTGCTTCAATTAATGTGCAGCACAGGCATAACCTCACAGAACTGCAGGTGGAGAAGGAGCAGATTGTTCATTTTGTTAAAGGCTGAGAGAACCACACCCCCAGCTCAGGCTGGGTGCAGATGGGTGAAGCTCCCATCATACACAGCCCCTTTGCCTGCTCTTAAGTAAATCCCTGGTGTCTGATTGCTGAGTCAAGGATATTTCATGCCAGGCTGACTGGGGTAATGTGCATATCAGGATCACTCCCTCCCTCACCTCTCTTCACCTGAGAACACCCTGCTCTGATTGCTGACTCCAAAACCCTGCCCACCAGCTCTGATTAATTTGGGATGTCCACTAGAGCTGCTCAGCTGATTCCTTTCTCATCTCAGAGGTTTCTGATTCGGGTCTTGTTGCATTGTACTTGCCACAATATCTACAGAAAGGCTTCAAACACCTTGTTAAGAAAACCAGGGGATTTTTGATGCCAGAAAGAACTGAAGACTTTGATGAGCTCTAGCATAAAGCCAGAGGACGCTTTGCTTAAGAGATGCTGAAGTTGTCACTTTCCTCCAAGAACCCCACATTCCTGCTTGGTACCCCCTTAATCCTTTGGATGTGAGTAATTATTCTTCATTCTCGCACCACAGGAACCCCTTGCATCTTTCTCCTCATGGAAAATGAGGTCACCCTGAATCATGCTGGGTCTCTCCAGAAGACAGAGAGATCCACTCACAGCATGACAGGGAAACTGGGCTAATCTCTCCCCATTCAGTGATTCCTGTGGGGTCTCCTTTAGAGCTGCCTCAGTTGTGAAAGAGCACAAAATATTATGTTTGCGGGCTAAAGAATGAATTTCTGCAGCAGAGCAGGAACAGATACTTTGTGAAGAATAATAAAATAATATCATATTTTCAGATAATAATGGAAAGAGCCAGGGATTAATTCTTCTTAAAAGGTCTGATTCCTATTTCAGCTACTGAGGAGCTTTAGTCATCATTGTAAGATGAATGTTTCATTGGTATTTATTTTAAAAGCAATTTCTAACATCAGTCAGGATTTCAAGTTGGTTTTAACCCTTTGCATTTCCTGTAAAATTCATATATATGCATATGAACAGACACAATTATGCTATTTAAGGCCATTAGAGCTGAGAGCCATGGACTGAGAGCAGAGAAAACAGTATTTTGAAGCTGTTCTATTAGCCAAAATGTACCTTATAATTTATAAGAAAAGCAGATTTATTTTTCTGTCTCCAAAATCTTAATGTTGGCAAATTAGGAATCTCTCCCTGCCTAGTTAGTTACCAAGGCATTTGTTTTTAAAAGGCTCTGATATTCCAAGACAAAATTGTGAATTTTAACTCAGAGGACTGGCAATTGTCCACAAAGTTGTATAAATAGTATTTCTTACACTTCTGCCATAGACACAGATTGTATTTCTGACTGCAAGAACTTGAAATATGTGCTGGCCAGTGATTCCTGACCACCAAACATCTCCCATGTTGCAGGGGAGGTGGCTTTTATTCTGCTCCATCTCTTCTTCTTCACTCTACATCAGTTTTTGTAAACACTTGTGGGGAATTCTTTGGTGTGACCAAGGTTGTTATCACAGCACAGTAGGTTACTTGGTCCAAAATGCAAAGAACAAGTCCAGTACTTTGCATTTTGGACTGACCACTTTATTAACATCAATATTAAAATGCTTCTTATCAAAAGGCATGGAAAAAAAGGTAATCCCAGACAATCCTTGGACAGAGGCAGCCTCAATTCTGTCTGGTGGCTAAAGGTCTAACCTGTGTGTTTGCTCACCATGGAGAAGAAGCTCTTAATGGTTTTCCATACATCTGGGCCTGTAAAAAATTTAAAAGAGAAAATCAAACCCTACCACAAATTATTTTCCAGGGGGACCTCCAGCAGACATTATCATGTGAATGTGTGATTACTGCAGACCATTATTGCTTCTCCCTTTGTTCTTGTTCAGCTCATCTGAAAAATTATGTGTGATTTTTCTATAATACTATTTTGTTGAGTTTGGTTTTTTTTTTCTTGGGAAACAAACAAGTATAGAGGAGTCCAACACACTGTAGAGGCTCATGAATCTTATAACAGCATCACAGGACCTTGAACATGCATCCATACATTGGAAACTACTGGCTTGTAATTTGTAAAAATCAGGTGAAAGACACCCACTATTTCCAGTAATTGTATGAAATTCAATTATCTCCTTCAGGCATCAGATTGTTGGGACTCTAACTGTAAACTCTGCATTGAAGGGCTGCAAGCCCTGTGTCAAAGGAAAAAAGATGAAGAAGAAGGGTTACACTTGGAGGACCTTGACCAGGTGATACACCTGCTACCCCTGTATTCCCCCTGACTCTGCAGCCCTACAAGGACACCCCTAAAGCCCCTCTGGGGCTGTGCTGGATATTTATCCCTGCCCTTACATGTGCTCAGCTCTTGCATAATTGTGGCCCAATGTCTCTGAGCTGGGCACACCGTAAAATTCACGAGCAGATAGCTTTGCAAATATATAGCTGACTGTTTGGAATGGAATAATTTGCTCCTGTGTAATAATTTGGTGCCTGTCAGTGGGGTTTATGGCCACAGTATTCCTGTGTCACAGTCTACCGGGAGCGTTCAGGAATCTTCTTATGCTCTGGCTAATACTGAACAGGTGGATGCTATCATTTGTTATTTATGTATTTATTTATTTATTTATGTTTTATTTCTTATTTCTGCTGGGGCAAAATGCTCTGCATAACAAGCTGACATAAAATTTAAAATGCACAGGGGTAGAACTGTAAGTTAACTTTATCGCCCGGATTTAGTGCCAGCCCTTTTCACTGAGCTGCATTTGCATACATCAGAGATTCCCAGACTGTGTGTGTGTCCAGGTCACTTATTCATTATTATAATTTATTTCTAGCACAGCAATACCTCGAGGCCCCAGGGAGAGGCAGTTACACATACATGCATATAATGAAAAGAGAGTTCTTGCCCTGAATTGCTCAGCGCAGAGCTGCCTACCTGGTACAACAGCATCCCATGCAGAGATGCCAGAGCTGCCTCTAAATGAGATGATACATTTGTGTAGTATAGTATAATGCCATGCAGAGACACTCTCTGTCCTGGAAGCAGTGTAGTTACATCACTACAGACCTATATCTGGGCTAAATTTGCAGTAAATAATGTATAAACTGACAGCTACAATGCTTCTAGTTTCAGTTGTCTCTGAAAGTGCATTTTCCTGTGCAAATCTGTTCTTTAAATTTGCTGCCTAAACAGAATGGGTAAAATAACAGCTAAAAGTTTAAAATTGTCACACTCAGAAGAGAATGCAGGGGTTTTTTCTCTGTGGTTTTATCTGTCAAAGTAGGATAATGTCCCTTGAGAGCATCTAAATGAACCTGTCTTCACTGAGGGGAAAAAAATAACAAAACCCAAAACTATATAAAAACCTTGAAAATCCCTCCCCCCAATCAAACCCACAACCCAAATCAATTTATTTAGCTTTAGTATGTAATATATTTTAAATTCTCACACCTTGCACACAGGGGTAGACCCATCTAGAATGAATTACTCAGAGTAGTAATGAGCTTCTTACAACGAGAGATGAAAATGAATTAACACTGGATGATGATGATTTTTTTTTTCTTTCTTTATAAAGTATTTTAGTACAGGCAGGAATTAGTGCAAGGAATTCCCATGGTCTGTGCTGTGCAGGCCGTCAGATTACATTAACACAGTGGTCCCTTCTGACTCTACAGTCCATTAACTTAAGTATGAAGTTAGAGGAGAAAGGGGGATAAAACTTGGCAGTGGAAGTAATTGATTTTTTCAGGTCAGAAATGAAATCAAATCAGAACAGCAAACATCACTTAGGATCAGCATTTTTATTTATTTATTTACGATGTTCAGCAAATTGAAACAATTTACTTTGGGTTGAGTATCCACATCAACCTGAGGTAATCTGATTAAATTCCTTTAAGAACATGTTTAATAAAAGCACAGGTGGAATTTATAAAACCCAGGGCCAGATGTGAAGGGTGTCCTGGGGAAAAAGGAAGTTTATAGACATTTTTGTCCCTTTGAGGAAATTTTTTGTCAGCTTGATCCTCCAATCTCTTTCTTATCTATATGTGTCCATATGGATTGCTTTTTTATTTTTCATAGATATGTAAAAACATAGGCATTACACTTTGTTTTTTGTATCCAAGGATATTTGAGGGCTAAATTTGCAAAAGCAAGCTCAAATAATAAAATGATCTTTGTTACAAGATTAGTTTACACTAATAATGACAATATGGAACACCTGAACAAAAATCAGAATAAGGAGTATGGTCATTATGTATAAAAACATGGCAAGGATCCTCAAACTATGACATTTTGTTCTGTTTTGAAATGCAAAAAAAAAAAAAAAATCTGAATTTCAATGAAATGCTGATATTCTGAGCTACAATATTAGTTACATCTGTGTTTTGTCTACTCTGACAATTCTCTGATATCACTCTCTTTTGGGACGTTTAGCATAACAATCAATTTCAAGGGGTTTGAATCTTTCCCCACCCTCAGAATTCAGTTTATTTCCCCAATGGCCAGGTGTATTTGAAATGAAGATGCTGAACTAAAAATATTAAATAAATAAAGTAGAATTAACAATAAAGAGCAGGTTAGTATCTCCCTTTTGCCCACGGCTAATTTTTTTTTCCCCAGAGGTCATAAAAGCTGCTGGAGCAATTATCATCCTGTTACATTCTGGAAGAGCACTCTTAAATAATTTAAAAAGTAATCTGTTTTTTTAGCATAATTACTATCATTATATTTTTTACATGGGAATGAACTAAGAGATAAGTACCTTCAAGTCAATAAATATCTTAGCCTGAGGCCCTAGAAGTTTATCTGTGAAGTGTTTATTTTACTAATCCTCCCTAGAAAAACAAAATAATTATTGCCTAATGATAGTAGATGTGAGCTTTCTGTTTCAATTACTAAGGAGGACACCATAATATTTTTCAATATTTACAGGAACATCTCTTGAACCTGGTTGGAAGGGGAGTATAAAGTGAAACATGGGATGTAAATCCACAGGTATTTTTTTCCTGCTGCACACAAAATAAGTATAAACATAAGAGTTTGGCTGCCTCCATGAACCTTGCAGGAATCACTCCTCTGCTGTTAGTCAATCAAGCCCCTGGGGAAGGAAAGATCCCATTTACTAATAAGATTTCAAGGGTCGACAAGGGAAGACTTTTCATTATAATGGTCTTGTTTTCTGAGGAATGGTTAAAGACTTCCCAAGGTGAAGTACTGAGAGATGTAATCTCTTTCTAATCTCCAGGAACTGCCACTTTCTGTTATTAATATTGCTTCCCCACCATGGGCTACAGCTCCAGAAAATGCTCAACACATGCCTGACATTAAGCACATTTTCAAAATCCATTGATTTCCATAACATTCAAGCACGTGTCTAAGGAAAAATTATGGTTCCTTCTCCCTCTTGGGAAAGGAAATTATCCCCTGATTTAAATAACATCATGCCTACATATCAGTAAATAATTTAAGTTCAAGATCCACAAAAAGGTATATAAGTAATCATCTCATTCCCTGTGCATATTTCAAATTTCATTTTCAGGGCCGTTGCTATTAACAGCTACTAATCATGGATTCATAGAATAATTAAGGTCAGAAGGGACCTCTGAATATTATCCAATCTAGCCTGGTACTAAATGCAGGCTTAATTAAATCAGGTTGCACAGGACCTTGGCCAGTTGAGTTCTGAGCATCTCCAAGGATGGAGGTGCTATTATTACTTTATTTTTTCTGCTGTTGTTGTTTTTGTTGCTATTAAAATGGTATATTGCAAAAAATGAAGTAGAAGTTGAGACTCTGAACACTTCCAGTTCTGACATCATTACCCCCATTGTACTTTTAATTTATCCTTTAGGTGGGATCTACTTGCCAAAGATGAAGTAAAAATTTGTTATTCGAGTCAATACAACAGGAGCAAAAAAAAGTATTGTGTCATCTGCATAAAGGAGGAGAGAGAATCCATAAAAATGCTTGACTGGAATAGCAGTTAAAACAGGAACACACCTAAAAGCTTGAAGACAGAGATTTTCATACCATTTTTTGGCCATTGTATCTGTTTTTCTGATGAGTGAGGGGTAGAAAAAGGGGATGAATCACCAGCAGCAGGATGCTGAGCAAGTGAGACACAAGTACAAGGGGAAGGAGGGAATGATTCTGATCAGGAAAAAAGGGGTCAGGAGGCTGATTTCCTTACTGACTGATGGGAGCTTGGAGCTGGTGCTGGACACAGCCCAGGGAAATAGCAACTCAGAAATCAGGGGTACCAGTGGTCAGATCCCCTGAGGAAAATAGTTTCTAAATAAAAATTGAAAAATATGGATGAGAAGCTAGTTTAGGGAAAAGAGATTTGAACAAAAGATTGAGGACAACACCTGTAAAAGCTCTAAGGATTATTACAGAAACTATTCCATTTAAAGTACCATTTTTTTCCCTCTTAAAATAAGCCATGTGAGAAGGGGAACTGTAGTGAAGTAAAAATCACCCACTGATCCGGGAGCCACATCAAGCAGCATCCTCATGCTCTCCTGGGCCTATCACAAAAACCAGACACCATTTCCATATCCTTAACTCCTACTGCTGCAGCACTTTATAATCCCATTCTTTTGTTCTGCTTCTTTCTCATCATTTTGCTCTATAAAAAGCAGACGGGATATATTTACAGAACTTATTGTTCCTAAGGTAGCACAGCCTGTAAGTTATTCCTGAGCATCTGCTATCAGATCCTGATGGATGTCCTGAGCCGTTTGATACAATCTCTGTGAAGTCAAAATTGAATATGCTTTTTCATTCTGTTCTGGTCCAGCAGTAGCACCAAATCTCCTCCCTTATATCTTCATCTCCTTTCAGCTGACTTCCTTTGGATGACCCCCAGACGTTATTTTAATTTTTTTTGTTTAGTTTTCTTTCCCCCTTTCCAGTTCCAAAGTGAAAATTCACAAAACAACATTTCAATTACCAAACCACATTTTTTTCCAGAATTCCTCTCATCTATCTCCTCACAATCCCAAAACAAGTCCTTAGATATTCAGCCCTCATAACAGCCAGTTTCTTTGTATTCATCTTGAAACAGTTCGACTAAAATAAAAGAATAAATTAATTAGCACTTACAGTCCCGGATTTGGATCTAATGCCTGACTTAGCAAAATCCCTGAGATGAGGGAAGTTAACTTATGCAGCAATGCACATCACTGACAAAGGGTCCTCGCGCTTCAAGAACTGAACTGGCTCTTTAATGAGAAAGGAAAAAAAAACCAAAAGCATAAAACGCTAATTACATCCCTACTGTAACTACAGTTGGCAATTAAGCTGTATGCACAGCACTCCCAAAACACACAGTAAAAGACAGGGCTTCTTTCTCCTCCCAGAGCATAGACTCTGGCACCCAAAATCCAGAGGGATTGCACAGAGGCAGACTAGCTTTGTGTCTTGGGGCCTGACTGGAGCATGTTCAGTACAAGTTGGATTTCACTGGAATTTACAGGAAGCTCCTGTGCAGAGCTGTTGGCTTTGTGTGTGAGCTGCTGTGTGCACTCCTTGATTCATAGCTGAGTTTCTGGTGGTTTATTGTGGTATAAACAGCTCCAAAGGGACACCTGACATTAGTGTGACAAACAGTGTGTCAAACTCACCACCTGAGCATGGAAAATCATAATCCATTCTACATTCTATCGTGATTCTTCTGAAGTTTCAGTTTAGGTTTTTTGCAAGTGAGGGCCAAACCCACCACTTTTATGCCATGTGGATGTTGTTTAGTGTCACTTTAAAAGCTATCTCTGACTAATGCCTTTCTTCCTAAAATTTATTTTCTTACATTAAGGATGCATTTTTGGTTGGAAAGCTCTGTGTATGCTGGTAAAAAAAACCAGAGCAAGTATAAGGATACACTAATAAATTTAGCTCCACATAGGAAGTCAGGCATTGATTTTGCTAAAACTGCTGGACTCATCCTGTGCATTTTGCTTTGGTCACTGCAATTTAGGGCTCTTGTAAACAGCTCTTTCAGAACCAGTAATGGGAATACATCCTTTATTGGAGAAGCAGGGAGTCCAACAGCATGGATGTCACACATTTCACACCAGTAGGTCTGAGTGGAAAAAAACAGTCCCTCATCACATTGAAATCACTTGAATAAAATCACTGAAACCAAACTACATTTTCTTCCAATATTTTAAGAGATTCACAAGATATGAGTTTTGTGGGGAATTGTAATACATCTTTTTCCCCAAATATGTGAACAGAATACCATAATTTTCTTGAAGAACTTGTGTTTTTCCTTTATCTCATGTGATCTATGAATTATTGCACCCTTTATTCCATGCCAGCAGATTAAAAGATTTAGTACAAATCTAATAAAAAATGAGTAATATATCCATTCTGCTTGGCAACCTCTTCAAACACCACCAACTATAATCCAATAGATAGCTGCTTATCCTGATTAGCAGAGGACATGTTCAAAATGTAGAGGTATCATCTAGCAAGCTATTGAATGAGGCTATCCTGATGTATCTATCCCTGCAGAAGTAAGAAAACTCTGTTGGAGTCAATATCTGCTGGCAGGTGGTGAAGAGAACAGGAGCATTAAAAGGAAGAAGATCTAAAGGAAAGATTAAGCCATAATCACTGGGAAAGTTTCTGTAATAGAAAATCAAGGCACTGCTTTGCATGGTTCCATTCTGTCTGGGTTGTTCAGGTTGGCATTAAACAATATAAGATTAAGCACTTGTCAGATGAACTAATGAGTTTTGGATTGATTTCTGTCTTCTGCAATGCTACTAGCATTTTTGACAGATATGATTTATAGGGCATTCTTTGGGCCTGTTCATGAGAAAAGCTGTTTATTTTGGTTGATGGACAGGGTTTCTAATGTTCCCAGTGGAGTGTGCAGATGGCAGGAAGGACAGTAATCTTTGAGACCATCTCTCAATGTCTAGGGTATGTCTCTTATAAATTTGTAATCAAGATCTCAAGAAACTAATGTGGGCAGGCTTCCTCTGAAATTGTTTTTGCGACCTTTGGCCAATATAATGCTCCCTGAAAAATGTATGTCTAATACTTTTGCTGTTTAGTAAATGGAGCTTGTGTAGGCAATCAAGAAACTATACTTTCCTTTTTAACTGATGTGACATATATATGCAGAGTTTTGCACATTTACAGTTCTATTCCCTCCAGCTTAGGAGCCTTTTTTTTTGGTACATTTTACATCTATGGATATTTAGTGCATTGGTAGACTACAAAAAAAAAAAAGAAAAAGAAAAAAGCAGCCAGGAAGTCTGTGTTAGAAACCTTAATAGAATCTCTAAGACATGAAGATAAAAAATCTAAACAGCTGCACTGCTAAATAATTTTTATTCTCATCTGCTGTTCTGGCCACTGATTGGGTTTGTTTTTTTTTTTCCTATTTGTCTTGCTCATAATTAGATTGTACAGTCTTGGAATGTTGACCAGGTCTAAGCTGATATGGTTGCACTGACTGAAAAAAAAAAGCTACACCAATACAGAGAAAAAACATGGGCCTGTCTGCCGTCACTTTCTTACTTATAAAACTAAATTATCAGTTTTTAAAGAGGGTTCAAAATACATTAAGTAACACTCATATAAGAATCTTCTGAAAGCTTCAGAGGAGAAGAATGATTGTGGTGTGGGTTTAGACATCTAAGGTGGACTGTTCCCACAGCTGTCAGGTGATGAATGTTGGTGACACCATGCTGAGGTGATCCCACAGTTTGACTCAAATTCCAGTCCTGCATAGGTCAGCTGTCAAAAATTTGGTTTCCTAACACTAGGAATTTAGGAAGTTTGATTTTCAGAGAATGTAAACTGCTGACATATTTAACCTCTAGGCTTAAAAGTTCAAAGCCTTTGACCTGTTCAGTTACTCAGATCCTTTTTTTTCTTGAGTCCTACTACTAAATCTAAAGATTTGCACATTTTTCCTACCCCCTTTCTCAAATGGGTGTATGTCTTAAAACAACCCCTAAATTTTCAAAACCACTCTGTCTCTATATCCTTGTGCCTCTGGGATGATGATTTTTCCTCAATAAACACAGAATCCAGGTTGAATAGCAGCAGAGGCGTAATGATGCTCTCTTGGAGAGCTGACACTGAAGAATTAACTGCCTCTGTTATCTCCAGAGGTCTCTGGCACAGCTTGGGGTGGTCTTGGGCACACAAGACATCCATGCAGGACAGACAGAGCCTGTACACAGAACAGTTGTGCCCTTCTGGCTATCTGTGATTAAGCACCGAATTCAATCCCTGTAAAAGCCTCTGGGAAGCCTCCTGCTTCAACCCACTTTTCTCCTATTATCCTTCCCTAGCATGGCCACCAAAAGCATGTTGGGTCATGGAAGAAACACTAAAAAGAGTATTGGAATAAGATGCCAATATTTCCAGGTGGAATGTGCCTGGCCTGTTCTGGGCCTTAGCTTCTTGGCCGGAGGCAGCAGCTGTGGCATCCACCACAGGGATACCTCTGGCTGGCTGGGAATTGCAGCTAGGCACTAGAAACCAAGTCCAGGCTTGTGGGAAACTCAGTTTTACCTCTGGTGAAGGCCCTTAGGCGAGGTGAAGAGAAAGGAGACGGTTTTTGATGGAGGGTTAAAATCCAGAGCTTTATTCCAAGGGCATGGACATCTGAATTGTGGTAACAGCTCCAACAGAACGACAAGCACGTGCTGGGCAGCTCCTTTTAAGCTCAGGGACAGGGGGATGGAAAAACAGGTAAGGCACTAACCAGGTGGGAGGAGGTAGGATCTCAGGGGATAATGACACTTGGCTAACCCAATGATGCCCAGGGTGAGGGGCATTTTTTGAACTTCTGCCAACCACACGACAGCCTTGCTGGGATGTTAAGATTGACTGACAGTACCTAGCAGGAGAAGGGGGAGGGGAAGGGAGAAGGTATTGCCACACCTGGGAGGGGACTGGGATAGCTGAAAGGGGATATTGCAACACACTGCAACAAAAGAGTGTCAGCAGAGCTGGAAACCAGGTCAGTGAGGACAACTCAGAGAACAAGGGCTGCCAAAGCAGCAAGAGGCAGCCAACGTTGCATAACGAGTGAAAATCACAGGAACATATTTTCCAAAATATGTTAGATATTAGGATGAATTAGAGATTAATAAGATTAGATATAAGCAAGAAATTCTTGCCTGTGAAGGTGGTGAGGCTCTGGCACAGGTTGCCCAGAGCAGCTGTGGCTCCCCTGCCTTTGGGAGTGTCCAAGGCCAGGTTGGATGGGGTTTAGAACAACCTGGGATAGTGGAAGCTGTCCCTGCCTGAGGCAGGGGGTGGAACTGCATGAGCTTTAAGGTCCCTTTCCATCTCAAACCACTCTGTGATTCTGTGATAGTTATTATTGAGGTCATTGGCTAATAAGACAATTTTTTATATCTTGTAACAGGACCCAGACTATAGAGAAAAAATAAGCTCCCAAGTCAGTACAGAACCAGAAAAGCCCAACATCCAAACAGCCCTTTCATACACTGGACACACATTATTATTGCCAGCGATGTTCCCTGGCTCAGAGGGCTTTGCCCTTTTTATCCACAACATCCTAAATATCCTGAGTAGTTTTTGCTTCCTGTTGGCTTCATCTAAACAATGCAATCACTTTTCAAAGGAATTTGTAGTCCAAGCACCCCTTTGCTCTCACTTTAGGGAGATGCCAGGTTTCTCTGTTGAGGCTGCAAATTATTGCATGCATTACATTACTGAGGCATCAAATCTATGCTGAAACACTGCCACTTGTAACCTCGGAGCTGCTGCCTCATTATCTGTGAGCACACAGGTTGTGGTGGGTTTGGAGCTGGGCTCTGTGTGCAAACACAGTGTAGACATAATGTCAGCCTCCTCATTTACAAATTACACCACCTCCTTTCTCTAAAGGTTTATCACGAAACTTGTTCCAGCTTATTCCTTCTTATCTAAGCCCGCATGTCAAAATTACAATTTCAGGTGAGTTCTCACTGCAAATTTGTGCAGGAAAAAATAGCGATTGCTTGCCTCTGGTTGCAAGATGCCTCAGTGAGCAATCACGGCTGCTTTTCTCACTGTGTCTGTGTGCTGTTGAACACTCTCCTACTACTGTCAAGAATATCCTGATCTTCCCTCCCTTAAGATGTTATTAAGTGAAGACCTAGCAGTTTCCACAAGAAGTTCTTGCTATTACTCCCTCTGCTCTTGAGCTTCCACATTGTAGAAACAAATTTAACCATCTTTACTCTGACTACTACATTAACCATTTCTTTACTATGTTTTTTTTCTGCATTGATGCCTTCCTCCTTCATGTCATTAGCAAATTTCATAAGCAATCTCCAGTACTTCATGCCAAGATTGTTTAAAAAGCTAATAATGCATGACCCTAACCCTTGTAATAATACTAGACTATTTCTAGCCTCCCATTACCTCTTGTATTACAGTTTCTTAACTATTTAAAGAATCTCAATGGAATCCTCACTTTCTATTCTTTAACTGAAAATACCATAGGTGGCAATAAAAAAACTTAGTATTATGATTTAGCTCTACTGCACTGATGACAGAGTTTTTTTCAAACAAAAAACTATTTGATTTGAGAAAGATATTGATTTTATATATTGCCATTTCTTCATTATTTCCATCATTTCAATATTCATTTCTCGGAAAAGCTGTGCATATTATTGAGATCAACTGGTGAACCTGAAATGTGGTGGATAATTTGCTTTCCCTTTGCTATCTATGGTGCCAAGTTTTTTATTTTCCTTTTGTTATACAAGATTGTTTTTATATTGTTCTTTTGTTGTACATGGTAACACCTAACAACACAGACATGATGCAATTCACATATGATGTGATTCTTGAGACTTTCCTGTGCAAAATCAGGAGTTGGACTTAAATGATCCTTTTTTGTTCCTTCCAGCTAAAAATTTTCTGTGATTGTCTGATTTTGTGAAAAATTTTTTTAATCAGTTTGTTATTTTAAGAGAGTTTATGACAGTATCTATCTCACCCACAAATATTTAGAAATAAATCTCCTGAAGCATTTGCTCAATGTTGTTCATTGTCCTTTTAGGACCCATATCTTTATTAAAATTCCAACCTTAATAGGAAAATTATTTAAAAAGACAGAAAAATTATCCACTTTAAGGACCATGTGCTAGCCATGGTTTCTTTAATCTCAAAAAATGGAAAAATAAGGGTTGTGCTGAATGCTCAGTCCTTCCCCATCACCTTTAACTCATGCCCACGGGAGGATGTCCCAGCTGCCATGAGCTGTATGCCCTCTGCATCAGCAGCAGAACAAGGCAGATTTTTCTCACACAGAACTGTGAGGTTTTCCTTCCCTTAGCCCCTTTATGTCTGCTTTGGCTTAGGCATAGCTTATTCTCACAAATTCTTTGGGACACAACTTGTTTGCAGCGAATTCCTACCAAAGTTCATAGAGTTAACCCAGGGCTCAGAATGAAAACTCACTTAGCACTGCAATTTTATTGACCCCTGCAGTCAATTAATCTCCCCTCCCTCAAATGAGTGAGAGAGTGCAGCACAAAACCCATTCCTCACCACTGTTTTCTTTGGTTTGATCTGTTAAGAGCAAAAGTTATTCTGCTTCCTCTATTTGGCCCCTGCAGGTTAAAAGGACAGATGAATTTGGGTGAAATAGTACAACTGTCACCAACTGGTTTCAAATGAGGGTTTGGGAAAGGATTGCTTAGGACCTTAGGTGGCAGATGATTTTTTTTTCTCATGCTGCAGATCAAAAATTATTTATTGGAAGAAAAAAATGCTCTTTAAAAAATAATTCTTTTGATGTGATATTATAGGCAGTCAAAACTTCACCTTCTGTCCTCAAAACTCTGCCATTCTTACCCAACATCAAATGAATCAATCCCAGACTCTTATGGATGATTATTGCTTCTGTGTATATAGCAATTAAATCTCATGGACATGACTCTTCTCATTTTCCATCTGTTCTGTGTCAACGAGCTCTACCAGTGACCTTTTCTACAACCATGGCCATTCTCTGTTTGTACTGCAATTTCCACACTTGTGCAGTGAAAATAATGACAACTTTCTTGCCAAGGGCATGGGAAGATATAACAATGAATGATGTCCCACGGGCCTAATTCAAAGTCCACTGAAGTAGCTGAGAACCTTTCAGCTGAATTCAACATGCCTTCAATCAGGTGCTGTAAAAGCCAGATCATTCTACTGCACACCAAACCTCAGGGCTGATGTAGCCCCGTGCTTCAGACAGCAAATCATGCACCAATCAACCTCAATTTCTGCAAACATGTTTGTTTATTGATATATTCACTGTTCATTTTTCATTCCATAATTTTCAGCCCTTGGCAGGCCCCCAGTAAAAGTACACAGTGCTTTTTGTCTGGAATGCTTTTCTGACATTTCCCATCTGAGTCATATGGCAAGGGTTTTGCTGCAACTACTGAAAGAGAAGGATAGAAGTATAACCAATTACTACATGTAGATGTGTTCCCCCTTTTTTTTTTTTTTTTTTTCCTTCTCAAATGATGAACTCCCTAAAATTTTTCAGGTTGGTGCAGACCTTGGGGTAAATTTTATTTACATAGATATCTTTATGTTAAGTGTCCAAATATGACCATTCTCTGCAGCCTTTCCTGGAACTTTCAGAATTAGGCTGTGCACCATAGGCTATATCTGTCCTTGGTAGATTAGATGTTTCTAGTGCTGTTCTCTGTCAGTGAGGCCAACAGGGAAGGATCAACCCAGTTCACACAAATAACATTTCTTGCTGTCCAGAGCTGAGTGGCTGTATGCAAAGTGCCAGCTGAGATTGGCTTCCTGCCCATGAAAACTTCCAGTCTATTTTGGGACCTGTTTGTAAGGCTGAGAGTCAGCCCAGGTCAGTGCCACATAAGGTAAAACTTCTACAAACAGTTTGAAAGACCATGCTCCAGAATCTGGGAATGCTCCTGAGTAACTAAAACCTCTGAGGAGAGCAGAAAGCAGACTGAAAGCAGTGCCTTTTGATGAATAAATCATTTTACTTAAGATCAGAAAAGTGTAGTGCATGCAAGAAAATTCAGGCATATAATTTGGTCACCTGACACCATCTTCAGCTATCTCTGTTTATAGCTAATGAAGAAAAACACGTGCCCCCAGAGATTCATCTGGAGAAATGCATGATGTGCGAGGAGTTTTGCTGCCTTTGTGTAGTTGGAAGTCATGAATAGCTTGATCACATGAGACTTGGAGAATTCTATTTTTTCTTTGATACATAAAAAATATTTCTAATTCAAGTTTTCCTCTATTTATTTTTTCTTTTTTTTTTCCCAAAAAATCTATATGTTTTTTAATCCTGACTTTATAAAATAAATTGTATTCGAAGAGACCAAAAAGTATACCTGAAATTAGTTGAGTTTATAGACAATGAAGACTTAAGACCAAATCTCATGGCAAATTGGGGAAACATTGGTGGTTTGCCTGGGGCAGCTCCTGCATGGAAGTATTTTAAGAACAAACTATGAAACAATGTGCCTGCTGATATTTTCCTAGGGCAAAGGAATGAACCAAGAGACCTACTGAGACCCTGATTATTTTGTTATTTGGAGCCCATGGTTTTATAGAGTAGTGGTGGTTAAAATCTTATAACTGGAATGTTACCCTCCTGGAAAATAAAAGAAATCAAATTAGAGTTTTCAGTTTAGAAGAATGTAAATTTACTCCTATTTTGCCAATATACAAAATATCAGTGGTTATATTAGTCAACATTTTGCATAATATAAAACTTTTAAATAAGGTTGTTTAAGAATTGTATGTCGTTCTTCAATGATTTTTATGTTAAGATCTAAAAGTAAATGAAAGAAACATTTTAGCCACTGGTGTTTACATCATATCAATCTATGGACAGTGAAACAGAGGCAATGAGAAAAACAAAAAAACTATTATTTTGAAATAGTTGTGAATCCTGTAAAGCCATAATTTTGCCCATGTTTTTAAGCATTAAGAACGAGTTTGACATCAATACCGTGAGTCAAGAAAGTACTTGAAACACAAATTTTGCTGCTACTTTTGGCTACACGATGAGTCCTGTGTTCCATAGATACAGCTAAATCAAAATACTTGGACATCCAAACATCATCATGGGAGAAGGAGGCCAGTGGACCTGAAGAGTAGATACAGTTTGTATTTGCTGACATAAATTAAAACTACTTCAAAAAGAGCTTAAAAATCAGTTCCTAGCCTTTGTGATTCAGTGTCAAAGACTCAGAACAGTATTAATCTGTTTAATAAACCCCTGTTTATCTCATCTTTTAACCACAATATTCACCACCTCTTATTTCTGAAGAATTCAGCCACATTCCACCTTAGTAATGGCTCCCACCTTCTAATTCAATTTTTTTGCACAGTAATCTACTAAATTGATTATTTACTACTGGAATTAAATTCTTTGTTGTTAGCCTTTTTTTTTTTTTTTGACATCTTCACAGATGTAAGCAGAAGTGACCTTCAAGATGAGGAGCCTCATTGGATTTACCACCTGCTCCACCAATGGCCTACAGACCAACGTTTAAGGTGTCCAGAATGTATTTTGGTAGTAAGTACAATTTTAGCAGAAATTTAATCAACTTGCCCCTGTTAAATATTTATCCAATTATGCAAGTGACAAGCGAAAAATGAATGAATTCCTTTTAACATAATATAAAATAGCACATAGCAGAAGGGAATTTTATCATTAAAGATATAATGAGATCATGAACACCTCCAAAGGGGTGAGTTAATCAAATAAGGCCATAATATGACAAGCAGCCTGTCAGAAGAAATTCTATTTGCTGCAGTACGCGAGTTGCATTTGAGTTAATAATTGAGTCGTGTAACCACCCTACCAACCTTGTTAGAGGATGTCACACTCAGCCTTGCTGATGAAGGAGGACAAAAGTGGATGGTTTGAAAGGGGAATTCCCAGAGCTGATATTGACAGTGGGTGTAATTACAGGAACTGCTGACTCTGACAGATACAGACCTTTCCCTCAGGTGTACATAGTGTGCACTGCCCTCCCTTTTTCAAAATAATGATGCCCCAGGCATTAAGTGTATCTATTAACATGTGTACTTGAAGAACTAGCTGTTTAGAGAACAGACTGAAGCATATCACTGAAGAGATTCAAGATATGTACTTTTCTTTTGAGAAGGAAGAATTTAACATCCATGCCCTTAGCTGGTCCAAAATCTTACAGCTCCACTGACATCAGCCCAGCTCTTGTGATTTACACAGGCTAATGCTTTGTCTCACAGTATGTAATCCTTTTCCATTAATATTTACCTGCTGTTCCATAATGACTACAAAATGCCTGACAATAGCTAGACAGTGGGAGTTCTGTGACTGCCACTTACTACACAAATCATCATCAAGCTACTGGTACCTTGCGCTTCCTCCATTTTTCTGTCACATCCATCTGGTGTCCCACCCACACAGACTAAGACTAGACACTGCTTCCAAGTGCAGTTATCCTGCATTGGAAGTGAAAATAGTGTGGCAAGAGCAATAGGCAAAAATTAGCATGTGATTTCTAATAGCAACAACATGATAACATAGAGGCTTCTTCCCTCCAGAAGCTCAAGGCACTTAGAATAATATTCAAGTTGTTTTTTGTAGAAGAATAAATGTAAGGTATTAAGAGATCAAAGGATTAGTCTGTGGTCATACTATTGGCAGATCTTCCAGCTGTAAAAACAAAGAAAGGGAGAAAAAAAAAGGAGGAAATTCATTTTAAGAATAACTTCACTACAGGTACAAAATATTATCAAGTCTAAAGCTGTACAGAAGCTGTCATAATGAATCATGAATCCTGTCAGATGTAATTGAAATTCATATTTTGTGAACTTTCTGAAAAAGAACCAAATAACTGCTGACACAGGTTGCAAGCTTTGGATAAGTTTGCCTTTTGAAAACTTCTAGAATTGAAGGCACAGCTCACGCAGAAGGAAGTGCCATAGATTTAATCTGAAAATCATGCTAACTTGTCTACAATGACCTATGTTACTGATCATCATACTATCTTACTGGTCTTGTGATCTTCATATAAAAAAGACATGACTATGACACCTCTGAACCTTTTCCACTTGAAACACAGCTTCATCTGAAAAGAATCATTTCCAGGAACTGGGATGTAACAATCATATATATCTGAAATGTCTTGAAGAAGAAAATACTGTCAGAAAATATCATTTCTGGTGGGCAGAAATAACACTAGTAACCATAACATAGACATATATATTATAAAAAAATTTTATATATATATATATATATATATATATATATAAAAATCAATGTTCTTCATCGGATTTCAGATGATCCTTATACAAGACTGTCTTTACCAGTTATCTTGTGATTCTACCATAAACCCATATCACTATCTGTTCCCCTTTTTACTGAGCCTTGCAACATTTTATTTGTGAATCAATTTCTACATGTCAGTTTCCCTTCCACCATCCTTTGTCTCTATCTATTCCTAGTTCCTTTAATACAGAGAAAACGTCTCTTTTTTGAGTTACTGCTGCACCTGCTGCAGTGGGACACTCACCTTGGCTGAAGAGACAGGCACAGTTTGTTACAAACACCAAAACATCCTGCCCTCCTCAGAGAGTGAGTTGGAGAGCTTAGAGGACACTTACAACCCTGTCCCCAGAGGGGACCCAGCACCTGCTGACAGCTGCTCAGTGTTTCTGCTTCAACTCCCCCCTAATTTTGCAGTGCGACCCTTTGCTGATTTTGTTTGATTAGTAAAATATACATTAATCCAGATGCAGGGGGTGGGGCGGTGTTTAAGTAGCTGCCATGTGCAAATGGGTCTGTTGTATCCATCAGGGAAAAGCAAACAGCTTCAGAGAGGAATGTTAAGTGGCACCCAGTAAAATCATGTAGCAGATGAAGTGATGGGCATGAGGTAGACGGCAATGCATTAAAATGCATCTCCTGCGTGTCTAAGCACTCAAAATTCTAGCTTCTGCTAGCTCAGACTGGAAAACATCACACAAAGAGACAGCAATTTTAGTCTCAGGAACTGGCTGAATTAAGTTCAAGAAATCCCAGGCATAGGATGTAGGTACTAGCCATATAGGAAAAAATACATACAGGAAACCATCAACCGCAACAAAAAGACTTAGTCTCCTAAAAGAGAGCCTAAGGTGGGACCTAAGCACCTGCTAGTTCAGGCTGCTCATGCTGTCAAGCTCAGTTTTTCAAGCAAATGAGTCTGTGATCTGGTCTTAGCCGAGCTCAGTTTAGGCCTCCAGAGGTAGATGTCTGTATGTGAGGTAGATTTCTGAGCTATTTTGTAGTCAGTGGAATGAGATAATGCAATCCCATTGGCATTCAGTGCACAAATTAAAAACCAGGCTGGGTGGAGCTTTGCCCAAAGTGGTCTAGGAGAAGGGATCTCTGTCCATAACAGATGGAACTAGGTGAGTTTTAAGGACTGTTCCAGCTCAAGCCATTCTAGGATTCCATGATTCTCTGAATTTAGATGAGTAGCCAGTTTGTGATGGTGATTTGTGCCAGAGAACGATTCAACAGGACCAACCACCCTGACAAGCTTACCATCAGCAGGTAAAGACAACTTCACCATCCAGCACAAAAGTAACCACTTAATTCTGGATATTTTAACCAAAATCTAGATCTTACTGGTTGCAGTGGGGGCTTCTTGGAGTGGGGTTTCAGGATTTTGCTACATTTCAAAAAGGTGAATATTAATGTGTGGACTTGTCCAGTATAAAGAGGCCCATTAGAGCAGATTTTGGAAATTATTCTCTTTTATTCTGTTAAGCTGACAGAGAGCAGCCCATAGGAAAGTGTGTTAACCATGTCAAAGTCAGAAGCACCACGTTTTATTACTGGTGAGTAGGACTGACTCACTCAGGTCCTCCTGTCAAACACTAGGTCAAGGATAGCAAAATACCAAAAAGGATGTCAAAACAGTACCAAATCCTCTCAGATTCTCATCAAATCATTACCCATGCTAAATCTTTGTGTGATTGCTCCAAGCACATCCCCTATTTCAGTCACAAATTAAGCTTTCAGTCGCTAGTGAGGCTGCCTATGAACTTGCATATTCAGTAGGCATTCTGGCAGGGTACCACAGCATGAAGACACAGAAGGCTAAACAGCAGAGCTATAAATAAAGTGGGATCCTGCTTCCAAGAAATGCTAACACCTACACAGCTCACTGTTTGTAATTTAACAGAGTACTGAAAGACCAAATTTCCCCATACTTGTCTTCAGACTGAGCAGAGAGAGGAGAACAACTGGAAGTGAATCAAAAGGCAAAGAAATTCTCATGAGCAAATAAAAAAAGGCAAAAGAAATAGACAGTGTGTGTCTTAGGGAGATTTAAATTAATTAACTCATGGTAGAGATGAAGAAGAGACAATTGGTTATTTTTAGCGTGCCTTTCTTTGCGGTCAGTATGTTACAAACAATCCATTTTGGTCACATTTTCTGCAAGTCCATGTATTTTCAGAGCTCTGAGTTATGGCCTGTGCTTAAATTTAGATAAGCTGCAGGTTTTTAGATTGCCCCTGTATTTCAACTCCTATTTTGTTTGCTTATTTCCTACCATGTACAAACTTCTTCAGAACAAACTTTGGAAAGAGATCTGGGGACAGTACTTTGAAACTTGGTCATTCTGATCCCATTTGAGCTGTGTCTTTTCACTTGATGGCCCTCAAAGATTTGTGAATGCTGCAGAAGGTGTGGGACACAGTAAGAAAGCTGCAATTTTTAATGTATCATTTACTTGTCCTTCCTGAGTTGGGACAGATCATCTCTGTCATTTCAATAAAGCTACTAACAGCAGAGAGAATTCTTTCCTCGTCTTCAGAGTTTGAAGAAGCACAATTGCAATTCTAGTCCAGATGCCATAGCGCTGCTTTGAAGAGCTGTGCCAGACAGAGATATTTTAACAGAATTACAATTCTGTGGGTGTATTAGTGCCTGAACCACAAGTCTTCATTAGTATCTATCATCCTGCTCAAAATCCAAATGTAGAGAAAGAGCTCGCATAAATTCTAACACAAATAAAATGGATTTTTCTTGTTTTGCCTCAGGAAAAAAAAAAAAGTTTGAATTCTAGAAAAGGAAAATTTCAGATTTTTTTTCCTTGTTAATTTGGGATTCTCTCTTGAAAATGCTTATCTGTTACAGAGTCAGGGAACAGTAACCTGCACTGATTTAGCTGAAGCTACATTCCTACAAAAGTAATGGAATAAACAACTCAAAAGTTTGTAAACACCTAGAGGATAATAAGAGAAGAGCATCAGTCAATTTACATTCATCAAAAACAAATCACATCAAACTAATCTGATTCCTGTTACGACATGGTAACTGGCTTTGTTCATGAGGGAGAAGTAGGAAATTTCATATACTTTGACACTCTCTTACATGAAGGACTTAGAAACATTTTCCAGGTGACCCTTCAGGGTGTGGGACCATGTAGCTACTGTCAGAGCAGCAGAATTAGATAGCTACTCCCTGTCAATACTGTGGGCTATTTAGGATTCTGTCTTAAGTCTGGCACAACTCATAATTCCATAAATGGTTTGGATGAAAGGATAGGAAACACATTTATTGCTCTCACTGAGACCACCAAGGTGAACATTAAGAAACGGTGGAGTAGAATTCAAAACAATTGGAGAGAAGTGGAGATAAAAGTAAAGAGCTGTTCAGGAAGGTCAAATGTAAAGTGAATCTCTTGGAAACCAGAGCCACACACACCAAGGCAAGATTCTGGCCTGGCAGAATGGGATCTGATTAATGAACGCATCACAGAATCACAGAATGTTTTGGGTTCAAAGGGACCACTCTGTTCAAACTCAGGGGCAGGGGCAGGGACATCTTCCACAAGGTCACATTGTTCCCAGCCCTGTCCAGCCTTTCAGGATGGAGCATCCTCTGGGCAGGGCCTCACCATCCTTAAAGTGAAGAATTTATTCCTAATATCTAATCTAAACCTCCTTCTGACAGTTTAGAGCCATTCCCCCTTGTCCTGTCACTTCATGCCACTGTACAAAGTCCCTCTCCAGCTCTCTTGGAGCTGATTCAGGCACTGGAAAGAGCTCTAAGGTCTCCCAAGGCCTTCTCTTCTCCAGGTTGAACAACCACAACCTCCTCGGTCACAGCCTGAGTCAAAAACCTTGTGTGGGTGCATAGAGGGCACAGCAATTTAGAAGGATGGGGATTTTTGTGAAGAAACTTCAGTAGAAAATTGGACTGATTTGGTCAGGTGCAGAAAATATGACTGAAGAAAAAGGTTTAAAAAATTAAAGTATTTAATATGGTAAATAGAAAAACTGGGAGAAAATGTGAAAGCAGTCTTCAATGGTAAAAGGAAGCTTGGGGAAAGAATTCAACTCTTTTCTCTGTCTACTGTTGTTAGGCCAAGAAGTAATAAAGCAAAGAAGATTAAAATCCAGCGTCAGGAAATGCATTCATCACTCAAGATTTTTAAGAAAAATTGAACCAGCATTTGTCACAAGTGACATAACTGACCCTGTCTTTATGAAAGGAGATGGACTACATGACCTCTTAGTGTCCCTTCTAGTCCCATTTTAATTGATTTCTCCAAGAAAGAAAAATATTTCTTTCTCTGAAAGATGCACCTATCCTTAACCAAAGCATAAATGCCCTGAAAGTAGTAACTGTAACTCCTTAGAGTTCCCAAAATACACAAGAGAAACAGCTGTACTCTTGATGAGAAAAGAATCATCTCACAGTTGAGAATTGTGAATGGAAACAGATAATCTCAAATTAAAAATTTTTAACGTGGGAATTGCTATTTTGATGGGGAAAAAAGAAAGACCAGTGCAGCCCACAAACCCTACCAATCTGATTTGACAGATTAACTGATATATCACATTTACTGATCTCTTTGGGGCAAGGGAATATTAGGGATGCTCTCTCTATAATCCTGAGAGATGCAAGAGTGACTCTGGGGGCAGAGGTTCATAAAACACATGGAGCTTTCAATGTTATAATTGTCATTATTCACCCATAACAATGAATTTGCTTCCATTGTTGCTGCTCTGCTAGCTGCATGTCCTGCTTGAAAGAATGCAACATAGAGCCACGAGTCTGGCTCTGTAACTTTCCAAACCTTGTTGGCTCCTCAGCAGCTGAAATGAACTATTCCAACACCACTGCCCTGGGCAGATGTGATGCTCTGCACTCCCAGGGGTAAAGAGTGCATCAAAGCACACGTCTTAACCAAAAATTCTGACAGATTCAAGAAGGAAGGAAGACACTACTAAATGTTCATGTCTTCCTCCAACTCAATATTGGTCAAATTGTTAAAAACAAGCCCTTTTCCCAACCCTTCCCCATTCCCCCCAAAAAACACCCAAAACCAGAACAAGATATATACCCTTACAAAGGCAGCTAGAGTAATTAAATAATAGCAGAAACAGATTTCAATAAAAACTATGTTTCAGAATTTCCATATAAACTGCATTAAGTATTTAAATGTGATGATAGTTTTTCAGAATCCAAACAGTCCTTCAAAGAATTGGAGTTTTATTGCTCTACTTTTTAGCCAGTGTGTCAGTTCAATAGAGAATATTCCCTGAGATGCCCATTGCAGCTTTATCTTGGGAATTAATTAAAATTTTATGAGGTATTCTTGTGATGATCAGGCTTTCAAAAAATGAATTTTAAGGTTGTACTAGAATCAAAAGAATAAGGGGCTAAACAGATGTGTGAAGTCTTTGCAAAATCTATGGATTATCCATATGCTATATCCATCTGGTCAGATCCACCTCTCTTTTATGACTGAGCAAATTTTTTTACTTCATTTCAATGACTAATTGAATTCAATATTACACGATGTAAATTTGAATAATATTTTGGCCTTTCTTTAATCTCATTTCCTTTCACTTACTTTAATACCACTTTTAGGTTGTAACAGTAAAATTTAAGCCATATGCATCGTCTACAAGGGAAAGGTGCTGGCAAAGTTGGTCTTTGGGACACTGCAGGTTGTGAGCCCAAGGTTTATTAAACTTTTCACCTTTTCACTTCTATAGAACATTGTCTAATCAAAAGTGAAATTTTTCATAAAAGAGGACGATTTATGTTGGGAGTGGTGTTTTGAGGAGTGTTGTTTTCATCTCCTGGGTTTAGCTGCACAAACAAGTGAAGCAAAACCAGCAGGGCAGAGATTTCTGTGAATGTGAAGAAGAAAAAAAGAAAAGTGGAGCACAAGTTCCCAAGCAGGAGGGCCACTTCTGGTGGCCCTTTGCACAGAAGAGCTGCCATGAAATATTTTGCCAGTGAAACATCTTGGTCTCATTTTTCCTGATGCTTTAGTGACCACAAATATGGTTTAACTTTCAGATATCTGTTCTTGGGAGAGGGGGAAAAAAGGTGATGAGGGTATGAAAGAAGCTAGAATCCCTTCAAATAGTGATCAGATAATTTGATTATCATTGTAAATCTAGGTATGGAAGAAGGGGTGAGTTTGCTCAGCCTGCCCTGCATGCTACCCAGTTCCTGACAGCATCTAACAGTAGATAGGAAAACAAAATCAGATTTCAGGTTTTTTCCTTCCAAATGGATTCACAGCCCCTTGTGCACTGCTGTTCCCTAAGTCTTTTATTTAACACTCCTGGACAGCTGTGCTTTCCATTACTGGATATCCCCAATTGCTTTTGAATCGTGCAAAACATAAACTTCCACAATGCCCATGGCAAATTGGCTCAAAGCCCAGCCACAGTAGTAGAAAAGTTATCTTTTAACAGTCCTGTCTCAGAGTTGTCAATAATCACAGTAATCAAACCATCACACAGTCATGGGCCTTAATAGGGAAGGCAAGGTATGACAAGTCAGCCTCACACTCCATCAGATTTTGAAGAGGTACAGGAACAACAATAATTTATATTTAGGGAAGCATGCTGAATCAGGGTATGATACAAGCCCAGCTGGTACATGCACTTTGCCCTGAAACTCAGAAATCCCAGAGGAAAACTCTGTAAAGGCCCAGGGGAGTGTAAGAGGTGCAATTTTAAGGTACAGTACCTTTGAAGGTCAGCCTGAGCTGAAGCTACCACTTCAAGAAGCATCTGGAGGAAGGAGGTGAGTGGAGGACAGCCATCCTCAGGAGAAGCAGCACGGGGTGAGATGTGGGACATTGCTCCTACACAGCAAACTCTGATCTCCTGATGACTGTCCCTGAGAGCACCCATTTGTTTCAGTTAAATCATCAGGAAGGTGCAGGAAAATGTAATGACACACATATATCACCAACCCAATCTGCATTCATTTTGCAAACATAAAAGCAAAAGGCTTTAAAACAAAATCTACAATTCTCTGGCACTTCAAGAGTGCCTGAAACTTCCATTCTTAGGGGCATGAAGCTGTCGATGGCTGATCTATGTCTTGTCAATTCTAAATCAGAAATAATGAGGCAAATCAGTTACATCTAGGCTGGTGCAAATCCTTTTTTTTTTTTTTTTTTTTTCCTCCTCTCCTTTGGAACCAATTACCAAAGTAACTCTGAAACAGCTAATGTGAAATACAGTCTTGCCAATCAGCAGATTTTCCAGGAGCATCCATCAGTCAGCTGTCTGCGGCTCTGAGATGGAGCTTAACTCTCTCTAAATTAATAAAAAGAAACCATCTGGAAGACACTTTTCTCCTGAGCAAGAAGCAAAGGCACACTGGCTGTTCACTTGTGTCATTGCAAAGCACTTGTGAAATGTAAGGATCAGTGGAAATTGTTTCACATATTTACCTGTGTTCTCAAAGCCCTTAATTTGAATTTCACTGTGATTTTTTTCACCTCCTTTGCTGGACTGGAATTTCTACTTTGAGGCATGACCACATCATAGTAGAGAGGGTTCATCTCAGATGGCAAACCCCAGTTCTGCCCATTTCTGAGTGTGTGAGGGAAGCCACCACAGGATCCCAAATCAGAGCAGTGAGCCCTCGTGAAGCCAGATGCAAAGAGGACCAGAAGAGAAGCAATAAAGGAGGAGGAATGGAACAAGAGTGACAGGACATGGATAACAATAATGCAGAAAACAGAGCTTAATTTCTAGGTGGCAGTGTGACAGATATAAAATACATACATAAAAAACACATTCACTGCTAGTCCATCACAGGATAAGGTTCCACTAATGGAAAAGAAACTTTCTTCAAAATATTTTCCTATGTCTCTTCGCTCTGGTGAGACTGAGCAGCTGGAAAATTCTCAGCACCCTCTTCTGAGGAACAGGGGCCATGGAGCAAAACCTTTTGCAGGTTTCTTGAAGGAAACTGAAAATGTACCAAACTATCACCAACTATATATTCCCACAATGTTTAGTTTTATTGCCCTCCTATATATGCTCATGTTTTCATAGGCACTTTTTAAAAATATTTTCCAAGAGAATGTATTTTTCTGTCAAAACATGCCAGAAAAGGATTCATTCTCACACAGTTCTAGAAAGAAACTAATTTTGCTTTGAGTATGTTCAACTAAAATTAATCACCAGTGTATGCAAAGCAGTGGAAAAGAGGTAAGACTTTCACTGTGAAAGCTCCTGGAGGTAACATAAAATGGACTAATGTTCCTATTAGGCTCATCACACTTGGAAGATTTCAGAGTCTGCATAGATTGATTTCCTCTTGGCACAAAGCCTGGACATTTAGATGGACGTTTAAAAGGATTTGCAATTCAGACAGCTTTAAGATCACTCAAAAAACCCCCCATATATGATCAGAGGTGCATCTATTTCTAAACTAAAAGTTGACTGAGCAGTTTTAGTGGTCTATCCTCTATATTCATACAAGATTCTCATATGAAAGTCATGTAAGTGACATTGTAGCTAGCTTGATATTTTCTTCTTATTTATGTGTATTGCACTAAGCACACTTTGAAACAGTAATCTACAGTTTAGTTATATTACACTTTTTGTTATGAAATAATAAAGAATCTATGGTGCAAAGGAAATAATTTGTCTGAATTGTCTCCTTATAAATGAGAACAATCAATGTTTTTCCCCTAAGGAAAGAAATAAAATCTTTTCTAGAGAGTAGGATGCAGGCAAGATGCTGAAATATTCCATTTAAATACATTCCACTACCCAAAATTGGTATTGGATGCACAGGTTTTATAAAATCTCCCAGGTGTAAGTCAGGTAGGTTCTGAGATCAGAAAGGCCCTTTTGTTTTTGTTGTTGTTGTTGTTTTGTTTTGTTTTGTTTTTCCTATAGCTTAGTTCTACCCTTTGGAGGGTCAAACTCACAATTCACCTTTAAGTTTCAGTGAACCCCAGGATTTTTGCTGATCCTCTGCCCAACATGAGCCACAGTTTAAGGAGCACATACTTGAAAAAAGAAAATTGCATTCCTCATATGCTTTTTGCTTTTCTTCCTAGAGGACATGTTTCTTCAACACAGGAAATTGAAAAGTATTATCATTCATTGTTTTCTACCTCACTATTTAGCTAATATACTCAAATTTCCTGTTAAATGGCTTTGATTAACACAAAACTCCAGTCACATTCATAGACTAATAGAAGCATTTAGGTTGGAAAATCCCTCTAAAATCATGAAGTCCAACCATTCCCCCAGCACTGGTGGCAAGGACACCACTTAAACCATGTCCCCAAAGGCCACACATCTTTTAAATCCCTCCCTGGAGGGATTGGAACTCCACCACTGCCCTGGGCAGCTGTGCCAGAGCTGGACAACCCTTTCAATGAATTGTTCTGTAATATCCAATCTAAACTTCTCCTATCACAGCTTTAGGCCATTTCCTCCAGTTGCCAATAGATGGGTTTTCCTTAACAGGAGAGATTTTTTTCTGTTTCCTGGAAGCTGTTGCTCACTGCTGATAAAATGTACCTCAGGGATAAAGACTGACCTTTTTCCCAGATGCACACACAGAACCAGTGACCCAAACTGTATCTTCTACAGTGTCAGAGGGAACAACTACATCTAATTTATACCCACAGTTCCTTGGTAATCACTATGATTAAGCTCATTTTGACAAAAATTCACCCACTCTGTGATTTTCCCCCATGATTTCAAAACAACCACTTTTCAGTAGGGCTGTAAATGGAAGATTTCTCTTCACACAACACTATAAGTAAAGTCAGCAAACTGTCAGCTCTGGCAGATTGTGCCTGGTCTCTGTAATTGAGTTTGATTAAGAGTTCTGTTGCCATCACTGGCTTTATTCCCTTCCTATGTAAACATTTTACATCTTCTTATTGTTAAATATTGTTTTGCTTTGTTTGTTTGGTAGAGCTGCCACAGAAGATGAACATTCAAATATAGAATTAATGAACATTGATGTCATTGTGTTGAAAGGAACATAAGGTTGGGAGGGGGAAAAGAGACATTCTAATTATTGGAGTGTTTGGTAGGAGTTTATTTTACAAACACTATCATTATGTTGACAACAGTGAGTCAATATGTTCCACTAGGCTTTTGTTGCTCTCAGGAATGGGAGGATGGAGCATGGATGCTGTTTGCTTCATAGCATACATACTATTTTGAGGTCACAAGCAGGTCTGGTTGCCTGCAAACAGGAAAAAAAAATATTTTCTGCCTCCCTGGTATCTCACCACCATTTAGATAATGTAAACCAAGTGGGAAAAATCCAGGTAAGAGGCATGGCTGTGCTGAAGTTGGCATCCACAGGATCACAGAATAGATTGGATTTATTTTGAAGGGACCTTAAAACTCATCTTGTTCCAACCCCTGCCGTGGGCAGGGACACCTTCCACTAGGGTAGGGCCTGTTTCTCCAAGCCTCATTCCATCCTTGAAGGAAGAGCAGTTTCAGGGTTCTGTGCAGTCACTCTGGTGTACATGACCCTTCCACAACAGATCCAACACTCACAGCTCTGACACAGAGACCCCTTGGAGCAGCACTCAGAGACCAACTGACTCCACTCCCTGAATTCACTGCAACAGAACTGAGTGAAGAAAGATATTCATCTTCTAGCAGTGAAGAGAGGAAGATATTTTTGAAAGCACGCACAAAAATATCCTTAAACTCCTGAAATAAAGATTATGTAGTTTTCTTTTAAGATGCTGAAAGCTTTGTCTTCCTTGGAAGGACAAACAGTTCCTTGAAAGTGAATTGTTTTACCAGCAGTTTACATATAAGTTGTGTGTCTCAGTATAACGAGACACTCAAATTAGAAACGTCTTTGAACAAAACTGTTCAGATCTCCTTTATAATGAAAAGAACTGCCACAGGGGATTTCTTGGGAAAAGTAATTTTTTCCATTTTAAAATGAAAACTTTAAAAGACATGTTAAAAACCTGCAAGGTTGTGCCTAAATTACTTTTTTTTTTTTTTTTTTATGTGTGTCAGGAAATAAAAGAGCTCTGACAAATAGATATGAATAGATATGGGAGAGAAACAGAACCACCTTTAAATTTTCTATCAAAAGTGGTCAACAGCTGTTTTCAAATTAATTACTCTCTATGATGTCTGTGCCTACATTACTAGACACTGTTTTCTACCCTCCTGAATTATGGCCAGGTCTTCCAAAATATATTCTGCTAAATGCTTCAATGAAGCCACAGGAATTATTTCTCCATAAATTAGTCCCCACACCTTTTTTGTGCTTAATAAAAACTAGGTATCCTATAGGGCTGTAGAAATAAACCATTCCAAATTAGCTCCTTTAGTAGTGTGGCTGAATAAATGGCATTTCTTACCCCAGTGGCAGCTCCATTACACCCAGGTTGAGGTCATACTTTCTCGTTAATGAGGTGGCTGTAACAGGGCCCAAAACAGGATAAATAGAGAGGGAGTCTTCAATCAGCTGAAGTTTGTTCTCATATCAGTGCACTGCAGGCATACCTAGTTAGCTTTCCATTAGTGTTAATCAAGCATGGTAGTTGTGCATCAGCTGGGAGTTAAACCTTAGCCTGCAATTTTCTACCATTCAGAGCCTTTGATTTAATTTCTTGCACTGAGTATCAATCCACGGATAGGTCTGAGTTGATTTGTAGCCACAGTGATTAGATCACTGTAACTGATATATGATTAATCAATAGCTATGCTGTAATTCATCAATGTCACATTTATGAACTGCATCCTAATTAATTTTGTCTTTGCCTTGATTTTTTTTAAGCACATGAGAGTTCACATTTTGATCGTTACTTGTATTTTTAACTATAAAATCTGAACCTGGGCAAGCATGGTGTGACTAAGCAAGTCAAACAAGGAAATCCTCACAGAGAAGACAGGTAGGACCTGTTTGGTGCCCCAGGATGGGGTTCCTGACCCAGCTGCTGTTCACACTGGTAGGAGGGAAGACCCAAAGCTTTCTGAAGGGAAGGAGCCAGATGATGAAAGGCCAGCTCTAGGGCAGCCAGGTCATGGGATGTGTTCCTGGATGTTGCATTTCCAAACAGCAAAGCCACCTCAACAGAGACAGCCTGGGCAGGGACCTCCTTCCCATGGCAGTGACATCTGTCCAGTTTCTTTCACTGAATTCCATGGAAAAACCATTGCTTCACAAAACTAATTATCCCTCCCTTGGAATAATAATGGAAATACCACACGCAGCCCTCAGAGGGCACTGAGTGTGATCAGCCAAACACACCTGGCTCCCATTGTTAACAGCAGCAGCCAAACACCAACATGGGCTATCAGACATCATCCACAAGGGCAAAGTGCAGATTGTCCTGGGTGCTTTTTACTCTGGGAGCCAGAGGAGTAAATGTTAATGTCTGCAGCTTAAACCTAACTTGTAGAAACCCCCTATAAGGAGAGCAGAAGACAGGAGAGAGGGACAGGGACCAGATGAATTTCTTTTCAGGGCTGTGGAAATGCTCTCCCATTGTGTGTTCCTGGCTTGGGAGTGGAAGGAGTGGCACAGGGGGGGGCAGAACCAAGCACCCCCTACATTTACACTAACGTGTTTTGCTCTTTCCCATCATTTATTTTAAAATGAATAAAAATAAACTGACAACTTTTCTTCAGAGTGGGAAAGAAAGCTCAATAGTGAATCTTATTGGTGAATAGTGAATCTCCAAAATATTTCAAAGAAAAGCCTGAAAGCGCTTTTTTGTTTAATTTGTAATTGTTACATATCCCCCACCCCCCACACTCTAAAGACACTTTCTTAAACCATTTGCACCATGTTTAAATTTAATACCACACTTCACCACTTCTCACAAGGCAATCTAGTGCCCCAGAACTGGATTTACAATAATGTATAGATACAGTCTAATTGTTTTTTGAATGGCTGCAAGGGAAGAGGAAAAAATAATAACTAAAAAATAGCCTGTTGAGAGTGCTGGGGGAAAGTGCAGCACTGTTGGAAGAGCAAATTAATCTGGATTTATCTCCAGAGAGGAGGAATTATTCTCATTTGTATCCTGATCACTATGCACTGTGCCTAGCTGGGATAAATATTTTTAAAATATAGATGTCAGCCTTTTCTCTGTGACTGAAATGCATATTTGCCACAACAGCACTCAGCTGATGTCACCAGCCCCTCTTGAGAGCCACATGCCTACAGGCCAGCCCTGACCACCTGGTTCTGGTTCAGGTCCATAGCCCTGGGCTCTCCTGAGCCTGGATTTGGCTTCAGATTTAAATATCTGTGTGGAAACAGAGCTTTTGCAAGATTAACCATTACTATATTGCTTTCCAACCTGATTATTATCCATCCAAGCACTCACTTGAGTAGATACAGTGACATCATGTATATATATATATATATATATATATATATATGAATATATGATATGCATACAATTCTATTTGATTGAAGGATTGTGTTTCAAGCACAAATAATTTGGCATTATGAAAGTATATATTTATATTTGCAAATAAAGGGTGTAAGAACCACAGATCCAAAAGAGCATTACAGGCTAAAGGGCATTGATGGCAAAAGGGCAAACAGGACATTCAGGTCAGGATCACTGGGTCACATTGTCAGAAGAGGGATTTTAAATGTGGGAAAGCCTAATTATTTGTAAAATGGATTTGCTGACTGAAAATTTCTATCATAATGCATGTAAGAGAAGAATCTGAAACAAATATTCCAGGAGGATCTTTTTACCAGTCTGTGCTACTGTGAAGCTTCTTACTCTGGTTTTGTGCTTTCTTCATTGAATTTCCTCCTTAGCCTTTTACTTTGTTCCTGTTATTCACTCTCACAATTTTTTTTTAGCTCACTGGTTGCCTAGACAATAAAAATCGTGTTGAAAAATTGTTACTCCATTTTATATAACGGAACCAGAGCAGGAGAAAATTAAGTCCCCCTGATTTTTAAGATTTACATAGGCAGTTTACAGTAAAAGCCTAAAATAACCCCCAGATTTCCTGAAGCCAAATTCAGGTCTTTAACCACAATGCTTTGCAACCCAATAGGGATTTTTATTCCTCTTTAATGAGCTGTTGTATTAACTTTAACAAATATTATAGTTAAATTCCAGTCAAACATGCAGAAGCAAAGCAAACATTAGGTCACTGTTAACAGCCTGAGGGTGGTGTCTTCAGATAAAAGGAACTCTGCAATGAGTTTGAGGACATATAAAAGTCTGGCACACCAGCTCTGAGCGTGATTCTGTATCTGAGACTCTACAGGTCATCCTGGGATGTAAATCAAGGGGAGCAAATGGTCTCATTAAAGTTAGGACACAAAGGCAGTGCCATTCCCATAAACACAATGCCATCCCCTTGCAACCTTTCCAAACATCATTAGTGCCAACACTGGGATCCTGTGTCCAGCCCTACATGTACATAACAGGCACAAAACTTTTCAAAAAAAGGGTGGAAACACAGGGAGAACTACAAGATGATCATGAGGTTGGAAGCTGGGGGAAAAGCCTTTGGTGAGGCTGAGGAAAATCCCCTTCTCAGTCTTGACCAAGAAATGTTTGGTTTGATCAATCTGAAAGAATCTGCAAAAGAGATGATAACTGACAGCTCTCTAAGAAAGGAGAAACATAATGAGTTTCAAAGGCTCATGGTAGAAGATAAATTCCAACTACAAATTGCTTCACTTCTTTAACACTGAAAGTTATAAACCACTGGAACATTTTGTCATTGAGCATGATGGATTCACTTTTGCTTGAAGTCTTAAATCAAGACTGAATACTTTTATAAATAGATATCTAGCAGCTTAACCAGATGTTATATACCACAGAAAGTAATAACAAGGTGAAATTGCTTTTGTGTGTGCTATGTGGGAAGCCACACACTGCCCTCACAGTGCTGTGCTTTAGTTTTAGGTGCACTATAACTGTGCTGTGGTAAGCACCAGCACCTGCAGTCAGGTACCCTGCTCAGGTTCTGCAGCAGATGCAGTTTCAGGTGTGGGACCAGAGCAGGCATGTTTGGAAATAATATAACCAGAAACAGCTCACATACCTGAGCAGCAGTCCATGAGATGAGGGAAAGATTATAGATCCCTTGAGAGGTATTTTGACAAGGAACCAGTGCCAGAATATTTATCCATCCTGAAATTTGGTCTTTTCTCATACTTAAGGGACAGCTGAGAAACATAGTAGCGTAGCATAAAATAGTAGTTTATGCAGGCAGAGTAATCCTCTCACCTCCTGCTGTTGGACTGCAGTATGAGTGGGAGCCAGGGACTCAGCAAACCCTAGGGGTTGCCTGCGTTCCTCAATCTGTTCTGATCAGGTCACAAAACATGCCCACACCATGGAATAGAACCACAGAACAGTTTGGGTTGGAAGGGAGTTATGCCCATCTCCTACCACCCCTGCCCTGGGCGGGGACACCTTCCACTATCCCAGAGATCCATCCAACCTTGCCTTGAACTTTTTTTTTTTTTTCCAGGGATGGAGATCCACAACCTCTCTGGGCAACTTCTGCCAGAGATCAATTTTGTAAAATTAGGGACTTCACACTAAGATGATCAATTTCAATACTACCTTGTGTTTTACACTAGAAAATTAAGATTACAGGCTATTTTTCTTATACAGAGACTTGTTTATTTAAAAATAATTGTACGAAGGCTGTTTTCTCCTGTTTAGATAGCAGCACCAAGGGCTCCTGCATTTCACTGAAAGGTTGATGAGTATTTCTCTCTCCATCTTAATTAAACTGGAATTCCAATTACGAGATGGCAGATACTCCATTTCTTGTTCTGGCTGAGGTCTCTCATGTTGTTTACATTCCACCTTTGGGGAGGTTGTCACGCCTGCTAATTTCTTCCAGGGAAAGACATAAATAATGTGCACATTCCTTCTGGGTTTGCTACAAATGTAGGGAGTGCATTACCAGTGCACTGAGGTCTGAAGTGGGATTTTATTTCAACAGGATTTAGGAATATCTCCTGGAACTGGCCAGAATTTTTTTTTGCTGGTGTGTTGTTCATCAGCTGTAACAATTTCATTAAAATCAGTATATCTGTGGGGTGTGGATATCTGTGTGGAGGGAGGAGGTAGGTGCATTTAATCTTCCCAACTCAGTTTCCTCAGAAAGGCTTCCTGGTTCTTGCAAGGACTGTCCCAGCCGTGACTGTCACTAATCCTAAACAGCTTCAATCTCTCCTCTTGTCCCCTTCCAGATACATCTCAAAGGTTCACATTCCAGTGGAGAACATATTGTATTTCAAAATGCATCTTAAGAATGCAATCTTTTACCTCTCTGGTTAAAGATAAGGGTGAGAAGAACATCACCCTAGGACTGCTAGGACATCACCCTAGCAGTTCCCACCGCTGCATTATCGCTTTTTTCCAAAGTTATATTTGATCCCAATTCCCACTTGGTTGTTTGGTGGAAACAGCATTTCTAATGTTTGGGAAATCTCTACAAACTGGTTGTTTAACTGTCCAAAAATCAGCTTTTTTTTTTTTTCCTCCCATCATCACTCAGGGCTTTTCAGCCTGTTCTGGTCTGTGGTGGTTACACTGGGCCAGCACAAGGTTCTTCTCTCCTTGGAAGTTCTCCAGCCATTTGAGTACTGTAAGGTTTTCCTGCAGAGGTCCATTTCCTCATTTTAGCATCATATTAGGCAGTCCTAATTTCATAAATTTTCTTAGTTCTATTTTCATATGGGCTCTTTCTCTACTGCATACTGATAGCTTTGCAAGTCCTAGGATGTCACAGCAGACCGTTCTTTATCTTCTCTAGAACATTCTTTATTATGAAACCTCTCAATCCTTTGTAATATTTTAACCCTTTCTCTGACTCCCTTTCAAAGATATCAACACTTTTAGAAATGTTCAGAGGAAACCACTTTTGTTTACCAAAAAGAGTATCCCTTTCTGTCTCTCAAACACACATGCACAGCCCACCACACCAATATCCATTGCATTTGTTCCTATAACTTTTTCTCTAAGCTTCTGCCATCAAAAAAGCATAGATTGCTCTTGACTCCTTCTTCTAAAAAGAACAGAAAGTTTTTTACAAAGATAATATGTTTTGCTGAACTAGCAGTTATGAAAAACGGAAAAGCTCTCAAACACCCCAGATCTTTATTCCCCAGATCACAGGAGCAGAAAGAAATCTGTGATACCTCTCTGACTACAGGACTGCCGAACATTTGACTACAATATGTTACAAGATGAATAAATAAACACAGAAAGAGGGGAAAAAAAGGTGCTTATGTCTTCTTATAGGGCTTCTCTCTAGCTTGCATTTTTATACCTCTCTTCTTTTTATTCTTCTTACTTTTAAATAAGTAAACTCAGTCTTTCTAATCACTCTTCTTTATGAGGTTGGAGTTTTTTTGTTTTGATTTGATTTTCTCCATGCTTGTCATCATTCTGGCATAAGGAGACAGAATCCCAGCCCCAAGGCAAATTTCCTTTCCTCAGCATGTGTCACGGATGGAGTGGAGCACTTCACTCGTTACAAGACAAGTAGCAATATGTTTATTGATATAAACCAGCAAATTAGCACAGTGTGAGAGCAAATACAGAAGTGGTTTAACAGGATTCAGTGGCAAGGTAAACTTGGTTATTTGTTGCATGGAGGACAAGGGCTGACAGAACCATCAGAAGGACAATTTGATTGAGCCAGGAGGCTCAGAAAGGATCCTCTGGTCTTCTAAACACCTTCCCATGAGGAGTCTGGGTGCAGCTGGATCCACTCCTAGTTCCAGGCTTGGACAATGATTTATACTTAAAAGTTTATATGTTCATAATCAGTCCTAGCTATGATTTCAAAGTTTGCCATGATATTAACCACTTACTGAGGATCTCATGGAATGGAATCACAAAATCAGAGAATGTGCTGAACTAGGAGAGATCCACAAGGACCATCGAGTCCAATCTACACGAAAACTCCAACAATTACACCACGTGCCTGTCGTCCAAACGCTCCTCAAAATCAGCTGCAACAAGAAGTCTCTGACCCTGGAGGAGCAACCTTCTGAGATGTCCCCACTCAGTGGGATGTGCTGCTGTGAATCCTTATGGATTACAGTCATGTTTTCATACCAGCAAAACACCTGGGTCACCATTGCCCAAAATCCACAGTAAACTGGATGCAGCTCCCATATCTCCCACAGCTGGTCATGGCTCCTGGCAGGGCACACTGCCACAGCATGGCTTACAAATTATGCACACAAACTGTCTGCAGCAAAGATTTACTTCACCTAAAAAAACTCCTAAAATATCCCAAAGGTTAATGAGATGTGCAGTGTGTTTTATGTGACTTTGTGACATTTGTTGATTTATTTATTAGGAAATATAATTTTAAAGGCTTTTAGAAGTCACGATATCTTTCCTCATGAAGGCAAAGATTCATTTTTCAGAGATGTGTTCTTTTTATTATCCTTATAGCAGTTTAATTGGCAAAACAACAGCACCAGAAATAGAATGAATGAAATACCCTCCCCTGGCTTTTTTTTTTTTTACTTTTCCCCACTACTGGTTTTTGCTTTCATTTTTCTTCTTCCTTTATTGACCTTTAGAATCCAAATTGCTACAGTATTTTGTTTTAAATCTCTGGTAAAGATCATATATTTGGATGAAGGAACAAAAGTTATATAGCACATCCTATATAATGGTCTATAGTCTCTGAAAATGGTAGTAACCTCATAAATCTATTTCAGTTTCTCACATTGGATACAGTAGCCTCTAATCATGGTCTTAAATATATTAATGTCCCTCTTTGCCACATCCGTTATCCCCTGGTTTGGGAGCATGGGAAAGCTATTCCATTGCTCTCTCTCTTACCTAGACATTTTTTAAATGTTAAATGTTAATGTTATGCAATATTTTGAGCAAACAGCCTGGACTAAATGGCACGGTGGAGCAAACCTTCCAGAGTCTGCAAAAGCTGCTCTGCCCCTGCTGTTGGACACCAGGAGGTCTGGGAAGGAATCTCATGTGTCCCTCTGGGGTGGCTCAACCCCAGCTGGCAGCCCCACACACCCCACACCCCCGCCATGGGCTGGGGAGAGAGCTAGAACACAGAAAGTGAGAAAGCTCACAGGCTGAGGTAAAGACAGTTTCACAGAAAAGGCTGAAGCAGGATGTGCAAACAAAGCAAAACAAGGAATTCATCCGCCCCTTTCCAGGACAGGCAGGAGCTTGGGTATCTTCAGGAAAGCAGGGCCTAACATGCACAATGGTGACTTGGGAACGCAAATATCATGATCCCAAATGCTCCCCCTGCTGCTTCCTCCTCCTTTCCCCAGCCTTGTGTACTAATTAAGATGTCACACGGTCTGGAATGTCCCTTTGGCCAGCCTGGGTCACCTGTGCCAGCTGTGTCTCCTCCCAGCCCTGTTGTGAGTGGGATGCGGGGAGGATCAAAAAAGGCCTTGGCTCTGTGCAAGCCCTGCTCAGGAATTACCAGAACATCTCTGTATCTTCAACACTCTCTCCAGCACAAATCCAAAACACAGCCCCATACACAGCTACTCTGAAGAAATTACCTCAACCCCAAAAAACATGCACATTGTGTTATGTTTCTGTTTCTGGTGGCTGCAGCAGCCTTCTGTTTGCACAACGAGGTGACAACCTGAACTAGGATATTTTCCACCACTGTAGGGGGAGGGAGACAGTGTCACATATAAAAGACTCAACTTAAAACAGAGGAAGAAAGGGATGGTGAGCAGGAATAATCATATTAGAATATCTAATGGGTGCTGAGCAGGAAAGGTAACACCTGCCTAAAATGTGGGATTTTGACATTTGTCCTCTTTGGCCTGGAGTCTGTAATTATTCTAGTAAAAACATAATTATAGCAATGTAGTGCAAAGTTTTTATTTGGCTCCTATTTAAGGGGGAAAAAAAGAAAAAAAAAGAAAAAGGGGAAAAAATAGAAGAAATCAGAGCCAGAGCTTTATAAGATATATAAGGGTCAGCATGCTGTGAAATAGAAGAAAGAAAAATCAGCCACTGCTTTAACTTAGGGACAAATTGTGCAGAAATTCAGTTTTTCACCCAAGGAAACTGCTGATTCCTTGCATCCCCTCTATATTCAAGAGGGAAATGAGTGAAAAGAGTTTTATCATTGATTTTAATCAACACTTTCCTCAACATGTTCAGTGGGTGAAGGTGTTGATGCTTCTGGCTGCAGTTTTCTGTGCATTGATATTGAGAAAAGTGAGCTCAGTATCCAATTTCAGCAGAAAGTCAGTAGGGACTGAGCAAACAACTCCCTTGAACATCCTCCACTGCTATTTCCTTCTTGCTGCTCTTTAACCAGAGAAAATCTATGCTCAAAAATAAATACATGCAAAACACCTAGATTTGTATTCTCTGATTCCCCACCAAAAAAAAAAAATTTTTTTTGAAAAATAACTTAAGTGCAATTTAGCACTGCCAAAGGGCTGTTACTGTAGAAACATTCAAGGTCACTGCAAACTCAGCCACTTTCCATTTTACAATGTAGATTAAGTATTTTACATCTCAACTTGTATAGTAAATAAAAAATACTGTAGTTAAATATATGACTCTCATCTTTAGAGCCGAAGGTCATGTAGGACTTGGAACTGAATGCAGAGGAGGTGGAAGCCTGTTTTGCACAGCAGTGGGACAAAATTAGGGATTCATCTTTAATGTTCCCTTGTTTGTGCTTGGTGTATTTATTTCCTGGTTTCCCTAGGCTTTGATAATTTCTTCTGATACTGAATACTTAGAAAGAATTTGTTTCACACATTTCACTTTTTAAGGTTTCAGTGTCAGAAAATTAAAGTACCTACTGCATAAAGCATTATGCAGTTAAGCAAGCTGTGTTACTCCCTCAGAGCACTTTCTTCAGAAATGAAAAGGAAAAAGAAAGAAAGGCTCAAATAATGCTTAGATTTCACTTTATAGCAGCAAGAAGGACTTTATAATATATTAAATGATCTGTGCTGTTGAGACCAAGAAAAGCAAGCTAGGTTTTGAATTCAATTATTCCTTTACTGGGAACTGGGATAATTTTTAGTGTAAAAAGGCAATGGAGCTGATTTTATTAATATTAAAAATAGCTTTTTTATTAATTTTTTTAATGTAAAATTCTCAAAGCATTTTGCAAACACTAAGACTTCATCTGTACCATTAAATAACAGTACTAATCACAAGTCTTGGTTAAATTTACTCTTGGTGGGAAGACCAGGATGAGGTGTACTTCAGAAAGGACCACCCTTCCTGAAAGATGTGCATGTCTTTAAGATCCCCCAGAGATGGGGACTCCACCTCTGCCCTGGGCAGCCTGTGCCAAGGCTTGAAGACCCTTTCAATGAAGATTTTTTTTTCCTAATACTCAGTCTAAATCTGTCCTGGTGCAAGCTGGAACCATTTCCTTGTTCCCTCTTGCTTGCCTCTAAAGAGGAGTCCTGGAAAGGGAGAGAGGCAAGGAAGGGGGGGAGAGCTGTGCTCACACAAAAAGCAAGTATATACAGTCTCAAGACTCTAAAGTGATCTATTTAGTTTGTGTCACTTCCCATTCTCATTATGTTCTTTGTCAAGGGAATGGATTTATGTGCTGCCATTTTCTGCACTCATTACGGTGTTTGTCAAGTTAATGAATAGTCTGAGAATTTGAATTTCCAATACTGAGGAGTGAATTATGGCACAGGAATTAAAATAACTCTTCCTCAATCCCAGGTTCTGCATCCCAAACCAAGAGACTTTTGCTCTATTTCTTGATACTAAGAGTATCAACAAGACAACCTGCCCTGAAAAGTCCTGAGCAGGTCACAAAGTGGAAGCTCACATTTCTGTCAAACCCCAATTTATACTTCCAGCATCTCATTTTTACAGCAAAATCAGGAGAGAAAATGGGATAAAATTAAGTGGTAATACTTCATTATAAGTGACAAATAGTTATTAATTTTTTTGTTATTCCTTACAAGAACATTAATCATGGCAAGGTCTTTTGGACTTAGTGTGACTGTTAATATGTGATTCCAGTGGAATTCCAGTGCAATTTTGCATTAATTAACGTCCACTTATTGCAAAGTGCTACCCTATTAATCTATTTTCTGTGACTAAGGAAGGAAAGGAAATAAAATAGAGTTAATGAGATCCCAGTGTTTCAATCCTGCAGGCTACAGTGGCCTAGATTGCATCATACACCTAAAGTTTAAAAAAAGAATTGTTTCATCCTCTTCTTAGTGTCAGAGGTCAAGACCAATCTAATAAAGAGAATACCAAGAGAATACAAAGAGAAAAGGCAGAGGGGCTTTTGCTTTCTGAAAGACTGGCTTGTGGAGAGCTTGGATGTGCAGGAAAAACACTCACAAATGGTGATGCCAGTGATTGTTCTTTTTTTCCCTGGGATAATGTATTGAAACACAGTTAGCAAGGAGCTAGAGAAATCCCCTGAAAAGACCATGATCTTTCAACAGCAGCAGTAGGACTGTCAGTCTGACAGCAACAAGTGCAGTTCATGTGCAGGGCCAGGAACAAACACAGCAATCCACAGCTGTTGGCACCAGCTATGCAAAGTATAGACAAAATAGAAGTTACTGTGTTTCCCTCTCAGTAAAATGAAGAAAAAGAGAAATTTAAATGAAGGTTTTGAAAAGCTTTAAAATTCCTTTGAGATTTATCAGGGCAAAATCACCTAGGTTTTTTTTCTCCTGAGTTTCTTGAGGGTACCCCAAAACCAAACTGCCCATCTCTTCTGGTGGCAGCCTCGCAGAACATTTCTGCGAGTTTTCCCCTCACTGACTGCTGAATGAACAACCATGGCCTGTTTAAACTAAATCATATTTGAGATAGCTAAAACAAAGTATTACAAACTCCAGACATGCTCCCCTAGGTCATCTCCCTGCTGTTTATTTAGGTTTTGGCTATATAGTTTAGTGATCCTTTTCCCCCCTCCCAGGTCCAAGCAGAAAAGGAAACACCTGTGCCTCACTGTGCCTCCAAAGCAGGTGGAAGAGGTGTTTGTTTTCTGCTGCAGGGCAGCAAAGGCCAAAAGCCAGGTCTTCAACAGATGAATTATTCCTTCTGCTTAAGAAAACAAAGCAAAACCAACTATCCACATAAAGTTATGTAGGAAATGCCAACACCCTGAGTACCCTTTCCACACAGGGCTGCCCATCCTGGGCTACTGTTACTTCCCTCTTCTTGCATAAATATTGACATATATTATCTAGAATTTTTGTTATTACACCCTGTTCCTTAAGACACCTCATCTATTAAATCAAAATAATTTTTTTAGGCCTTTCCTAACAAAATAACAGAGAAGACATCAAAAAATATGCATCATAATTATGGAGTTTGGAGCTTTCTTCCTTGACTTTGGCAATTCAGCTCTCCTTCCTGAACTTCCTTTCTTCAGTTTTCTTCCTTGACAATTAATCTTCTCTTCTGTCACCAATCACCGACCTCTCTGGGAGAGATTAAAATAAATAAATAAATAAAGAGAAAGGTCAAACCTTAAACTGAGACCTGATTACTAAGAAGGGAGGAGCTGAGACAATTTTAAGCACAAGCTGAGATGCTCAGATCGTGGGACTGTATAGAGCTCTGCTTGTTACCAGCAGTTTGGTGATCTGCTGTTTAAATAGTGAGAGGTTCATGGCAAGGGATTGTTTTCACCTTCCTGGCCAAACACTGACTTTTGGCTGTTTCTGGAGTGGGAAATTGTATGCTTGTGTGTGTGTGTATGGTCATTGCTGCTGCTCACCCACTCAGCATCCTCTTCTCCCCTGGTTCTTGGAAGGTTCTGCAGGCTCTTGGTTTTCCTCACCATTCCAGATGAAATCCTTTGTCCTGACCACCAAAGTCTATATTTGGCTACATTGCTTAGGAGTCCTGGGAGGGAGAAACTAGTGTTTGGGTTATACCCAGGGGAAATAATTACTACATGGGATGAAATAAAAGATTGTTTATTAATTCTAATCTCATTAAACATTTATTGCTTTTTAATTCAGACTGAATGTCAGGTTTGGTTTTGGGTTTTTTTTCCTTGAGATGACAATGGCAATTGCACTCCTGAGACGTTATCCACCTGACTACAGGATTGTTATCAGACCTAAAACTTATTTAATAAGACAATTCCAAGTAGATGGAGGGAAGAGAAACATGCCACCATCACAGGGCATCTGGATAATCTGCCGGCACTAGTATCGTGTCTTTGCTAGATGTCATAGATGATCAAAAGGGAGAAAAAATATCTGACAGCTTCTTCATATGTTCTCCAGTGCTTTATGAACCAATCATTCCTAAGCAATCCCTGTTTCTGGGAATGTGCCAACACAAGGCAGCCAAAATTAGGGAGATGCTGTGATACTTCAGCAGTGTGGTTCTTGTTTTAGAGATGGACCAGAGGAACTCTTGGATTTTTAGGTGAGACGATTGCTATCTGAAAATAAATTGAAAAAATTGTTAGAGGCTAGAAATGGAGTGAAAATCAGAATGAGTTTAAAAATAAATTATGTGGAAGGAGAGCAAATGTGAACCCAACCAGGGTTGGGCCTTCAGCTCTTCAGCCCTAAAATTCCCCCAAGCAATGCATGAAGCACTCGAAACGTGTCAGACCTATGGAAAGGCACTGGGACAGTGATTTTCTTATTTTCAGAAGTATAAAGCTAAACAGGCACAGAATGTACAAAAAAAAGGTCATATAAACTCCATCAGAGAAGTCAGATTTTTGTCAAGGTTTCCATGTGTTTATTGTTTTTTTGGGTGTATCTTCTGTTTGGTTGGGCCTTAATTTGTTTAGTGATTGCTGTGGATTTTTGGCTGTGTGTTTTTTTAGCACTTTTAGGATTCTAAACACACATTATTCAGGAGAATATGTCTCTGTGTATATGTAATGCATGCCTTATTAATTTAGGAAAAAATGAAATAATTACAAAAATTAAAACTTTCAATTAATTCTCTCTTGGTTTCCAAGTTATATTTGCAATTTCACACTGACAACTCCCTAAAAGTCAAGTCTAGGGCTCAAAAAGCAGCAGAAACCACTGCATGCCTTGAAGGTGGCTATATTACAGGAAAAAATTTTACTTTATATGAATATAATATTATGTTAATCCAAACTCCAAGTCTCTGAAATCACTCAAAGTTCCCATTATCAACTGATGTACCCCAGATAAATTGTTAAGAATTATTTATTACCTTATAAACCAATTCAATAAAATAATAAAAAAAAATAAAAATAATATGAATTGGGCCAGGACTGAATTAACTTTTCAACCTCTGACAAAATTGTGTTACTATTTACTTGAAGTGGTTTATGCTTCTACAGTGCCTTGCATTTGTCAGTGGGTGCAGACTCTATAATGATATCATCATTATATTTAGACGGGTGACTGGGTTTAAACCTTTTTTTTTTTCCTTTTGCCAGAGATGGAGATAGTATGCTTGGCTATGGATATCTATCACCCTAATTCTACCATCACATCATCTTACTGCACTTCACTCCCTCCAGACATGTGTTTTCTTGACAGATGAAAGCTTTGATTTTACACAGCCACGAACCTGAGTCTGCTGCACCAGATCTTATTTATTTATATGTCCCAACTCCTACACCACAGCTAAAGAGCTTCAATCTTTAAAACACTTGCCCTTTTAGCAACCCCGGCAAGGCAAGGAATCATATTATTTCCTTTAAACACCGGGGAAATGGTGGCACTGAGAGATAAGTGGCTTTTCTTTGAGAAAGCCTGCAACAAAGCAGAGACAAGGAGAATTTTTCAGATAATCATAATAATCACAAGAAGTCATGGTATTCACTGTGCAATCTTAAAGTGACAGATTAAGGGTATTTGTTTCCTCCACTAAAATAACCTTCTGTTTTTCAGATAATACCGTATATTATTCCTAATTATTTATTGTTTCTATTTTTTAGAATAGAAAATGCAATAGAGATCTTTTAAATCAAGTCAGAGGAGAGATGATTTTGTATTATTCCTTCTAAAACTAGCCTACTAATGCAATAAAGTGATGCTTCAGAGAGAAAGTTATCAATCCTGTGGTTCTGTGATTACTGCATAATAAAATTCATTTTCCAGACCTTTACAAAAATATTAGTGTTAATTAGGTAATAAGCTGATAATATTCATTATGGTATATGGTATATTACTTATTTTCCCAGACTTCCAAGAACATTTTGTAAAGCCAGTGATCTAAAATACAGTTTGAGATTATGGAATAAATTATTTTTCCCCCTTTTCTTTATCTTTCTTTTTCATTCTCGTCAGTCTCCTTGAAATGCCTTTACACTGAAGTTAAATTAGAAAATATTTAAATAGATTTATATTTTTCTTGCCGAAACCCATTCCAGAGCAAAAGAAGAGAAACAAGCAAACAAACAAACAAACAAAATAAGACAAATTATAGCATAGCTTAACACAAATTTAAAATCTAGTAATAGATCCAATTCTGACATTACTGATATCACTTCTTTTTGATGTGGATTGAAAATATGGCCACAGCTGGTTAAAGGAAGCTCTGAACTAATTGGAAATCACAGCATAACACTCAGTATATGGAAAGAATTGGATGACTACTGCCAAGATTATTTGGAATTGCAGTTTCTCCCCCAGGGGAGAGGTCCATAACTCTCCAGCATCAGTCTCTGACTTCTCATCATCAGCTCAGTAGCAGTGCAAGCTTCTTCAGCTTTGATTTCAATCCATAAACTTTCTAAACTCGTTTTTATGTCCAAGATTTTTCTCTTTTTCTTGCACCCTACAGAGCAACTTTCAGTAATCCTCTTGTTCCAGTAGCTAGAGAGCCTACTCAGAGGTTACACATACACGAATTCATCTCTCATTCATCTGTTTACCCTTGGGAAAAAAAGATTCCTCCAGTCTGATTATAACTCTACATTTCTTGATGTTCAGCCACACAGGGTACAATTAATAACAATTGCATAACACGGTTAAAAAGTATAAGTGGGTTTTTTGTTGTTCTCGTGTTGGATTTCTTACCCCATTTCTTTTTTAAGCATGTAGTCTAGCCTTTACTTCATGTAACTATATTGCCCCTTCTCTACCTCTGACAAAAACACTTTGTGTCACACATCCTGAAATATGATTCACCCTTTGATTGCATTATTGTATCTGTGGTCCACAATCATTCTGTGATAGTATAAACCAGCCAAGACAGAAATTTTCCTGACATAGGTCCCTGTATTCTCAGCAGAAACTCTGATTGTTTATCCCCTTGCAGTTCCCAGGTACATTCTGGTTCTCTCTCCCATCATATGCTACAGGTTTATTTCATCTTTCTCCATTACAGATAGCCAATCTCCACATAACTCCCATTGAGATGTCTCTGTGCCCTGTACAATATCGTTAATATTTCTCTATCTCCACTTGCACTGACAGATCATACTGGCATTTTTCATGGTCTCTCCACATTGATGCCTAATAATCTTCCCCTTTAGTCTCCCTGGTTGTGTCCAGCTGAATCACCAGGCAGGGCAGAAACCCTTGGTATGAATTTCCTGCCCTAGCACATCAACATTACAACCATGTCTTCATTGCTCTGTCCTCACCCACACTCTGGCTTTTCTTTAGATTTTTTCCAGCAATATTAAATTCCAACAATCCTAAATCATGAAAATTCCAGACTGTGCCATTTGTTTTGTTGGTTTTTTTTTTTAATTGTATACCCCCATTAAAATTCTCCTGTCATTTCCTCCTTTTTTCCAGAGCATGGAAGATTTTCTCCTGCAAGAAGGCCTCATACCCTATTAAAATAAAACCAAGTAGCCCAATTTCATGGATTGCTTTCCCTGTTTCCAAAACATATTTCCTAAATCACCCTATCTTCATGCATGCAATACCATTCACTAATTTGATAGAATTTCAAATGAGAACTTTTATGCACTCAAGATTAGTGATATTTCTAAAGGCTTTTCAAGATGTTTGCTCTTTATGCTGCAGAGGAAATTTCTAAAGTAACCTTTTGAAATTTCTACAGTAACCTCAGAATTTGAGGTGTCCGTGTACACGACCTGCTGCCATTAGGAAGGGTTGAACTAATTAATGTGTTTCTAAAAATCTGAAAATTCTTTTTTTCTACGAATGAAAAAAATGTAGAAGAGAGGGGTCCAGAGGCAGCTGCCAAGTGGCTTCCCCAGTGGAGATGGAGTATCCACCATTCACAAGGGTCAACCCCCAACAGGCCCCAGGGGTCCTCAGCTTGCATGGGCTGAACCTCTGCACATCCCAGGGGAAGAGCAGTCCTGAATGGAATCCACCATTCAAGGATTCTTGGGGAATGGTGACCTATAGAAATCAAATTTTTATGGAAATAAGCTCACAGTTTATGGGTTGTTATGCAGATTTTGGGTCCATGCAAGGCAGCCAGACTGTTTTCTTAAGTCAGGAAGTTCTCACTGACAAGTCCACATCCTCCCCAGGACACAACCACAGGCATCCCCTGAACCTGGGGAAAGAAACTGGAGGAGACCCTGCCCTGTAAGGCCTTTCCCAAGGAGCTTTACAGACACTCATCTCCCTCTTTCTGCAGCCTCCAGCATCTCTTCCTCAATTTTACCAATCCCTGGCATTATTCTTTCCCACCTGAGGCTTGGCTCCTGTTTATATGAGCCTGGATTCCCTGCCATAAAAAAGCCAGACGCAGTTGTGGGAACCTCATGGGAACATAGTTACTAAACAGGACAAGCAAAGCCTAATTTAAACAGATCCCATTAAAATAAATAACATCAAAGAATTTGAGATATATCATTCAGTGTGGCCTGGAAAACTGGGTGTAATTTTTATGCTAAACAATTGTAAAACAGAAATATTTTTCCTCCCCCGAATAATATATAGCTTGTAGTGCCAAGTGGCTCTATAAAACCTCACATTATATACCCTGTGAATTTCTACAGACACATTGGTATTGTTGAAACTGGATTAAACACAGTACTGGCAAAGCCTCATTTATCTTTACGTAGATTATAAATTGAATTCACATGCTTTTTGTATTTTTTATCCTCTCTCCAAAACAGCCTTATCTTAATTTTTGCTGTTAATACACACAGGACATTTAGAGCAAAGAGAGCATAAAAAGAAAATATAGTAACTCATGGCAATGAAAAATACATAGTTATATAGAAGAAATTTGTGTTTTCTGTTTGGGCACTAATGAAGATTAACCCGATGAGGCATCTGGAAGGAGAAGAATATTAATTCTTACCTGTCACCTTTTTTGCAAGTTAAAATTCACTCACTTCCTATCAGTGCTGGTTATCACTCTTGTTTCCCAAAGAGAGCAGTGAACACATTTCCTGAGGGAGCTCATTCATATTTATAGGGCCAAACTCACAGGAAAGTTTCATTAAAAAGGCAAAAAAACATAGATATGTTCAAAAAAGATTCAAGAAGACAGACATCTGCCTAGAGAAACCCCACTCTTGGGCCCATGAAGATAAAAGTCTCAGCATAATTCTTCCAGGGAGCAGACATCAGAGAACCCCCCCCAGGCACATCCTACTGAAAAAGATTATCAGGCACTGGAGTTCAGCTTTTTGCTCCCCAGACAAATTGCCACCCACAAACTGAGCCCAGCCATACCTAACCTCAGCAGAAAACAAACCTCTGTGAAACCCTCTGCCAGGACCCCTCCGTCTTTACTCAGACTGTTCAGAATGAAGTATCAAACCCTCAGGGGATAAGAAGATTGTGTTTCACTCACCCACAGCAGTTAAGATTTATGCTGGAGTAACCAGGTGCCAGCTCCACTCCAGAGTGGGATTTCATCTCTCTCTTTGAGGATTGCATCAATTTTCTGCCTTTCAGGACACTGCATGAATGAAAATCAAGCTCATGAGTACAAAGATACCACAGCAATAAGGGTCAAGCCAATAATATGAGATAATTGCAGTACACAGAGCAATAGAGAACAGAAATTAAACATATTTACCCCAGAAGTAACTTCTTCAATACGAACAAAGTCTGCCAAGATTGAGTTTGGCCAAGCACTTTGACACAGAGAGGTGCTTTACTATGTGACAAGAAGGTTTTTGGTAGATGGCCTTCCTGGCACAGCTAATCTCCATCTGAGAGATGGAGAGACTTCTTTTAGGGTAGGAAACAAACATCTGTAACTTGCAACAGCCTTTTGCTTCTGGCCCTGGACTGGGCTTCGACGCCACAAATCCCAGGTCTATGGCACAGGCATGAGACTGCATTTAAGGCTGTCTGTCACTCTGCTGGCAAGGAGAGACTGAAATGTTTATTTAAGTTCTCTATTCTCTTAAGGCATGATTTTGACAGGGATAATTTGCTGCAGTTCATAGGGACAAAAGGGAACCCTCACCACAAACACACACACACACACACACACACACACACACACACACACACACACACAGCCCTTCCTCCATCTCCAGAAATCAGGCAAAATCCTAGACAACTGTAAATACTCATAGATATTTATTTCCTTTACTTAATGACCCACCAGTGCCTTCTGTGCAGTCATTTGGTCTCATTCTTTTTTCTAATGTGAAGATACCCGCAGGGAAATTGCTACTAACAAGTGGCAGACCCTTCATTAGTCACAGGAAAATATATTTGCAGCCAATCACAGCTTTAATTAAGGATCTGACCCTGCTCCTAGCACAGACAATGGCAAAACAACTCCAGAGAACAGGAAGAGGCACTGCATGGAGCACTCTTGAACCTGGGAGCAAGCTGCTTCCAAGCATATCACAATTTCCATCAATCACTGAACACAGGGCTGCAAGGGACCTCAAAGGTCTGGCTCACTGGTCAATCCTTCCACTCACAAGCATGCAAACTATTCCCAAACCCTGACTGCTGCTTATCCAACCTGTCCTTAAGCCCCACTGCAGCCCTGGAGGCTCCTTTGTTTGTCCAGGGAAATTCTCACCATGTTTACCTACACATACGTAGCCTTAGAAAAATTGGATTTTATTTGTGCCTTGCTGCTGTCTGACCTAAATCTCCTCTGTGGTTTTGTATGCCTGGCATGTTCCTGCCCAGGATCTCAGTCTCTGAAGTCTCTGCTGGTATTTAGGCTGCTAGAAAAAGGTGGGAAGGTGTGGCACCTCTCAGATGTGGTGGAATTTCAGACCCAGCCTGGACAAATTGGGTCCATCCCAAAGCAGATTTTCCAGTGGGATGTGGGTCACCTTGGCTGGACCTTCACAGAACTTTGCAGGAACTTCTGTGGTTCTCCATCTCTGACAACACGGAGCTGTTTTGATCAAGCTTAATACCCTACTTGAGTATGGTAATTGTGGTTTCAGGAGAGCTGACTTTCTGGTTTTAAACCTGCCAAAGAGCTTTAAGAACAAGAAGCAGCTAGAATGATCTGCTCAAAAGAGGCACGTTTTGAATTCATTATTTATGCCAGCCTGCAGGGGGAGAAATTGTTGTTATTCTCCATTAAACACCATTTGGCGACCCAGGACTCCTCCCATTACCTGCTGAGCCAAGTTAGCATGCTGCAAGATGCAAAATAAAACTTAATTTATTGTGATTAAGGACCATGTGACATGGAAACAATACCAGCACAGCAGCAGCCAGAACGACTTTCTTCCTGAGATCTCTGTCTTCTCATCTGATCCGTGTTCTTGTTTGTCTCCTTGATGTTTTTCTTTCCTTTTGTATTGTTTGACTCTGTGTGGGAAAGATTACACATGTGCTTTCTTTCCCCTGAAGCTTTTGTTTGCCCGTGGTCTGTGTTTCTTTTGTGTTTAAGTACTGAACATATTTTGTTGTGCAAAGAATAATGAGGAGGGAAATAAAATTTAAAAAGCAAAAGAAGGGGGGAAAAAAATCTCCAAATCTAAGACTCTTTGTAAGTTTATTGCTAAATTGAGGGAGCTTCCCTTGATGGTGCTATGGATCAGAGTCAGCTACAAAGAGCTCTGTCTGCTGCTGCAGGCTCTTTCAAGCTGAAATAGGGGGAAATTGGTTTATGTATATGGAAGAAAATTTTTCTTGGAGGGAGGTGAGACCCTGGCACAGAACGCCCAAAGCATCTGCAGCTGCCCCATCCCTGGAAGTGCCCCAGGCCGGCTTGGAACAGCCTGGGATAGTGGAAGGTGTCCCTGCCCATGGTTGGGGGGCTGGAATGAGATTGTTTTGAAGGTCCACCCCAAACCAAACCATTCTGGGATTCTGTGCTTCTCCACTCTGTTTTACTAATGCTCTTTGCTTTCTCTGGACTAATCCACTTGTTTATCAACCTCCAGTTTTCTTTCTGCTTCAACCTGGTCCACCAGCTCCTGTGAGCTCAACTGAAACATTCTTTCATGTCTGCTATTACAACAAGATAGCCTTGATCACTGATCAGAGGCTCAGTAATGGCACCAGACCTGTTGATTTCAGGGGACTTCAAATCAAAAAGAGTCATTATTCTGGTTAAGATTTAAACATTAATCTGCATTGTTATGTTTTAACCTTGGTAGGCAGCTGAACATTACTCGTTAGGCACTTGCAAAATACAAAGGGGAGCAAATGTTAAATTTTTCTTACGGAAACACAGGGAGATTTAACAGTTCAAATCATTGCAGCATTCAGAATGGAATAAGAAATAGAATAAAATAGATATTTTAAGGGAAGGTGTAGTCATGCATAACCTTGGACCTTCAAAGAGGTACAAGATGTTGTAACTACACTTGTCCTCTGAAATAGGAGAGCCCCAGTGTGTCTGCATTCCCTAAGGCCTCTGGTCTTGCATAATGAGGAGCTCAAAACTGCTGTTTTCCAAAAAACAGAAAGAAAAAAAAAAAAAAAAAAAAGAAAAGCTGATTCTAGTCTATTCCTCTAATTTTCATTGCACTTTGATCCTGAGATTTTTCAAACACTCACCTAAGGCTTTCACATTTTCTGGAAAAATCCCTTTGCCCAAGTTTTTTCTCCTGGGAAGCTGAGAAGCCTCAGAGAAAAAGGAAAACAATAATTATCTGATTTGCTTCTCCTGTGTTTTGCTCCATTGGAATATGTTTGGAGATTGTTTATCAACAGGTGATTGTTTCATTGGATTCTAATGTGAGTTGTTTTGACTCACTGGCCAATTAGGGCCAAGCTGTGTCAGGACTCTGGAGAGAGTCAGGAATTTTCATTATTATCTTTTTAGCTTTCTGTAAGTATATTTTCTGTATTCCTTAGTATAGTCTAGTTTAGTATCCTTTAATATAATATAGTGTAATATAATATAGTATAAAATAATAAATTAGCCTCCTGAGAACATGGAGTCAGATTAATCATTCCTTCCTTCGTCTGGGCACCCCACAAATACAATACTCACCTTCATTAAAAAAAAAAAAAAGCCCTTTCAGTTTCTATGTTTTATTTCTTTCTGTGCTTTAAGCAGGAAAAAAAAAATTGAAGATTACCATAAGCACTGTTTAGAGCTGAGGAAGGAATTTTATGCCTTAAATTTTCCTGAAGAAAAAGGAAAGTTTTTTACTTCATTGCTTTTGCATTTCTGCATCTCAGTTAATTACTCTAAATTTTTAACACACTTTCAAATGTCATTCAGACGAGCCTACAGGGAGCCCTCTAGAAGTCCTGGCTAGTTCCAATGCCAGCAGTACAAATATTTTTTTTAAAACTACCTCTGGAATTTTCCTGTTGCTTCTGCATTTGTGTGAGCGAGACAAAGAGGTAAATGCATAACATGAACTGGATGGCCAGAGCACAGGTATTCTTTACAAAAGAACAAAAATGGCTCATTTTGGTGAAAATAAACACCTGCCTTTAAAGCTTAAAAAAGGGTTGGAAAGGAAAGCAAAACCTGTGGTTTGGGAAGTCCTGTTTTAGGGCTGCAGGACCAAGTTTTGGCTTTGTCACTGCTGTGCTGCTGCTCAGCCCAAACTCACAAAAACCACATTTGTCGGTCTGCTCACAACCTGCTCAAAAGGGAAGGGGAGGCTGCAGGGGTTTAAGGGCAAAACAAGACTTTTTATGTCTACAATTCATATCCATCAAAGACAAAAGGAAACAAGTCCAATATCTTATTTTAATGCTTTCGTTTATTGTGGAGTTTAGTTGCCATAAAAAGTGTATGTTTAAAGTGTCCTTTAGGAGTTACAGTCCCATAAAATCTTGTAACCAAGTGACACACAATAATGAAACTCCCTCCACAAACTACAGCAAAATGAGATTTTTTTTTTTTATTATAATCATCAAACAGTTTGCCTCGAGGTATTGAAGGAATTATATATAAACCTTATGTGCTGCTGGAAGACAAATAAATAGAGAAGGGAGAGGAGAGGAGAGGAGAGGAGAGGAGAGGAGAGGAGAGGAGAGGAGAGGAGAGGAGAGGAGAGGAGAGGAGAGGAGAGGAGAGGAGAGGAGAGGAGAGGAGAGGAGAGGAGAGGAGAGGAGAGGAGAGGAGAGGAGAGGAGAGGAGAGGAGAGGAGAGGAGAGGAGAGGAGAGGAGAGGAGAGGAGAGGAGAGGAGAGGAGAGGAGAGGAGAGGAGAGGAGAGGAGAGGAGAGGAGAGGAGAGGGTCTTGGAGTTACAGTGTCTTTTTAGACAGACTTGCAGAAAATTTTATTAAATAAAAACCCCAAACAAAATGTTAGTTTAACAATTTTTAGCAGATAGTTGCTTATGGTTGTGGTTTGTTACTTATCTTTCATAGCTGCAATACTGTGACAGAGGGAAAAAAATATAAGAAGCATATTAGAGTTAAAATTGCACTTCCAGTTGAGACATATTTATCCAGGCAGATAGAGCCATTCATCTAGTAAAAAGGGCTTTTGTAACCCTTCAGGATGAGGCCTGTCATTGTTTCAATGCTTCTAAAAAGTTCAGTGCACCACACTTCACAGGCTTCACCCCTATCCTTGTCTAAACTCCTACCCTAAATAAAAATTCAGCTTTATAAGACAACAAAGTTCTTGAATCTTCAACTCCATTCTGAGTCTAGACTTTATTGAACTCCTCCATACAAATTCAGTTCTGTGCAGTTTACTTTTTGTTTGAGGTCTCAGCATATCTAATTTATCTGACATTCAGACACCACAATTATCTGTGGAATACAGCATTTCTGCACATAATGGGTAATGTGACATATGCAAATGTTTTCTTTCCATAAGTAGCTGGAGCAGTAGTAGAGATACCACTCTAATTATAACTGGGAAAATGAAGTGGATGACAGCATAATATAAACAGATAACAACTCAGGCTACTTACTTAGAGCTCACTTTTTGTAGAATTTAGCTATCACAGTCAGGCAAAGGCAAGACCAAACGTCCTCTTCGACATTGAAGCTGTGCAGTTTTTTCATCTCCAGCCCTACATTAGAAGAGGCTTTTTGCAGAACTTATAACAAGCAAGCAAAATAAAATCTAGGCTAATACTTACAGGTCGTGTTATTTAATTGAATACCTACTGGATTTGGTTTTTTTCTGTAAACCATAAATATGGAAATGTCTATGGGCTTCTTTGGAAGAGGAGAGAAGAATGGAGCTCTTTATATAGCACTTTGTCTCATTGGAAAAGTCCTGATATTAAAATTTTTCTCAATAATCAGCAGAATTCCCTTGCTTGTTATTTTCTTAGTATTTGTTCTGTTTTGCACTGAGGCAGTACAGGATTCTTCACTAATGAGTATTTTCCTCCCTAAATTTCCAGCAGCTTATGACTTTTAGGGGGACTTTGTGAAGTTTTGGTCATGGAACATCCCCATTGTTTCACAGAAGGCAAACATCAGTGCCAGCTATGTGATGGAAAATGAAAAAAAAAATGAGGCATCTGACAGAATCGTTGAGCTGGGAACAGTTTCATTTTGCTGACTGCCTCAGGATGAAAAAAAAAAAAAAAAATCTTATTCTTACATATATTTGCACTTTCCCCACGGGTTTCCATGAACTTTCTGCATAGCAAAATGCAGGTCTGACAACCACCAACAGGTTAAAGGTACCTGTTGAGGGAAGGACTTTTTTGGGTTTTTTTCCTGCTGATATTTTGGCAGTGGCATTTAGCAGGGCTTCACTAGGTGCTACATGAACCCGGGACACAGCAAAGTGACAGTTGCCTCCGGCACTCAGCACTTGTCACCAGAGCCGTGGTGATCAATGTTTCATTTGCCCTTCATGTCAGGGAGGCTGTTACTTTTTTTTTTTTTTTGGTGATCAGATGTGAAACTTTCCTCAAGTTTGAAAGCATTAATACAACTACAAGGATTAAAGCATTAATACAACCACAAGGATTAAAGGGAGACACAGGTGGTAAGAAGAGAGGGGCAGGGGGATGAAACTTGCTTTGAAAATCTGCCAGCAGCAGGAGCAATCACAAAAAAACTTCAGGGTCCCTCCTGTGTTGTCAGTCTGCTCCAAACACCACAATCTAGGAGATGATGGGGTGTTTTTTTTACTGGGTACCAGTGAGTGTGCAGCTGTGAGAGCTGCCAGCCTGGAGAGAGAATCTTGCACCAGCCTTGTGTTCATGCTCGCTCCTGCTGATATGCACAGTCAAGTTTAATTTTTAAAATGACAGTGTGTGGCCATGGTTGCAGGAGGCCTGGTGGGTAGAGATGGTTCTTGGCAAGTGAGGATGTGGCTGCCTCATCTTGAGCAGCAAGGTGCTCCACTGAGACACTGAGGGGCTGGAGCGTGTCCAGGGCAGGGAATGGAGCTGGGAAGGGGCTGGAGCCCCAGGAGAGGCTGAGGGAGCTGGGAAGGGGCTGAGCCTGGAGCAAAGGAGGCTCAGGGGGGACCTTGTGGCTCTGCACAGCTCCTGACAGGAGGGGACAGCCGGGGGGGTCGGGCTGTGCTCCCAGGGAACAGGGACAGGACAAAGGGTCTCAGGTTTGTTGTGTTGCTGAAATGGCTCCCAAGGTATCAAAGAGTCTTTTTTCCCAGCCCCACGACTGAAGAAGAAGCCAAGATTCCTCAGCTCTGGTTTTCAAGGCTGTTTATTTTCTCTTTTCTAATAAATTCTTTCTCTGACCTGCAGAGGTCTGTCCAGCACGTTGGGTTGAGGCATCCTGACCACCCTCGACATGTACTAAATACATGTACTAATAAAGTACATGTAGTTTTTATACTAAAAACTACATGTACTTTATTTACAATAATTTTCCAAAACATATCACCTATGTTAGACAGTCTGTCTCTACCCTAAACCAATCCAGAAGTGTCACCATCACTGCAGAAGATGGCGGACAAGAAGAAGGAGGACAGGACACGCCCAAATCCCTCCATCTTGCCTCCTGAACCCCCATTCTAAATCTCCAAAATTCTACTTTTTCACACTGTGATAAATTCACTAGCATTCTATTCAAACCCTTGTGGCTTGTAACTCCTCACACAAAGTTGGTAATTTTTTTCCATGGGTTAAAATGGAAGGCACAGGTGGTTTTGACTCTGTGCCAAGGTCTCTGAGCCCCCTGCCAGGGTCTTGAGTCCTCCAGGGCAGCCAGAGGAATGTCCTGGGCTCCAGCAAAAGGGAAACAGTCTCAAGTGTGAAAGTGGAGGTTTAGATAGGATATTTGGAAAAGTTTCTTCACCTGAAGGGCTGTCAAGCACTGGCACAGGCTGCCCAGGGAGGTGGTGGAGTCACTGTCCTGGAGGGATTTAAATCACATGTGGAATTGGCACCTGGAGACCTGTGATTACTGGCAGTGCTGGGTAAATTGTTGAGTTAAATGATCATAGAGGTCTCTTCCAAACTAAATTATTCACTAGCATGGCTGCAAGTTGTTTTGGGCTACTGATGGCAGTGCCTGCAGGATCTAGGTTTTTAACAGATTTCTTAGGGCTCAGCTTAGTGGTAGTTGCTGGTTAAATGCTGTTTCATTAGAGCATTTCAACAAGATTTATGGCAGCCATTCATATTCTCATGGAGGTCACTACCTAATTTTGCTGCTTTAATCATCTCTATTCTTAGCAAAGCTGACTGAATAGCTCAAAATGAGACAGTAATGCAATGAACTGTCTCACATCAGTTGTATCTGCAATATCTGCCATATGTACCTTTTCTGCAGTGTTTTGAGATGGATTTTTAGGTAGACAAATACAGAAATGCACACACAACCTGTATGGTTTCTTTCATGTTTTGTAACTTTGCAAATTGACTGTAAATGTTACCCCGCAGTTTCCAAAGAATCTCTTCCCTGTTGAAAAAAGTAGAGTATCAAAAAGACTGATGATAATAATATAGTAAACCCTTCTCAAACTGTGACTCTTCTATGTAGTTCCATAGAAATATTCATCTATGATTTAGGTAAAAGACTATATAATAACTATCAGGCATCTCTGGATCTTCTGTTACCGAGAGTGCAAAGGAAAACCTTTGTCACTCTTGTGACAAAGGACATTGATTCAGCAAAATTCCAGACTCTTACTAAAACAAATATTCTTTTTTTTTCAGAGTGTAGACAAAAGCAGAACCAGGGAAAAAAATTAAAAAGAAAGGCTAATTGCAGTCAATATGGCATTTTCCTTTATTACACACAAATGGCAAACACTGTGAACATGGAGGGTTGTAAAGCAGGTAGTTATCTGCTTTTTCCATAGGGGTAAGAGAAAATATCTTATCTAGCACTACACTCTTGGGGCAGGAATACATTTGCTTGCCAAAAGAACATAAGTTAAATATTTTAGGAAGTCTTTTTTTTTCACTTTGTTTCTTTAGTGCTTTTTCATTAGTCCAGGGATTTCAATGCAAAAATTCTTGCAGTGGCAGAGTCCAGGAGCTCCTGACTGAACTCCCATTACATTTATTTCTGTTTGTTGAAAAGTGGATTTTCATGCACCATAGACCTTACAGCAAAGGATTTGCAAAGGATTTATTATTTAGACAGGTGCAGGTACATTTATTCTCTGTCTAAAAAACACAGAGAGTTTCTTTGTCTGACCACCCAGTGGAATGACTGTATGGCTCTAGAAAGGGAAGCTGGATCAGCAGCTGGAAACCAGAAGTTTACGAAGAAAAAGGGTATCTGAAATGGCCTTAGTTCTCCAGGAGCCATCACAGACTGGTACCACTGCTCATCCCTGCATTTGTCACTAGGGACAGGCCAGTGTGTGACCTTCACATTGTTTTTTGGAACCTATGCCTGTAGGGGGAAGGGAAAGAAGAATTAAGAAGAGCAGTGGAGAGAAATAATAAGTAAGAGCTTTGACAAAACCAATGAGGTTAAAAATTTTCCCTGAGCTGAGGTGAAGGATGTTCCTTGTGGTAGGAGCCCAGATTCCACAGGGAACTGTGGGCTGCTTTCCTCCAAGCCCACTCTATAGTGGTTGGGGCACCTCCCCAAAATATTGGTTGGCCCATTTTTTTTGCCTAGGAGAACCCTTGTTTCTCACATCTCTGGAAGGATCTGTTACTGCTGGATGTTTATATACCAAAGGCAAGTGCAACCCTTCTGTCATTCTTGAAATAGAAACAGCTTTAACATTCTGGGGCATGTTACATATTCTTCAAATAACGCTTGACACGTTAGGTTGGGGTCAGATGCCCAAAGCCAGTTGCAATTTTAACTTCCTTGAGCTTCTTTTGGTCTTGTGCAGCTTCTGGTCCTTGATAAAAGAGGGTTAAGTTTATGGCTTCCTGTGAGCCTTGCTTTGTGCAGGTTAATAGAGCCCATATCCCTTTCCACATGCCAGGTCAGCAAAGAGAGCATTATTATTTTAGGTTTTCCTGCTATATGACAGCTTGGGTTCCATGGTCTGGTCCAAAGTCTGTTGGACCTGCTGACAGTCCAACTCAGCTGTGGTTCCTTCTTTCTCTCTACTGTCCAGCTCTCCAAGGCTCCTTTAAAACTTGGTTTGCTCAATTCTGTTGTGAGGAAAGTGTTTCAGCCCATAAGGCACCCTGGTGCAAAAGTGGTAATGCTTGTGCCAGTACCTGTATCTTACAGAAACTGAGGATGTGGCCAGTTTTTCTCAAGGGCTGTCAGACCTGAAAAGCACAGCTATGATCCAATTTGTGTCAGGTGGCCTGAGGACTGGACCCCATTCCTCTGGGCACATCACTGAGGGACTGCAGCTGTCGTCACTGGAGATCACCTTTTCTTCAGCCACTTCCAAGCCACTGATCTCATCACACATCTCATCCACCTTTTTTATGTTTTTGGGGGGGTTTTTTTTGTTTGTTTGTTTTTTTGGTTTTTTTGTTTTGTTTTTATTTTTGTTTTTGTTTTTTAAATTCTACCCCCTCTGAGCTTTTGTGCTTCCCCCCACTGGAGGATGCCCATTTACTGATGTGAAACATGAGCAGGTGTGGGAGATGTTCATTACCAAGGCAGACTCCAGCTGAAGGGGCCATGTGCTGGTTTGTTAACAGTGACCCACACAAACTCACGAACTGGATCTGTAGCTACTGTGCAAAGGCAATGACATGTGGAGTTCAGCATGGCTTTGTACCCAAAATGGTATTTAAACTTTCAGCCTTCAAGCAGAGACTCCAGGCTGCATCCCATTTTGCTTCTTTCTTTCCTAATTTGTAACCAGCTCTTGATTTAGTAAATGCCAGAATTCAACTTTGAGGATGAATGAAAAAGCCTCAGGAAACTAATGACCTCCTTAATAAAAGAATATGATAACTTCACTGAATTTAATATTTCAGGTTTCTATAAGGATTGAATTGGAAAGATTTTATTTTTTGTCTTCCTTTCTGCAAGGGGAAAATGAAAGCACCTGGACTTCACAGCTGGTTACTAGATATTACGTGCAGTGGAAGAAACAGAAAGTATTGACTTTCATTGCAAGTCAGAAATTGGCAGGTTACACACAGAAAACTTTTGAAATATCTGCTGCAGAAGGCTGAAGGAATATTTGCCTTTCCACAGATCATTTTTATTTAAATGGAGCTCAGAATTTAAAAGTAAATACAAAATCCATCCCAAATGTATTTACACTCACTTTCTGCTCCCCCATCCAGAAAGTTTTAAAGCATTGCTGGGTTCAGCCATCTTCTCAAACTGTTTTTGGTGACGTTGACATTGCTTCCTTCCAAACAGCAAGTGAGGCTGATTCTTCAGGCACAAACCCCCATCTGTTGAAGCCCTTGAGAACACACAGGCTAAATGCTGCTGCAAGACCAAAACTATCTGAGGAGTTTTTTGTAAAGTTTCATATATACTGGATCATTCAGCTGGCTAAATTATCCATGTTCAGTGCTCAGACAGGACGTAAAAAAAGCCAATGTCAAAACAAATCTAAAGAATCTCTCAAATTCTTCAGCAAAAGGGTTGTCCAGCCCTGGTACAGGCTGCCCAGGGCAGTGGTGGAATCCCCACCCCTGGAGGATGAGGATGTGGCACTTGGTTCACTGACCATCAGTGGGCCTGGCAGTGTAGTGTCACTGGTTGTACTCAATGATCTTAGAGGTCTTTTATAACCTAAATGGTTCTATAAGTCTGTGAAAAAGGCTTTTGCCACATATTTACCTCACTGCACTACACTTGGAGTAGGTGTCACCTGGGTTTGACCACACAGCAGCACAGCATCTTACTTAGGCAGCCATTCTGGTTTGCCCTGATTAACAACAACAAATACAGATAACAATAACTGTGGATTATTAATTCTGTCCTAGCTTAGTTCTGAAACACGTGTAAATAGTTCCCCTCCAGAGGCGGCTGTCTCCATGTACTGTCAATAAATGGAATATACATCGTTAGCTTTAACTAGTTGCTGTAACTTTTTAACAATGTTGTTAACTGAAGCAGTTGTTCCCTTTTCATGCTTTACTTAAAATACAATTTAAATGCAGGATAAGTGAATTTTTTTTTTTTTTTTTGAGAAAATTACTGGGAAGAATTCTGACTTTGATTTTTCACAGTGATTTGCTACA